>SMJT01000037.1:15288-80817 GCA_004349715.1 Crucihimalaya himalaica | reverse complement strand
TTTAGTCCTTTCAAGACTGAGTTTAGTGACCATATAGTCACTGGCAACATTAGTACATGATCCTCCATCGATAATTAGGTTACATACCTTGTTACGTATGAAACATCTAGTATGGAAGATGTTTTCTCTTTGGGCCGTCTCATCGGGATGAACCGTGAGGTTCAAGACTCGCCTTATGACAAGAGACTCCCCATACTCTGGTTCACATTCAACCTCGTCCGCGTCTATTTCCTCCATGTCAATGTCGCCTTCATCTTGCGACTCGTAATCACCCGCATCTGTGATGATCATCAACCGTTGGTTTGGGCATTCTCTAGCCATGTGTCCCCTGCCTTGACACTTAAAACAAGTGATGTCAGGTGTTCATGAAGTACTAGGGTTAGAAGACTTCCCTTGTATAGGCTCGGGTGCTTTAGGTTTAAACCGTGAGTCAATGGCTACGGTTTTGCCTTTGTCGGTGGGCTTAGGTTGTAAGGGCTGGTAAGGTGGTTGCTTAGAGCGAGTTTGATTCCATGGCTGACTAGTCTTGGCTCTGTTGGTCGTAGAAGACTTCCTCTTGAGGTGTTCCTCGGCTTGGATGGCGTGATGTAAGATATCGCTCAAGTCGTGGTACGGAAGTTTCTCCACCTTATGGCTTAGTCTCTCGTTCAACCCATCTAAGAACTGAGACATGAGAGTTTCAGCATCTTCTTCAAGTTCTAGACGGTTCCTTAGGTGCTCAAATTCTTCAAAATACTCCTCCACACTCTTAGTCCCTTGTGTAAGCTTTCGAAAATTTCTTTGAAGATCTCGGTGATAGTAGGCGGGCACGTATCTCTTCTTCATGAGCTGCTTCATCTCTCTCCAAGTGTTTACTTGTGGTGTTTGGCTCCTTCTCCGGTCAGAAACCTCACGATCCCACCAAGAGAGGGCATGGTCCGTGAGTTGAGCTACGGCTAAGGCTAGCCTCTTTTGCTCGTTGTATTCGTAGTAAGCGAAGATGTGCTCCATTCTCTGCTCCCATTCCAAGTATGCTTCAGGATCTACACGTCCTGGAAACGTAGGAGCTTTGAGCTTCATGTCCGTGGTCCTTTCTCTTGGGTACTCTTCTTCTCCATCGTCTTCATCTAGATTTTGTTGACCCCTTCTCCTTCTAGGAGGCGGTGGTGGATTAGGTGCTGCTTCGTTTTCATGGTGGAGACCTTCACCTTCACCGTTCGGTCCATGGTTTGGTCTAGCTTGGTTGTTAGCTCGAGGTTGCTCGACTTGTTCCAACCTTTGGCCCATCGCTTGGAGTTGTAGTTGAATGACTTGTAGCATTTGCATCATGACTTCATTAAAAGTCTCGGGTTGGTCTCCCATGTTACCTAAAAGAATGAAATACAAGAGTATCAAATTCCTTTGTAAATGACAACAAAGAATGAACCAAAACAAGAAAACGTTTTATGATATGTTCTTTTCCTTGAACCAAAATAAATAGCAAACGATTTGCTAAATTAATGACAACAATTTTCCTGGTTTCTAAAGGCTTTAAGCGAACTATCACAGCAAGCAGATATTTTTTTGAATTTTTTTTTGATTTTACAAAATTGTAACAACAGACAGACGAAAAACAAGGAAAACAGAGACAGTTGGTAACAACCTTCAAACAACAAAAATAGCAAACGAGTTCTTTAATTAACAAGGATAATTTTTCTAAATTCTATAGTGTCTCTACGAACTATAACAGCAAGAAAATAATTTTTATGAGTTTTTTTCGATTTTATAAAATAGAAACAACAAAGCATACGAAAACAGCAAAACTATGAAAACAACAAAACGAAATGCAAGAACAAAAAAAGGGCTTAAGGATAGCAAAGATTAAAACAACACAACATTGTACTTTAGGAACTTCGGCTCTGATACCAAAAATGATACAAGCTTGGAGTCTTGGTAGCAAGGCTTTGAACAAGACAATTGGACTAAGGTCTCTCCTTGTCTAGTTCGGGATAGGATGGAAGGATGATGGATCGAATAGAACCACAATAGATGTGTAAGTCTATTGATACTTCTAAGGGTCTTCTTCAAGCTTGGACTTAGCTCACAAAGCAAGAGAGAAAACGATTTTTGGAGTTACCCAAAAGAAAACATGATCTTTATTAATTTCAAAGGTGAAAAATAAGGACTACAAGCATGGCATTATATAGCCAAGTTCTCAACTGAAGCAAAGAAACATAAACACATAAAACCTGCAAAACAAAGTCAAAAGAAAACAACAAACACGCTCCAAGTTTGAAGNATGTCCTCATCACTCCCTCCCTCTTCAAGAGGTTTTGGCCTCAAAACGTTTTCATCTGCATCAAAATGAGCCAAGTCAGAAACATTAAACGTTGTAGACACTTGATACTCACCTGGAAGTTCTAGCTTATAGGCATTGTCATTGATTTTCTCCACGATTTTGAAGGGACCGTCTCCGCGAGGTGAAAGCTTGGAGCTCCGTTGACGAGGAAATCTTTCCGGCCTCATATGTAACCACACCCATTCTCCAACTTCAAAAGTGACTTTCTTTCTTCCTTTGTCGGCGGCTCTAGCACGTTGTGCATTTGTCTTTTCAAGTTGCTCTTTAACCTTCAAGTGAAGTTTTTTTATGCTCTCGGCCCTTTTTCTCCAGTTAGGTCCATGAACTCGGTTTGTGGTAAAAGGGTGAGATCCATCGGAGTTCATGGGTTAAATCCATAAACAACCTGATGGGTTAGATCCATCGGAACCGATCCCGTGTGTGTGAGCCTTCCATCTTTTCAAGATTGATCAGACCTTCTTGCTCCAGCTGCTCCATGAACATATTGAACTTCTTCTCCAGACTCTTGCTCCTAGTTCTTGTCATTGGTCCACTTCGTACGAGTGGTGCTTGAATGATTTGACTTGGTGGTTCGATGTCCTCATCAACAATCCTTAAGAATCTAATAATTCAAACAACATCATGATAAGTACCTTATTGTTGAATTTATCATTTAAAATATTTTGGAAGATAAATTTTAAGCATCTCTACTACCATACTTTGCTCCTCCTTACTCGGACAAAGTTCTTCTTCTTCGTGAAAAGATTTGTTTAGATCGAAATCATGCACCACTTTCGCATCGACATCATTCATTTGGGCTTCATCAGGAAATTTGTTTAAATCAAAAGAATGGATTACTTTAGAATTGAAATCATCGTGCGCTAGTCTTCTATCTTTAGATTTGTCTTTTTCATAAACCTGCAAATTTTGATTAGAATTTTTATTCATATTTTGTGTTCATGACAAGTAAAAGTGACTCTTGGAAGGTTTTAATAAAATAAATATAATACAATGTCAATTGCTTTTGTTTTTTGGTCGTCATTCAATGTCAATTGCTTTGAACGTGATGGTGATTACAAGACACAATTATTGTGTAAAAAGTGACATTTGCAATTTTATCACAGTTAGTTTTGTTATTTGATAGATTTTTTTTTAGGTTAAAATTGGAATGTTTTGTCAAAATTTGTATTGAAATTTGAGAATGAAATTCTTTGTGTAACAAGAAAAAAGAGTCAAAATAACATTTTTTGTGAAACGGAAGAAGTATAATTTTATAACTTAAAAGTATCTCTTCATAAAAACTGTTTTCTTGCTCTGAGGATTAATGTTTCTATTGCAGTTTGTTGAGCAGCTCTTAGAGTAAGTTAATCTTTCTTCTTTTTAAGCATAAAACAAATCGCGTATTCTTGATTCGTGTATATCTTAATGTGATCCTCGTTGTCTTCTCTTTAGGCATTCATAGCGGACAGTTATGTTTCTAACTCTTCGTACCATTGGTAACATTGTAACCGGTGATGATAATCAAACTCAAGTACCAAATATCAGTATCCATTAACTAACTCCTCTATATCTTTTAGGGAAGTAAATTATTGGTCAAAAATCAAAACTGATTTTGACTTGGTTTGATCTCGGTTTAGGCGGTTCTGGACCATGAAGCGCTTCCTCGATAATTGCAACTTTTGAAAAACACAGACAAGAAAGAGTATCTTGAAGAAAACTTGTCGAATTATCTCTAACATTACGATCGACAGTGCTAGCCTTTGGCATAAACCACACAAACTGTTGCTTAGGGCTCTTTTAGAAATATAAAATATTTTTAAAATTATTAGTGATCTATTGTATATATTTTGTACATTTTATGTTTATTTTAATGCAAATATTTCTTTAATTTGTGAGTTTTTCATGTATTTTAATTTTTTTTAACATGCATTCTTTTGTGGAATCAAATGAAGTTACAAATTTGTTAGATTTATGAAGTAATTTAAACAAAATAACTAGCAAATGTTAGTTTATCTTTTAAAAAAGTTATTTATGTATTTATTTATTAAATTAATGTCATAGTTTTAGAATTTTTAAAACGAATACAATTGAATTATATATATATTATTATAAGAAACTTAAAAGAAACTTATTTTTATTGACAATAAACTAAAAATTAAAAATTTAGGTGAGTTCTTATTTACATCTTAACCAGATAATAATGTAAACTCGTTTATTTTTGAAAAAATTTGTTATTATGCTGCAAGAATTGATTCAAGCAGAGATATTTTAGCTTTTGATTCATCCGTCTCAACAAGGGGAATAAAAAAATTAAGAAAGAAGCTGTATGGGCTATTTTTAATGCAAATTATCATGGTGATCATGACCAAATCAAGTAAGTAAAAATAAAACAACATATCACATTTGGAATTTGGATTCGGGGGTTAATGCTTGGTTTAGTTTACAAAACTGTCTTTTTGTTTAAACATTGATTTTTGAAACCCTAATTTCCATTGCAAGGTTTCTTGAATCTCTAGGCCGCACCAAACCACTCTGCGATTTCTCCAACACATGTCCTTATAGTCGACTCTTCAGAATAACCTTACAATGTCTGGTGAACATTTTTGATGTAATATAGCTGCTGACAATGATCTTTTCATGCCAATGTTCAAGGACACTGATGGAATAGAGAAGATCGAGAATCAAGTATGAATTTTGTTATTCCAGTATAAAATCCTCACCTTCCTATCCATTAAACATTAAACCCTGACCTCCCCTAACCTCAGGCTGATTCGGATGATCCAATATACCCAACATATATTGGATCACAAGTCGATTTAGACGATCCGAGGTACAAATGCCTTATCCATCCTTATCGACTTACTTTGAACAACTTGCACGTAGAAACGACAGAGTCTGACATGTAAGTATTTTTTTCTTTTGTCAGATTGTGTTGTTGAGTTTTTTTTTTTAAGCAGATTGCTTTTCAGTTTTTTCTTCTTTGTTTTCCAGCTTCTCTTTCTTTAAGGATAAAGTGTCTATTCGACAAGTGACTCTTGACAAACCACAAAACAACACAATGTCTTGTCTTGTTGAAATGGAAAAGCGTGCACAGACACGAAAGGCCTTGAAGATGAACGACGAAGTAGTTTGAGTCCTTGAGAAACGGTCGACATACGCTCTTTGTGAGCAACTTTGAGAAAGTAATTGGAGAAAAAGGCTACTAGAGGAGAACTCTAGAAGATTCACGAGAGGCATGCTATGATCGTCTGGATTTTCTTGCCTGACGACCTAGAGTATGATTTTTATCTTTGTTTCTGAATTTTATTATGGTTTTCTTTTTTCTCGCTTTTCGTCTAATTTCAGATTCGTTTGTTTTTTGTTTGTTTGTACCTATGTTGCACGGGGACGTGATTTGTGAAGCATCTTGGTTACATTCTCGTGGAGAAATGTAGACCTACTTTTGAAAATATTTGAGCACGAGACTCAATCAAAAAGGACAAGTAGGAGATCTTTGTTAGGGACTCCTTTCTGTACCTGAGTTTGAGGGTATACTAAACTTTTCTTGATAATTTAATGTAATTAAGCTACATTCTTCGTTTATGTAAATTTTGACCATGGATTGGATAAAACATGAAACTCCAAAAAAAAGATAGAAATCTTTTGAGATTCTTTTTGCATTAAGAGTTCGATGGTTTAAACCATTGGTTGCTTTCCTGATTCCTGTTCACCTGATGAGAAATTCATTTGCCATGATCAAATTGTCTTTCAAAGATTCTCTCAAGCAGATATTCTAAATCATAAATTACAAAGTTTGATCAACTAATTAAAATAATATAGGTAAACTGATTAAAGGCATACAATCAATCGACCATTGAAAAGAATAATTCAAAAGGCGTGTTGACTAAATCAAAACAACCCAATTTTGAATAATTAAATGTCAATAAGAGATTTAAAAAACAATCTGGTAAAATTGCTAATCTATTTGTAAATTAAATCTTATCTTACAATAGAATCACCCCTTAAATTCAGTTTACTATAAAATCATACATTATAATTTTTACAAACATTGTATTGAAATATACACTATGATATATGAATGTTTGATTATTGAAGAGATCACGATAGTCTTTTCCTTAAATATTATTTTCTAAATTAAATCACCAAAATAATTTATGCCACATTCAAACACATTATATCATATCTTCTTAGAAAATAATAAATATAAATATCTTTAAGAAAATAAAAGTAAAAAATATCTTTGTCAACAATTTTTTGTTATCAATTTCTTTGGTTTTTTACGAATTCAAAGCGAGAGTATTGTTACATTCAATTTTATATCATTTGACTTAATACTCTGTGAAAATAAAATTTCATTCATAAACTTGATTCTTTTTAGTATACCAGAAATCAAAACATCTTTGACACTTTGATTGTTTTTTTTATTTTGAACCAGTTTTTAGTTTTTGTTTCTCCAAAAACCAATTTTTAACCAATCATGATTTTAGAGGAAAATATTCCCTACAGTATCCAGTTTTTTCAAGATGATAGCCTATTTTTAAGACCAAAATCCGTGTTCTTGAGGATTTTCTTGCATTCGTATTGTTTTTCTTTCAATTAATTATTTATTTTAGCTTTTAAGTTTCTAACTTAAGAACTAAAATCTCTTACTTTAAATCGCATCTTGTTAACCGTAATTCTATAGTAGAAACTGGAAACTAACTGGATTTGTTTGACAATAATTTCTTTTTTTTTTTTTTTTTTTTTTTTTTTTTTTTTTGTTTTTTTTTATTTTTTTTATTTTTTTTTTTTTTTTTTTTTTTTTTTTTTTTTTTACTGTAATTTTAAAATAAAATAAATGATTTTTAAAATACTATTCTCATTATAAATATGTTTTATTTTAATTTTTCAATGTATATTATTTAGGAATTTACTGATGTAAATATTAAAAAAAGTATGCATTATTGCATTATTTTTTTTTTACGAAATAAATCCGCATTATTGTGTAATTTATAAAATTCTACGCTTTGTTATTTTTTAATAAAATAATAATTTGATGTCTATTTTGCTAAGTCTAATTAAAATTGAGGAAAAATGGAAAACAATCCTATAATTTCATCTTTCCCAAAATTATAGAAAAACCAAAAATTAACTAATAAATTACCATTCAAGGTTTTCCAAAAACTAAAATCTACAGCAAAAATCAAATACCAAAAAAACCATAATCCAAAATCTAAAAACCAAAAACTAAAATCTCCTTCTTTTCTCTCGGACCTCTGGCCGGTGGCTGTAACCGGTCTTTCATCTTCTTTCTTTCTCTAAATATCTCCCAGCGGGAGTTTTGAATCTTCGAAGTCCTCATTCCTCAACATAAAAGTTGACCCTCTTGCACTAACTACACGGAAAGTAGAAATCGATCTCTAGCTACACGGACAACTTAAAATTTAGGGTTAGTTAACCCACTCGGTTCGGTTCGGCAGCAGGTAACCGAATGGTTAACCGAAATTTTAGATTTAAAACACAAAAAAACCTATTCTAAAACAATGTCGAACCCCTGTTCTTCCTCTCACCTCTTTCGCAGCTGAACCCTAGACAAACACAACACCCGAATTATTAACTACCCATTCTTTTCTTCTTCTCGTTTTCTCCAATCTTCTCCAATCTTCTTTTAACTTCAAGGACCGTAAGTTGAACTTACCGTCCTTGAAGTTAAAAGAGTAGCGGTTGGTTCTCCCATTGTGGTTGGTGGCTCGGTCGAATTGCCAAGGCCTCCCCAACAGGAGGTGACCGGCTCTCATTGGCACCACATCACATACCACTTCATCGTGATATCTTCCCACACTAAAAGAAATGGTGACTTGCTCGGCTATCTTTAATTCGGTGTCATCGTTCAACCATCGAAGCTTGTAGGGCCTAGGATGCTTAGTCCTTGGTATACCTAACCTGTCCACCATGTACTTGGTAGCCACGTTAGTACAAGATCCTCCATCAATGATAAGATTACATACCTTTCCCTTCACGGTGCATCTTGTGTGGAAGATGTTTTCTCGTTGCACCTTCTCTTCCGGATTGATAAGCACACTTAGGGTTCGGCGAATGACTAGGAGCTCTCCCTGGTCTGGATACTCAACGTCCTGGTCGGCTTCATCCGAGTCTCCTTCGTGCTCATCTTGTGATTCATACTCGTCGTCATTGGTGAGGATCATCACTCTTTGGTTCGGGCACTCCCGTGCATAGTGTCCCCTACCTTGACACTTGAAACAAGTAATGTCACGTGTACGGGATTGATTCTGATTAGGAACTTACCTTGTTTCAGTTTGGTGACCTTGGGCATGTCAAACGTTTTGCCCTTAAATTTGGCACCATCTCTTCCGGAGGCTCCTTTGTTCGGGAACCGATTGTTGTTGGAGTTCCACGAGGTGTTGTTATTTCGTCCCTTAGTGATTTGGGACGTCTTCTTCTGGATTTGGCTCTCCACTTGAACCGCTAGGTGGAGTAGCTCGTGTATCCCACTATAGTTGGTTCGTTCGACCTTGCGTTGGATACGGTCATTGAGTCCATCTACGAACTGTGCCATGATGGCTTTTTCATACTCCTCCAACTCCAAGGAGTTCATGAGCTTCTCGAATTCCTCAAAGTATTCCTCGACAGTCCTCATTCCCTGTGATAATTTACGAAAACGTTTTTGCAAATCACGGTGATAGTAGTCGGGAACGTACCGTATTCGGAGGAGGTATTTCATGTCTCCCCATTCGGTTATGGGGCCAAATCTTTGCCTCCTTTGGTCAGCTACGGTTCTGTCCCACCATGCCAAGGCATTGTTCATGAGTTGAGCCGCAGCGAGGGAGACCTTACGCGTCTCGTTGTACCCATAGCACTCGAATATGTACTCCATCCTTCTTTCTTAATCCATGCAGGCTTCGGGGTTGGATTTTCCTGCAAAGGTAGGTGGAGTCAGTTTCACATCTAAGTTTTGTTCACGTGGTACCTCAATTCGTCCACGGTTCCGCATGAGCAATGGATCATTTCTCCGTTGGTGTTGCCGTTGGAGTGGATCAGGTGGTGGATCATCGTTGTCGTCCTCGGGAACGTGGTCAGCTTGATTCTGGATGACTCGTTGCGCTTGGACACGTCTCACTTCCATGGGTGGTGGTGGTGGTGGTGGAGGTAGAGGCGGTGGTCCTTCAAGTCGTTCGAGGCGTTCTCCGAATCCTCGGATTTCTGCCTGGATGGCGTGGAGCATTTGCACGAGGGCATCCTGTGGAACGGCAGCTTCTTCTCCCATATCTTCGAAAACCTGTGTCCCTGTACTTAGACAAAAACAACAAGAGGTAATTGTATCGTGTGGAAGAGAAGTAATAAAACTGGTTCGAAAAACAAGAGTAAAAACACGAAATCAAAATGGAAAATTCGACAACGGTGCAGTAATATTCGAAAATATGCGAAAAAGGAAACTTGACAATTATATATATATTTTTTTTTTTGACGAAACCCTAGATGCAAACGAACAAAAGAACCCTAATATTCGAAGGACTCAAACAAAGAACCTATCAACCTAAACGAACACGAATAAGCAAATAGATCTCACACTTTAAATGAACACACGATAAATCTAGCAATCTAATGAACGAGCGAACGGTGCAGATCTAACAAACGAACAATAGAGTGATTAATATATTTTTTATGAATAGAAAGCAAGTAAACTAACAGATCTACGAAGCAAAGAAGCAAATGAACGAAAGCAAGATATTTTTTTTTTTTTTGAAAAATAACGAACAAGCAAAACACAAATCGAAAAGTAGGTTAACAAAAGGATAGAGACAACCGGTGAGCGTGGAACACAGCTCTGATACCAGATGATGTAAGCCTCGGAGGTGAAGATTACGGAACACGAACAGGATCCTTTATTCCACGGACGGTCGTCGGCGTTTCCTAAAGATTCTCAAACGTGGGTGAAGATCTGACTCGATGGCGGTCGCTTCTCTCGAGTGGGATCGAACAAGGGGGTTGTGTTGGCGGTAGGAAGTGCACCACAGAGGGATGATAGACTCTGATACAGCACATATCTCGGCTTCGAAGAATCACTCGTCGAAGAACAAGAACAAACTAGGGTTTTTGCCTTAGTGAAGAAAGTGCAATATTTTATTGATAGTAGGGTAAAAATTGGTTACACGGCTGCAAGGGGACTTTATAAACTGTCCTATCAGCTAGCCCGAAGGCCCAAAAGAAAAAAAAAAAAAAAAAAAGCCTAACAACAAAAGTCCAAAGAAATGCGAAAAAAACAAAGAAACACAAAGCTCATCGTTTTACTTAAAGCAAGAAAAGGAAACTACTAATGCGCACGTTGAACGCGAGTGTTGATGTCATTTTTGTGGTGGACTTAGCCGTTGGAAGGGCTGTTTGAACCTGCAAAGATAGAATATATTGAATAGAACTTACTTTGGTTCGCGCGGAGTCGAGTGACGTTGTCGAAGACTGTCGTGGTTCCCTCGTGTAATTGCGTGGTATCCTCGATGGAGCGTCGTAGTTCCTCGGCGTCTGTCGTAGAATTCTCGGCAGCTTGCATGAAGTCCTTGGTGCCTTGTGGAGGATCCTCGGAGATGTGTGTGATGTCCTTGACGTTGGTTCGTGGTTCCTTGGGGTGAAGCATGGACGTGTAGACGTGATTCTCGGGGCAGCTCGTGGAATCTTCAATATTTGTACGCGGATCCTCGAAGCGGTACGTGGGATCTTTGGTAGCGGTACGTGGATTCTCGAGGCGGTACGGTAGCTTTGCACGATCGGTACGTGGGATTCCATGATGGATTTGTGGTTGCTCGTGGACACTTGGTGCTAACCCCTTTCCAATGACGTTCACAATATCTTGCACGGCAAGGTTGAACCTCCTTCGAAGTTGCTTATGTTTTGAACGAGTCATGGTGCCTTCCCTCACTTCGGACACCGGGTTAGGTCTGATGTCCTCATCACAGAGGGATTCAACCGTCTTCGAAAACGGATGCAGCTGTGCAGAAGAGATAATTATCTCGCTTGGAAACATATCTAGGCGGGATTGACTGAATTGTAATCATCATCAATCAGCAAGAAGAATATACTGCTCTTAGAGAATGTAACACTTTGGGAATTCCAACCATTTCTTTCATCAATACAAATTGTAATCCCGATCTCGCGGATATTTCTATTCCAGCAAATGATGACGCTATATCTTCAATTCGATTCGATCTTAACAAATTATATTGGCAATTCGTGAGGGTCGTTCTAGCTATATACGAAATTCTTGATTAATAATAAGATAAATAAATCAATTTTTGATGGAGGGGCTCTCTATTGAAAAATTGGTTACTACTCCTGAATTCTACAAATGAAAAAGCAAAAAAACAAAATTGGGAATATTGTGTGATTAGTTTAGTTGGTATCCAAAACTAAAATATAAAATAAAAGTAAATAAGAAAAAAAGGAGGTGGTCTTGAATCAAATAATTTTAAGTTCTTATTTTTGTGGGAGGGCAATATGAATGTTTAATCATGTTATCAACACACTAATAAAAGAAGGGTTATATGATATATCTGGTGTAGAAGTAGGCCAACATTTCTATTGGCAAATAGGGGGTTTCTAGGTCCGTGCTCAAGTCCTTATTACTTCTTGGCTTGTAATTGCTATTTTATTAGGTTCTGTAGTTCTAGCGATTCGCAATCCACAAACAATTCCAATTGATGGCCAAAGTTTCTTTGAATTTGTCCTTTAATTCATTCGAGACGTGAGTAAAATGCAGATTGGAGAAGAATATGGTCCATGGGTTCCCTTTATTGAACCTTGTTTTTATTTATTTTTGTTTTTAACTGGTCAGGAGTTAGCAATACCAATGAATGATATAAATACGATGGTTGCTTTATGTCACGGACCGTTTTCTTGGGACGTTTCGTGACAGTCGCGTTGCTTCTGCGGGGCCATTCCGACTGGGGCCATTCCGACTGGGGCAGGTGTCGTGCTTCAGTGAGGGGCGTTCAGGATTCAGGTTGGGGAGTCCCTCGAGAGTTAGGCAGACCTACTCGGATGAGTTTGTTGAGTCTGTCGCTGATCGTGGATCTGACTTAGAAGAATTTATTCGGCCATCTCTGCACAAACTGGTCGTGTTCTGGAGCCGATCACCTGATGAGCCCAAGGCAGGGCGAAACCAGTCGAAGATGGTCCGTGATACGGAGGCTGGGTCGACAACTCTGGACATTGTCGACCGCCGCACGGTCTTCCGGGAAAAGCCCGTGACAAGTGTTATCAGAGCCAAGAACGTTGTGTATTGTCTGCGCTTAGCGCCCGAGCTGAGTCGAGTAGGCAAGGAGCCTTGTTCGGTGGCGACAAGGAGTCAAGGGCGAAGTGGTAAGTGCTGAACCCAGGCCAGTCGTCAAGAGGACGAAGAGTAAGCACTTTGGGATGAGCCAGTTTTGCCTGAAGACTAAGGCAGGTGGCCGAGTCATCGAATCAAGTGGGGGTATGAGATATCCCACAATGACACAACGTACGATTTTGAGGATTCTCCCCGTGCACGAGGGCGTGCACATTGATGGGTGGGGGAGAATGTCACAGATCGTTTTCTTGGGACGGTTCGTGACAGTCGCGTTGCTTGTGCGGGGCCATTCTGACTGGGGCAGGTATCGTGCTTCACTGAGGGGCGTGCAGGATTCAGGTTGGGGAGTCACTCGAGAGTTAGACAGGTTTAGTCTGTCGCTGATCGAAGATCTGACTTAGAAGAAGGGATTCGGCAATCCCTGAACAAACTGGTCGTGATCTGGAGCCAATCACCTGATGAGCCCAAGGCAGGGCGAAACCAGTCGTAGATGGTCCATGATACGGAGGCTGGGTCGGCAACTGTGGACATTGTCGACCGCCGCACGGTCTTCCGGGAAAACCCCGTGACATTTAGCTTTACTCACATTATGCCTATTTTTATGTGGGTCCAAGCAAAAAAGGACTAGAGTATTTTAGTAAATACATTCAACCAACTCCAATTCTTTTACCCATTAACATCTTAGAAGATTTTACAAAACTCCTATCACTTAGTTTTTGACTTTTCAAAAATATGTTAGCCGATGAATTAGTCATTGTTGTTCTTGTTTCTTTAGTACCTTTAGTGGTTCCTATACTTGTCATGTTCCTTGGATTATTTACAAGCGGGATTCAAGCTCTAATTTTTGCAACTTTAGCTGCGGCTTATAAAGGTGAATCTATTGAAGGTCATCATTAACGATTTTGTTTTTCAAATAGTCTTTTTTAATTTAGCCCAATAAGAGAATTAATAGTTGGTTTACGTTATGTAAGAAACATTTGCATATGATATATTTGATATTGACTAGGTATATATGAGTTAAAGATCTATATAATCTTAATATGCCCTACTACTTATGTGAGTTGCCAGGAAAAAAATGATAAAATAAAAAAGAACGAAGAAATCAAAGAATGGTTCACCAAAAAAAATGGTATTAAAAAGTCGTATATATATATATATATATTATGAATTTCAAAAAATACCTTGGATAGGAACTACTATCAAAGTAATATTCTTATGATTCACTAATTTTATTATATTATTTCAATTATAGTTTTTGGTTATTTTGACTGGATGAATCTTAGCGATTACTTAATTAGAATTACGTCCTAAGTCTTTGGATGATTGTATCATTAATTATTTCTTTATTTTGGTGTGGGGAACTTATCATGAATCCGCTGATTTCTGCTGCTTCGGTTGTTGCTCTGTATTAGTTGTTGGGCTTGCTTCTATTGGACATGGAGTTGGTCAAGGTACAGCTGTGGGTCAAGCTGTCAAAGGTATCGCGAGGCAATGAAAAATACGAGGTACTTTATAGCTTAGTTTGGCTTTTATGGAAGCTTTAACAATTTATTGCTGTAGCATTAACGCTATTATTTTCGAATCTTTTTGATGAGGTATTCTTATGATTCTACCTTCCCCTTATTTTTTTAATTTATCAGAAACTTTTTAAGGAGTGTTGCGAAAAAAGAGGTTTAGGTTTTTCGAACTTGACATAAAACTTGATCTCAAATGCTAGCTTAATTTTATTAAGTCTCCTTATTATTATTGAAAATTTAAAAATTTTGAAAATACATTTGGAAATAGAATAGGTTTTTGATTCTGTTTACAAATATCCAAATCGGTAAATTAAATTATTACATTCAAATTTCTTTTTATTTTCAATCAAAATAATTACAAAAAAGACAGTTCTTTTTCATATATAGTTTAGCTAGAAGATAATATTATATGAAAATTTTAACCGATTCTTTCGTTTACTTGGGTCACTGGCCATCCGCCGGGAGTTTCGGGTTTAATACCGATATTTTAGCAACAAATCCAATAAACCTAAGTGTAGTTTTTGGTGTATCGATTTTTTTTGGAAAGGAAGTGTGTGAGTTGTTCATTTCAAGAATAGATTGAATTCACCCAGTGGCACTAAAACTAAGAAAGAGTGAATAATCTCGCGAAAAAAATCATACTACTATTTTAGAGAGATTAATGCAAAAAGCTTTTAAATTTGTCCGTTTTCGGTTATCCATAACCCTTCACGTATAAAAAATGCAAGTCAACACCTTTATATCAAATGTTACCCGCAATATAACTTTTGAGTATATGAATGGCATGACAAAAATTAACGTCGTTAGAGGAAATAAAACGCAACATTTTAGCCAAAAAAAAACGACACAGACAAAAAAAGCACAGCTTGGAGTCCTTCGTATGTATGGACCGTTTGATAAAAGTATTAGGACTCTGGTTTTTATGTTTTCCTTTTCTTCCTTAAAGAAATAGTAGAGAGAAGCTTTACAGATCAGAGGATCCAATGACGAGATTCTCGCAACGAAGCCCTGAAATTGATCAATCTCCGCTCTCTGTTTCCTTCATCTGATTCATTTTTCTGGGGCTTTTTGTTTCCTAATTTTGGATCAGGGATGTGAACAAAAAACCAAAAAGGCTGAAGAAACTTTCCTGTAAAAATGGCGATCGGAGAAAGTAAAGAGAATATTCTAGCAATTCGAAGGGAATCGCGATGGAGAGCTAAACCGAGAAGAGATGGCGGCTCTTGATGAGGTATTTCGAACCTAGGGTTAAATTCAGTGACGAACAGATTAACGCGATTCTCGATGAGGTATTTCGAACCTACGCTGAATTCATCGATCCAAACAAAGGTTTGACCTACGACGGTCTCCTCCGTACTTACGACGACGGTGCTGGAGATGTCGACAGAGATTTTGATGCATTAGGGCTTGAGCTAAACGCTGATGAGGCGAGGATTAAAGGCTCTGAGGTGGCTTTCGATTACAGATGAGAAAGCTGTTGAAGCACAGAAGAAACAGAGGACAGTTGCTTGGGCGGTTTCGCCGAATCACGGAATCGTTTTTGACGAGACGTGGAAGTTAGTTGACGATTTAGAGGGTCTAGTGAAGAGATTGAAGTCGAAACAGGAGAAAGATGGCAAATTGGCTTGAGCCAAGTATCTCTTCCGATAGAAGGAGGAAGAAGGAAGAAGAAAAGAAGGAAAGAAGAAAGAAGAAAAGGAGGAAGAAGCAGCTCCTCGTTGAGATTTTAAACCGATAAGAGATGGCGGCTCTTGTCGTAGCTGTAAACTCTGTCTTCTCCGCCGCCACATCAACCACCACCGAGCCGGTCTAAAGTAATTTCATGTCTAAAGCTAACTAAAAATTTGATTGATGCCTATTCATAAGTTTTTTTCAAGGAATGCAAAATATATTAAAACACACTATTTTTTAAAAAGAAAACAGAAACATCAATATTTTATTTAGCTCAACTCTAGCATATTCATTACTAGCTTTAGCAGTTTCACTGTTTTCAAAATTTTTAGTTTTTGTTATGTACCTTATCATATTATTAGTTTTAAAATTTTCATTACTGCGTTAATTTTTATCATGTTATTCATATATTCAAGGGTTATATTGTGGGTGACATTTGATATTAAAATGTTAACTTGCATTTTTTTTACGT
Source organism: Crucihimalaya himalaica (assembly GCA_004349715.1). Lineage (NCBI taxonomy): Eukaryota > Viridiplantae > Streptophyta > Magnoliopsida > Brassicales > Brassicaceae > Crucihimalaya > Crucihimalaya himalaica. The sequence goes on along the minus strand of SMJT01000037.1, from coordinate 64,543 downwards.
AAAAAATTATCTTCAAAAAACGGATAATTTTTAAGATGTTTTTGCATTAATCCCTATTTTAGAACCACTGCATTTCGTTATTTTTTGGTAAGTCCACTATACTTTGATTCTCTATCAACCAAAAATTCGGGACCATTAATTAACATGGTTAAAGGTAAACCTCAAGTCTAATAAAAAATGAATAAAATTGTCAAAAAGAAAAGTTAGACCTTTTTTCGATATAAAACACTCATGTCGATAAAAAAATTTTGAGTCCTTTTCTTTTTAATAATGAAAATTGATAAACTAAGTATTAATAAATAAGAACTATTTGGATTTCAAGAAAAAAAAAGAAACAACTTTGTTGACGATTATTGATTTTTCATTGGTCAGAAGAATCCTCCAAATATTTTTGTATTGGATTGGTGATCTTTTTCGATAGAAATATATATTGAATATGAATTTAATTAAAAAATTGAGGAGAAGTTAGGTGTAACACCCATATCCGACGATTCTGTCGAGGATTATCGAGGACGGTCCGAGGATCGTCGAGAAAAAGTGAGTTTGGTCGAAGCTGGTCGACGGATGATCCGAATAATCGAGAATTACTAAGTCTGGACATAGAATTCTGAGAAATCCGCGTGATTGGTCGAATGAGTCACGTTCAGACAAGATTGGTTTGGACAAAATTAGAATGTTCGGACAGAAATGGAAAATCTTCGGACGGAAACGGATAAGATACGGACAAAATAGTTATATCCGAAAAAGATAAGGAATCTTCGGATGGAATAAAAAATCGTCAAGGATTCTTGGGCCGGCATCGTGGACTCATGGGCCGATATCGAGAATTCACGGGCCAGTGTCGTGGATCGATAGATTGACTTCGTAGAATCGTGGACCAAGTGTCAAGACTTGGCCCGATGGTTAGGCCCATCCATGGTTCAGTGATTAGGGTGATTATTAGGGTAAATAATCGCAAACCCTAAGTGTTATAAAGAGATGTGATCACCGAAAACTCTAAACAAACACTTAAGAACTCCGAAAGAACCTCAGTACGATTTTGTCAAGTTTCTGCTGCCGATCGTCGAAAAACAGTGAGGATTCATCATTCGCGATCAAAGATTGACGTGTTTTAGCGAGGATCTATCGTGCAAAATTGGGTAAGTATCGATTACTAAGTGTTATCGATATTCCTCTTTAGTATCATCGAAGGAAACGATGATCTAATCATTAACGAATGTTTATGTCGAGGTACGGCGACAGATTGTGGAGAATTGTCGAGAAACTTTCATTCGGCATCGGAGATATGTGGACGATTGTCGAGTAGTTGGGTAAGTTTTGATAACGACTGTGTTTATCGATAAATCGTTAAGTATCATCGAGGGAAATGTGATATGATCGGTGTTACTTGTTTATCATGGGAGATCGAAGGTTTCTGTCGAGGAAAAGTTGTAGATCATCGAGGGAACTGTAGATCTGTCGAGAATTAAGCATCAAGAGGTGTCAGAAAAACCGAAGTTTGTGAATCCAGGTGAGTACGTGACTGTGGCTAAGTCTAGGGTTATTTTCTTGCATTAGATTCTTTGTCTTTGATGTTTGTGCATGTTTGCTTGTCATGGATAATATGTAAGACGCGCGTTATTGTTTTGTGAATGATCTATGGTGTTCGGATTATCACTTAACGAATTGAAATATGAGAGAAACTGACATGCATTATTGATAATGTGAATCGAAATGTTGATTGTAATTCTATGACTATGGCCTGGTTAGACGGGATGACCGATCCACTAAGCAATTCGTTGCTTACGCCTCTTTTTGGATGCAGGTCAAGATAATGATACTTGTTGTTGAACCAGCTCGTGAGGACTAAGGCATGGGGGAAGGATGGTGGATTTATGATAATTTTTTTTTGGGTAGTTTATGTTCGGATTTATGATAAGGTCTAGTATTAAAGACGATGTTGTACTAGAACCCCTATTTTAATCTTAATAATTCAGTTTATGCATGCTTCTGTCGAATTTAAAGAACGAACGCTGAGAATGTTAAGGAAAATTGAAAATTGTCGAAAACGCCTATTGTAAAATTGAGAAAAACGACTTAGGTTGTTTCACTGGGCTCATAACATGAAAAATATGGGAATGGAAGTCTCATAAATAATTGAAACTATATGATTGGAATAAGTGAGTATGAGAGCCAAATGAATCGAAAGATAAATGTTTGGTTCGGGAGGGGATAATAGAACATTTTTCATTAGTGGAAATATAATCCACTTTCAATAAATGATTTATTAGATAACCGAAAGCAGAGGATATTAAATACTATTAGAAATTGAGAAAACTACGTGAAGGAGCTATTCAACAGTTAAAAATTTCCCGGCCTTGCTTGCATAAAGTAGAAACGGAGGCGGTTCAGTTTCGCGTGAATGGATACTCTGAAATTGAACAAGAATAATTAAATTTGATTAATTCAACTTATAAGACTTTGAAACAATTAGAAATATTACAAAAACGAAACCATTCTTTTTGAGCAACAAAGAACAATTAATCAAGTACGCAAACGGGTTTTCCAACAAGCTTTACATGGAGCAAGAATTTCCAGGAGTATTTGGAACATTTCGTTTCTGAGCAGAAGAGCCGTTATCAAGTAATGTTCTATCAATTATGTATATTAGTCAATATTCGATTGATTGGTTTGAGGTTATTGATAAAAAATATTTGTCTAAGTCACTTCGTCTCTTTTTGTCTAAGTTACTTCGTATCTTTTTGTCCAAGTTACTTTTTTTTGGTCAAAGTTGCTTCTCTTTTAGTCTAACTCACTTCCTTTTTTCTTTGTGAGTTTCGAGACTATCCCCATTCGTAGGTATAAGATCCGCATCTATGAATTGAAAGGTTCGAACGATCAACTTTGCAATCAGTTGTTAGAATCAATAGGTCTTCAAATCGTTCATTTGAAAAAATTGAAACCCTTTTCTTACTATAATACTAGGATGGTACCCGCGGTTGATCAAGTTGTGTTTATGATGATCGTAACCTATTTTGTCAATTGTTCACATGCCTTTTTATTGTAGAAGGATATTATATCATTTTGTAATGTGCTTTATCACACTGTGTTTTTTAATAAGTATCATATTGTTTTCATGTTATATTTATATATGATATATAAGTTCGAAATTTTGTATAAATGCAAAAACAAAATAAATATATTAAACATATAATCAACAAACAAATATTAAAAACAAATATGTTATTTAAGTAGTTGGGATAGATATACATCAGATTAAGATATGAAAAGTGAATAATTTCATAAACAATAATTCAATTATAGATTGAGAATCATAAAGTTGATAGAATAACTTCATAATTTGTAATAATTACTACAAAAACAAAATCAATTAAAAAAAATTTGAAGAGGAGTAGAGGAAAAAATGGAATTCTAAACGAATTCGTTGGGAATATATAAATATAGATTTTTTTTATTAAAACTCTTTTCCATCCATAAATCGATTTTCTTCCCTATGAGTTCTAGTCTCAATAAGAATGATATCCGCCCAAATATAAATATAAATGGATTCAAAAAGATAAAAGATTCGGTACTCCGGGAAAATATGTTGGTCTAGCGGAAACAATTAGAAAGCCCCTGGGGTTATCCTGCAGTTGGAAGAAGAACTCGAAAAAGGAAAAAATATAAAATTGATGAATTTTTAGCTTCTGAACGATCCAATTGGAGAAATCAATCGTTGTTACTTATGGGTTTTCATCATTTAAGATTTCAGGAAGCCTGTCAAATACAAACAATATTATGCTTTATTAAATTTATGGTATATATAGAGAGCAGAATACCTAACTTATATTCAAAACTTACATGTTGTGTAGTTCATAGACTTCTTGTATATCCGGATTTGCTTGAACTGTCGAAATAGGGCCATAAGTTGTTAGTCTAACATTCTTTGGACCATCAAAATAACGATCGACTTTCCAAAAGCATAACACCTGCACACGCACTTCATCTTTAAAGAGGCGATAATTTCTGTGAAAATATATAGCTTCTTGTTTGGTTGCAAGACAATCTAAGACTCGATGGCTTCAACCAAAAAGATAGGCAAATATTAATTATAAACAGCCCAAATCTCATCATAACATAAATTATCATATAAATTTAAGGTTTAGTTTGTTATAGCTTACTCTCTGTCTTTGATCTTGAAAGGAGGTGTGAAGCCACTAATATATTTGTCCTTGTTCGCATTCTCTAAATTCCCAACCTCAACAACAATTCTGATAACGTCTTTCACATAAAAAACATATGAGCACATAATTAGAGTCAAAATATCATCTATAAGGCTAAACAAAAGAAGGTATACAACAAACATTTAAAATTCTTAAAAATCAATTTTAGAAATTACCAGCCAAGATAGATGTATCGATAGTATCATAGATGATCGATGAGAAGGATGCAAATGACATTTTCGGGAGTACGAAATAGTATAGGACTTTTTTTACCATAGTGCTTTCTATGAAGATGATTTTGAAGGGATGAGATGTTGTCCTAACAGGATCCGAATTAGGACATACTTTAAATTGAGTAATTGTCACCCCGTCGCCTTCTTGTATGTAGTCATAGTAATGTTATGACATGTTGTGTCCGACAACGGCCTCCAACCTAACACCCTGTAACAAAAAAAAAAGTAGGTTTCAATATAACTCTTAAAAAATTCTAATAATAAAACAACAAAAACTTAAAAAATAGTCGACATGTGGTACATCTTTGCCAAATAAAATTAACCTCAAATTCTTCATAGGAGGCGCAAGAGGAATCAGAAAAGATCTGATAATGACCTTCACCCTAATATGCCATCATGTGATGCATGGTTTCCGTATAAATACATCATAAACAGAATCCAGCGCCATAGACTTGTTAATGGTTATTAGGATTATGATCGATTAATGGTGATACAAAAGTATAAAATCAATTGAAATAGTTTGATTTTAGATATTGTATCTTCCCAGAGATAGTGTTACTTAATGATAGTGTTACTCACCAAATATATATATGGTGAGTAAATGCATTGTATCAGACAAAAAGTTAAAAGGTTGTGACGTTAAGAATTCAAATTGGTGTCTTTCAGACAGAGAAATATATTCTTAGATCAAATAAAGATTGCAACCTTTTTAGGTTTCTTAAACCAGGTTATATTTCTTAATATCGCATACACATAATTAAAATTATAAATTTAAGAGATGGTTACGCATGGCAATATATCGAGTATATTTCATTTCTATAATGCATGATACAAATACTGTTTTTTTTTATTCATTTTATTGGTCTATTTAATGAATAACATCCCAAAACCGCTAATTTAACACAAGTGTATGGTATTACCAAAAAAAGATGTATAAGGAAAACTAATAAAGATTATGATTATGTTTATGATTAAGAATGTGATGAATGATGCATGCATAACGGTACAACGCGCTAATTCTAAATAATTATGAATTTACATGTTTTTATTTGTATCGATAATATACTCACAACAATCATTGTTAATTTGACATTGTAAAATACAAATGAGCATAACATATTGGTTAAATACAAAAAGAGAAACATAGAATCTTTTCAAATCAAAGATAAATTATTTACATTTGCAACCAAAAAAAAAAGTTCCATTAAGTAGTCAAATCCAATACTAAGATATTCATTATACAAAATAAATATATAATAAACATAAACAAGGCTAGAAAAGCATGATACATTTCCTCTAATTATAGTTTTCTAAATTCAAAATATTAGGCAATGACTAACTATGTATACCATATATAAAAATATACTACATGTGGTCTTAAATTACATAAACATATAATGTGTATATATATATATATATATATTTCTTATATATGTTATATATTACGGATTTACGATTCATATAATATATATAGTATGAATATCCTTATGATGTTTGTATGGAATGTAAGGAAGCAAACATTAAATTTGTGTTGAGACAACAATGAAAGAAAAATAATTGGGGCGTTTAGAAAAAATATATAATAACAATGCACTACATTAGTCGGCCAAATTCTGAAAAATCTCTTTGAACACTATATCCGTGGTTTTTTTTTTTGAATATTAGCTTCTTTGTCTAGAATAAGAACTCTTAACCCTTTCTTGAAAGTTACCTTTGACAAAGCCACATATAGCTGACCAACAGAAAAAACCGGTCTTGGCAAATAAAGACCTACTTCACTTAGTGATTGTCCTTGACTCTTATTAAGAGTCATGGCAAAAGCCAAAGATATTGGTAACTGTCTTCGACGCATCTTGAAGGGAAGTTTCGTGCCCGATGGTGATATAATAATCTTGGGAATCAAAACTTTGTCTCCAATCCTATCTCCTGTGATAATAATTGTCTCTAACACATGATCATCCATTTGTGTAATCCGAAATCACGCTCCATTACATAGACCACCTTTAGGATTTAGATTTTTTAGCAACATAACTAGAGCACCTATCTTCAAATGAAAATTATGGATTGGCAAACCTGACATGTTGATAGAGTTTAAGAAATCAGGCGTGAAAACAGGGTTGGTTGAAACATCTGCATCTGAAGGATCTAAACTATCCGAACTTATATAGATGATTTCTTGGCCTGTTACAAAATAGGACGTAAATACATTAATGATTGTATACATGAATATATTAAAATGAAGGTTATATAAAAGGAAATTTCAAAATAAAACAAAGACCAATTTGAACTTACCTCTCAACTTCTCAAGCATATGTACATTTATAGCATTGACATCTTCATTCCTTGGAGTTAAAATGGTTGTCTGTTGGAAATAATTGGGATCATTAATCTCATGAAAATATTAGGATCTCCATAAATTTCTCTAGTAATGGCTTCAATAGGATCAGAAGCATCTAATATCAAAAACTCCTCAGGAATATCAATAATAGCTTCACCATCATTAGGCTCTGCAATCTTTCCATCACCAATGTCTAAAATCCAGTCGGAAAATGCATGTATCTCCTTCGCCTCATCAACACTTAAGTTGTTGTTTAGTAGCCTCATATTCTTAGTGAGTTTTAAGATTTTGCAATGATCCCAAAGGTAAGAAGAATTTAAGGAAGCAAGAACAATTTCAGCTCTACCAGCACCAGTGATGACAGAAAGAATTTGCCTAAAATCACCTCCAAAAACAACAACTCTTCCACCAAAGGGCTGATTGGCTTTGTTTCCGATAATATCACCTAAACTTTTGTCAAGAGACTCAAAACAATCTCTGCTCATCATAGGCGCTTCGTCCCAGATTATCAGTAAAGTTTCTTTCACTAACTCAGCCATATTTGTATTAGGTTCAATGTTATATGTGGTATGCTCATCTGGATGTATAAGAATACCAAAACGTGAATGTGCAGTCCTACCACCAGGTAACAGCAGAGAAGCAATTCCACTTGATGCCACATTAAGCACAATATCTTCTCTACACCGAACTGTTGCAGAGAGAGTACGCCAAATAAATGTTTTCCCAGTTCCTCCAAATCCATAAATAAAATAAAAAACACCTCTTTTCTTATATATTACAACATCACTTATCTCATCATAAATGGCTTTCTGCACCAAAGCTAACATTTTAATCCAATCTTCATTTTTATTTTTTAATTCTTGACAATCATACCTCCTTTCATCATATAGTAAGCGGTTATAGTTTTCCAAACCTTCTCTGTTTGGCTGAGGCATATGCTCGAACTGCGAAAGTGAACATCCATTTGATAATAGTACATCTTCGATTTCTTGAAGAGTATAATTCTTTTTCTCTTCATCTGTTAAAGTGAGGTCTGACAAATGTAAAATGAGAACAAAAACTTTAGAATAAATTAAAAGATGGGAATATTAATAAAAGGTATTACAATGTCAATAAGACATGTTGAATAAGTAATCAAACCTGGAATGTTAAATTCGTGTCTTTTGTTGCGCTCGATATCCTCAGATAATATATGCCATGTTTCTTCCTGTACATGCTCTGGTCTAGACAAAGTACCAGAAAGAATCATATATAACACCAAAAAAAATACGAAGTTGGTTACCGAACGACAACTGCATCGAGAAGAGAATCGATGTATATCTGATCATCCTTTAGTATACCACTAGACATACATACTTCTTTGTAAGTTTTGTAAACAACACCTCTGTATGTTTTGATATCTTCGAAAGACTCAGCCCTTGGAACAACATTTAGTAGGATCCTCATATAATATTTTTGTTCGAGTCTCAGTGGAACATAGTTTATCCTGTCTATAGCAAATCCCCTTTGTCTTTTACTAAACTGTTGTTTGCTGCCATTCCAAGTATAGTGAACAAGGACTTGTACATAAAACATCGTTTTGGCAAATGGATCTTTCTGATTAAGACTAAACCAAGCTGTTAGTTGAGAATCTTCGTTAGCTTTCTGTTCCAGAACATCTTCAATGTCATCACTTTCTTTATAAAAACATGGTTTTTTTTTCTTCTATATGGAAACTGAGTCTTTGGACTGGTGTTGATCTAAACTGAATAGGAAATTTGAAAATACGCCATAAAGCCTCTGAAGCTGAGACATACCTAAAAACAATATTATCCCGATTAATGTATTACCAAACAAATATAACATAAATATAGATAAATAGAAATAATATTAAAAAAATAAACGTGAAATCAAAATAACCTTTGACTTCATTCTTCGATTTATTTGAACCATTGATTAGCTCAAACACTGCTGCGACATGATCGTCCTTTGTTGACGTATTTAAATAGATATTTTATAGCACCAGTTTGGTTACACCATTCCACATTTATGTGAGATCGATAACGTACAGACAACAACTCATTATAAGGAACAACATATCCATTATCACACTTAAAACCATTATTTTCGACATAATTGTTTGTCTCTCGTCTTTTGTAAACAGTATACCCATCTTTACCAATTTTTGTGATATCAGAATAAGGTTTCGGGAAAAACTTGGAGCACTTATCATCGTTCATACATGGTGAGTTGGTATTAGCTGCACCACATGGTCCATGTATCATGGAATCTTTGATTACTTGATATAGCTCTGGTTTCTCTTATTTGTCGGGAATTTGTGTGCATATGATGTTGTCTATATAATCAGAAGTTGGTAATCTTTTTCTGTTCTTATTGTCCATAGAAAATATAATGTGAGAATGTGGTAAGTCTCGTTTTTGAAATTCAACTGTATACATGGCTGAAAAGAAAATGAAATCACTTATTTAGGATTAGACTTCAAACATATGAAATTAAATAAACAGAAATATTAGAAACTTACACGCAACAGTTTTTCCTAACACATGTTTTTCTGTCAAGTCTTCCATTAATGTATCAAGCTTGATCTTGAAGACACGGCAAATAATATTTGGTCTATCATCAATATTTAAACCTCTTTTGGTACAATATCTCGTGATCTCTGGCCAAATAGGATTACATGTAAATGTGATGAATAATTCTGGAAACCAAAATATTTACATATAGCCATAGCATCATAATAGCTATTAACCATGTTAGTTTGTCATAATTACCTCGGACCACCAATGAAAGAAGCAGGAAGGTTATTAGTTCTGTCATAATTATCCATTTTTTGTGTTCCTAGCATCGGCAACATCTTTTAGTGAGTTATAATTTGTACATCACAACTTAGTTTGGTTGTAACTAATAAAAGACAACATGTTAGTTTCGACTGCTAAATATGAATCAACAACAAACTGTTTAAACAATTTTTTACTTTGAAGAAGAGTTTGACATTCATTATCCCTCTCTTGAAATCGGAATGTGAACCACTGTCTCATACTAATACACTTTCTCTTGTTTTTGTTGTTAATGCCAGTAATACATTTTTTAATTCCTGGCCTCCATCTATCTTAACCGTAACATAATATTAAAGGATATTGTAGTGCCAAATATGAAGGATGAATTTCTTTGATCTTTTGCAGTCTACCAGTATGTTTTCTTGAATAATAATATCACGTGGTGGCATATCGCTGACAAAATATCCTGGAATCAAAGCTGCAACCTCAGATGCTGATGGATTGCTATATTGTCTTCCATCAACCCCTAACCTATCACCGATATTCCTCATTTGAAATGTCTCATCTGTTCTTGTGGTAAACCTATCTCTGGTTGTCCTGAAGTTTTCCACATAAGGGCTTACATGATTAAGCATTTTAATAAAACCTTCAATGAGTCCCTTTCTCAATTCTTTGCTTTTTTCCTTGCACCTTTGAATTTTTGCCTTTCCTATAAAACATATTATAACCTGGGGGGGGAGGGGGAAGACTTTCTATTTTCCCATGAGAAATATAACATCGTATCAGATAGAGCCCAATCTTTAACTTTGTGTTAAATGTCTCCGACACAATATTTCAGAATCTATATCTTCCCGAATCTATAGTTCGAAATCTATATATCTCCGTAGTAAAAGTTTGGTTTTGTTTCATAGACTTTGGTTTTGTTTGGCTTAGTGTTTACTTAACCAACTAAGGAAAACATTATACCAAATAAAACCTAATTTAAACATGATTGGAACCCGATTTCAACTAGTTAACCACAAACCCGATCCGACCAAACCCAACCAACCAACTTCTTTTTCTTCATCCAATTTCACCAGATTGGAGAAAGCGACTCTAATGGCGCATCAAATCAGGACCACTATGGAACGGAACCAGCTCCCCCAAATCTCCTCCTCCCAATGCATCACCCACCAGCGCCTCTCCGTCTTCCTAACCGCCATCTCATCGGTGGGAGCCGAGAAATCTCTCTTCTCTGTCGAGCCGACGCAATCAGGAAAATAAGAGAATTGCGAGGCTAAGCTTGCGGCGAAAGAGGAGAGAGATTCGGTGGTGAAGGTGGAGGAGAAGATGAGTAGTGTATTTTTCAGAACAAGAGAGTCAATCGGTCTCTATCGTCGGCCGTGGTGTAGACTTCGGCGACGGAAGAGAGGAGTGGTCGTGATTATGAGTTCGAATTCGACCCACATGCCACCAAGTTGAGAGCTTTGAATTTTATCTTTATGGATGATGATCTTCTCGCTGTAAATTGTAGATTTTTAAAACGCTTCCATAATGATTAAACTTTTGTAATTATAGATAAAGAGTATTATTTTGGGATTACAAATCAACAATTTACACAATTTTTGGATTGGATTTTTTCAGGGTTTTTTACTTCTTGATTCCTAATTGTATAAAGATGCATCAATAGCTTGATATGCTTCAATGGACTGTCTTCCTCGTGTTGTTGTCATCATTGTTTTGGTTTAAGGTGGCTTCGTATAATTTGAAAGCCAACAAAACAAGGATACTTGTAGTTCTTCTCGTTCGTCTTATTCTCTGGCATTATGCAACTTGACAAAGTCATCCAAGGTAAGATCGATTATAAAGTTCGATCATGGATTCATGAAAATAATGATTTATAAAGCTTGATTATGATTCATGGGTTCAAAGTCATATGGGTTGTTCGATTATGATTTACGGGTTGGGTGAAGAAAAAGAAGAAATTGGGTCAGTTACGGGTCGGGTTTTAGATTGGATTGGAATTTAGATCAATTGGATTTTTTAATTCAGTTATACTGGGTTTGTGTGGTTTTCTATTGGTTTAGTTCGTAAACCGGTTAAACCCATATCTATGTGGAAATAAATGTATTATATGGATTCGGGGAGATATAAGTTTTGAAGTATTACGTCGGAGACATTTAAGACTTGGTCATAGATTGGGCTCCATCTGATACGATGTCATATTTCTCGTGGAGAAATATATCGTTTTGTCTTTCTTGGGTTCTAATTATGTAGTGCGAAAGTAAAAAAATTGATTTCATGTAAATTCACCGCTATGTACATCATATACCGTCTCATACACCATCTTTTACATAGCTTTGTCTATTACATACTCTCGTATAACCTTCTACAATGACATATCGTACACCAAATAGTGTCTTGTGGAACAAACCTTGTGAACTAAGATTTGACGGCCCAAGAAAATGTGAATTAGGCCTCAAAATTGTTAAGTAAACAACGAAATTATGTATGCGAAAATTGTTAGGGAAAACAATAAGGAAAAGTAACCACATAAATTAAAGGTTTTATCAGGTGTATGGTATGAGTAAAAACAAGAGGTACACCAAAAACTGTGTACGTGGAACAAGATTTGTGTACGAAGATTTTAAGGGATGTGAAAAATGTGAATATTTGAATAAGTGCAATTTTTACTTACGAGAATTTATTCATTGAAATATGTGTATGTAGACCAAACTTAGTGTATGAGGATCAAAAATTATGTCCAAAAATGGGAAGGGCAAATTTGAAGGGAAAGAGGTCACACAAATTTAAGGTGTATCACCTGATGTAAAGCAAATGCATTATTACCTTCTATACTATGAGAAAATGTGCACCAAAATATGTATACGTGGAACAAAATGTGTGTACGAATATTTAAATGTGCAGGAAAATTGGGAAAGAGGCCTCAAAATTATACACCAAAAAGAGTGAATGGGTACCTAACTTTGTGTACGAATATGAAAAGGGGATGAAAAGGAAAAGATTACTTTAAAATGTAAGGTTTTATCGGGTTTATGTTTAGGTGTATAACATGTTTGGGGATTACACTGTTATGTTATCCAAAATAATAACCAGTACATAAAGTAGTTTGTTCACGAACAAATTTCGAGTACTCAAAATCAATTGGGAAAAAACATGGGAATAAGTCCTCAAAAATGTTTGTTATTATCATGTGTATGGTAAGGTGTAAAACATGTTTTATAAAAAGACGATACCGTATAAAATGAATATATGCACACCAAAATGTGTGTACGATGACAAAGATGTGTGTATGAGGACCAAAAAAAACAAAATAACTGAACGAGGCTATATAGGAGGACCAAAATCTATGTTTATTTTTATTTTTTTAAATGCATTATTACACCCTTGTAAACTCTTATACAAAAGAGTCTTACTTTATAAATTGGGTTCTCATTTTCGCATTCTTCTTCTTTCTCACACATCCTCTTTCTTTCTACAATATTCTTTCGTCTCTTGTATATATAGGAGATGGATTTAGCACAATCTCTCCAACCCAGAATAAACCGAACACGAATCGATCAGGATCGGAATAACCAAAAAATGCCCCATTATCTCAGAAACCCACTAGGTCAAAATTTCGAGCTATAATAGAAGCAAGCCGAGATGGGAGCTACTGCCTGGAGGCGATGGATGCAGGTTCAACCGGATAAGTCAACACACTAGCTTTCAAGGGTCTCTAAGGAGACGGAAGCCAGCTGACTGACTTGCAGCTGCCAATGTACGCCTGAATTTTCGTCGATGGGACCACTTGGTCTTTATGAATCTAGAGTTTGCCCAGAAGAACATAATATGTCGTTGGGGCAAAAACAACATGTAACTCTGTCGGACTCAGATGCATGATTAGCCACACTGGGATTGAGACACAACCCGGACTTGGAGCAAGAACATAACTCGACTGCCTCCAGGATATTGCATAAATATACTAAATCTATCTTCCCTTATCACGTCCGAGATTCAAGGCAATTTAACAAATATTCTCGAACGACAATAAAGGAAACAATCATGATCTTCTGAAGATTTTCGTTGACTATAAAAAGGAAGCTCGAAGATCTTTGGAAAGAGGAACAATCAACCCGAGAAACCCTAGACTAGCGAAATAGCAGAAAAGACCCAACTTCGTTCAAAAACTAAGAGCAAACTTTGTTTTTAATTTGTTAGTTTAATCCTCGAGATCAATAAAGCTTTTTCGAAAGAATTCCCATTTTCATTTATATTTTAAGTGCTCATTTTTACTCGCACAAATTGGCGCCGTCTATGGGGACCTCTTCTTACAAAAAACTACAAGTTTCGACCACCAGAGAAGAACAACAACATCCGATGAAGTCCAAAAGCCAGCTGAACAGCCAAGGGGTGACAGAAGAAGCAGCGCTCGCAACTCTTAAAAAAACTGTATCCGGGAGGGAGAAAGAAGCACCACTGATCATGGACAACCATGAGAAGGATGGCGGTGAAGATGACCCCACAAAGGAAAGTGATAACAAAGATGAGTAGTACCACCATTCCAAACGCGTCAACTCTCCACCGGCTGGGGTTTATCCGACGAACAAAGGCCCTGGGACCCCAGAACAACACCCTAGCTAATTCGAACGTCTCCTCGAGCAGTTTGAAAAGCATGGACGGGCGATAACCAAGCTATCTCAATTCATCCGAGTTCCAATAAAACTTAGACCCACTGAAATGTTGAGACCAGGCCCTCGGGAACACCAAGGGTCTTACTTATGGAAACGCCTCAAGAAATCTTGTGCGTTATAAGGCAGTTGACCTTCACGGTGACAACATGACCAGGCTCAATAATGAGCTCCTAGTCTACAAAACTCCACCACGTCAAGGTTACACCGACCGTAGCCAAGACAAGGAGCTAGACCAGGTGAGTAAAGGATCCATCACATCTCCAGCTATGCCCCGAATTGATTGTTCCTGGAGCTAACCCAAAGGACTCCCTTCCTGAGCCACATATTTAGCGTTCGAGTCCCACCTTACAAGGTGAAGCTACCGACCTACGAGGGAAAAAGGACTTGATAAGTTTCTGAAGACGTTCTCTATCGCCCTCCAAAGAGTCCGTTTTATCTCTAGGCACTCTGGGCCAGACCGTGCCAACTCTTTGTGGAAGCCTTGAGGGGCAATACATTTACTTGGTTCTCGTGATTAGACGCGAGCTCGATCAGTAGCTACAACCAGCTATCAAAGACTTTCTTGAAGCATTATTCCATGTATACCACTCGGGAAACTTCGAGTGCCGATCTATATACATTGGAAAATACAGTCTGAATGAGACATTCAGATTATTCATCAGACGATTCAAAGAAGTCCTGTCCGGATTGTCGGTACCGTAAGAAGCCGCACTAGCCGCGCTGAGGAAATTATTATGGCACACATCTCAATTCCGAGAAAGCTTGATCCTCAGTGGACCAGCCTTGTTAGAAAACGTAATTCATCAGGCGTCTAAGTATGTGACGGTTCAGGAAGACATTGCAACCCTGGCCCAGCGGTACAAACCAGTGAAGTCTGCCCCACCCAAGGAAAAACAAGTCGTTGATCTCAACCGTGAGCCCAAGAGCAGAAGGTGCAAGAAAAACGCTGCATGTGTTATCGGAAAACTCGTTGACCGACCTCTTCTTAGACCAAAGTTGTGGAACAAGTACCAACGCGAAGACTCTCCTATATACAAGACGCTTTCTGCAATCATCACGAGAAACAGGGGCATACCACAAAAGAGTGCCGCCACCTGCAAGATCTCTTCATGCATATAAATATAAAGGTGGGGAAATCGTTGCCTATTTCAGTCAAAAGGACCGGGGGAAGCAGAAGGCCAACCTGTTCATATCGCAGAAAATACGGAAAGAATGATCAAAGGCGATTTGCATCATGCAAAGAAAACTGCCAACAATCTGAAGAAAGGATGGCGGAGGAAGGCGATTATGAGATCGACCTCCCAACATAGCCCAAATGAGATCAGAACGATCGTCTCGATAAATCGTTGACTTCTCAAAAACAAATTACGATGATCATTGACGGACTCTCGACTGGAAGGATACAATGGGCTCTCTCAAGAGAAAGGCCCGACAAGTGAATATCATCAAGAGATGGCAGTAATAAGAGGTCGGCTCAAAAGAAGTTGACATAACCTTTACTAGTGCAGACGTTAGGAGGATGCACCACCCCCACAACGACTCTCTTGTAGTTAAACTCACCATCAGGGGATGCAACGTGGAGAGGGTGCTACTGGATACTAGTAGCTCGATCAACCTCATCTTTTTGAAGACCTTTAAAAAGATGAATATCAAGAGGTTGGCGATCAAACCAGACAAGGAACCACTGGCAGCATTCAACACTTCCATCCAATATTTGTTTGGGAGGATCGACTTGCCTGTCCTCGTCAGAGAAATCGAGAAGAGAATCGAATTCGTCGTAATTGATACGCCGCAAACCTACAACGCTATACTTAGGACCATGTGGCTGCACGTGATGAGAGCTATCCCATCAACCTACCATATATGCTTGAAATTCTCGAACAAAGTAGGAATATTCACACTTTACGGGGATCAAGGTGCCGCTCAAGAATGCTACATCATCGAAAAGAAGTAGCGGAGATCTGAAGAGTTATATCAATTATACCTAATGGGAGAACTAGAGTTCAGAACGATAAAGGAGACATGACAATCACTCCCCTTTCGAACGGAACTAATCGATTTCTTGAAGACGTGAGCTTCAACCTTCGCCTGGTTCATCAAAGACAAGGTCGAGATAAACACAAACGGTATGACTCACGAGCTAAACGTCGACCCAATATTCAAAGTGATACGCAAGAAGCGACAAAAGCTCGGCCCTGATCGAGCTAAAGCCGTACACAGACTCTTGAAAGCTAAGATGATAAAGGGGATCTATTATTCAGACTGGTTGGCAAACCCAAATGTCGTCAAGAAGAAAAATGGAAAGTGGCATGTCTACTTAGATTTCACTGATCTAAATCGCGCCTACCCAAAGGATAGCTACCCTCTATCGCAAACATATTAGCTGGCCACCGCAGGGCACAAGGTCTTTTTGTTCATGGATGCCTTCTCAGGCTATAACCAAATCAAGATGCACCCTGTCGATCGGGATAAAGTAGCCTTCATCCCCGACCAAGGGATCTACTGCTACATTGTCATGCGTCTCAGATTGAAGAACGTCGAGGCAACCTACCAAAGGCTCGAGAATAAAATGTTTGTCGAACTGCGCATAAAAACGATGGAGGTGTACATCGACGACATGTTGGTAAAATCCCACGAAACCAGGGACCACATCAAACACCTTTGTGGCTGCTTCGACATCTTAGATAGGTTCGACATGAAGCTAAATTCAACCAAATGCATGTTTGTCGTAACCTCATGAGAATTCTCGAATATATTGTGACCGAGCGCGGCATAGAAGCCAATCCAAAGTATATCTTGGCAGTGCTGGAGCTCCCTTCAACAAGAAATAAAAGGGACATTCAACGATTGACGGGTCAGATCGCAGCGCTCAACCGCTGTATATTCCGATCTACCGATAAATGCCCCCTTTTCTACAAACTGTTACGGGGGAATAAAGACTTCACATGGGATGAGAGTGTAAAAATGCCTTCACCAAACAAAAGGAGTACCTTACGTCGCAACTTGTACTAGGCAAACCTGAGACAAGAGACACACTCTTTTTGTATATCACAGTATCAAGCTCGACCGTAAGTGGAGTACTAATTTGAGAAATCGAGGTGAACAAAAACCGATCTTCTACATAAGCAAGACGTTGAACAATGTCGAGACTTGGTACCCTACCATCGAAAAGCTGGCATTAGCATTCATAATAACAATAAGGAAGTTGCGACCGTACTTCCAGTCACACTCAATCGTCGTCCTGACTGACCAACCGCTGAGAACGATAATTTATGGCCAATGCAGTCCGGCCGAATGGTCAAGTGGGCAATAAAACTCAGTGAATACGACATTGACTTTAGGTCTCGAAATGCCAAGAAAGCTTAAGTTATCGTTGACTTCATATCCAAACTATCCCCAAAATTGGTCAATTGTTGTAGACGGCTCGGCATCATCAAGGGGATTTAGCGTAGGGATCTGATTGGAATCTCTGACAAGTGAATCCTCGAGCAATCCTTCCACATCATGTTCAGCGCCTCAAATAATGAGGCCTAATGCAAAGCAATGCTGGCGGGCATGCGGCTGGGAAAAGAGATCAGCACAACCAGACTCCAAGCCTATTGCGATTCCCAGCTCGCCGCAAGCTAGTGTAGCGGGAGTATGAGGCCAAGAATGACCAAATGGACACCTAACTCAAAATTGTCTAGACACAAACTAAGGAGTTCACAAGCATCAAACTTATGAAGATACCTCATAACCACAACGCTTTGGCAGACGCCCTAATGGCTCTCGCCTCGACCTCTGATCCCGAGCTTGAGAACGAGGTACGTGTCATAACCAACACAATTACGGATGAGGCAAGCACTTCGGCGGAGACAGAAGGGAACGCAATTAAAATTGCCACTTATTGGCTCGACGAGCTATTCAGACACATCACAAGTTGTAGCTTGCTCGATGACCAGTGGGCTGCCAGATGGCTAAAGGTGCGAAGCGCCATTTATACCCTTGTCAACGACATACTCTATCGAAGGAGCATCTCTGACATACTGCTATCTTGCGTAGGCCTAAAAGAGGTAAGGCCTTGCATAACGGAAGTCCATCAAGGAAAACAACGACATGCCCCTGTCATACACATCCAACCGAGGTCCTATAGTTAGCCAAAATTGGATACCCATTCATGAGATGGGCGATGAACGCAGTGGGATACTCAACAAGTGCAAAGAGAACGAATACATCTTACACCAACTACTTCACCAAATTGGTGGAGGTGGTGGCTATGCCGATTGTGAAATCAGTAGCTACGCAAAAGTTTGTTTGGTTGAACATCATATGTCGCCACAGGCTCCCATATGAGATCGTCACTTATAACATACCCTCATTCATCCATGAGCATTTCCTAGAATTCTGCAGAAAGTGGCACATCCGGCTGAGCTATTCAACGCCAAGGTACCCACAAGAAAATAGACAAGCAGAGGCAACCAACAAAACGATTATGGATGGCCAAAAGAAAAGAGTCAAGAAATCACAATATGGCCTACGACGTCGAAGCACTGACCCCGACAGAGCCAAAAGTCCCAACCCTAAGTCGGACAAAACTCCTGCGCCAAGAGGATGTGAACAACGTCATACTCCAAGAACGAGTCGATGATTTGGATGAAATCAGGGGCGAAGCACTCCTCTGTAGATCAATAGAATCGTCAGGCCCTTAGTATACCGACTTATTGACAAATTCAGAGAGTTTGACAAAAAAGTGCCCAAAGCTTGGAACTTGATCAACTTGAAGAAATTCTATTACTAGAATACTTTGGTAGCACAAAGATGTTTGCCACCAAAAGAAAAAAACTAGCTCCCCAGAGCTTATTACCTCGTTGTAATATGAACTACAAACAGCTTGATCCCTTTCGAGGGTATGTAGGCAACTCTCCAAAGTGTAGCTGTAACACTTTATGAATAATAAAAAATTTATTATTGCCAAATCATCTATCAGATTACAGCCCTACAAGCTAAACTCGACTTCTAGTTGGTCTAAATCAGAACCACAGAAGAGTCAAAATCTTTTCAAATAACAAAAATTTTACTACGTCGGCCTATTGTCCTGACGAAATGTGTACTGCTTTGCATACCTGGTCGCTCAAAACGGAACTATAGAAAAATTATTAAATATGTTGTGATAAAATTGATCTGCATCGACTTCCTCGCCAGTTGTTCGGTATAATGCATTCCGCATGAATGCAATGGTGAAAAGTCCAGTGTCCAAGTAATGATTTTTTAAAATGTGAAAAGTCAAAGGGACATATTGAAGGAATATAATTCACCTCCTATTGAAGTCGGGTCCCAATGACATGCACTTAGCTCTAAGCTCGGATAGAGTTATGCAAGCCGAGTTCCAGACTTGCCCTCCTGCTCCTAACTTAGCCAGCAAACACAGGGTAAACCGAGCCAGAACTCGCACATACTTTTCACATGTTAAAATCCATTTAATATGATACAAATAATAGACTCTTTAAAAATTATGCATAAGGATTCTCTAAAAATAAGCCAGAAGACGTCTGGCACTTTACGTTTCGTACCACTTTTCTCTCTTCGGCAAAATCAAAATTCTAGTCACTGATCGTACAAAAATATACCTACTTAAATTCACCTTTGCACTAAGTAGATAAAAATTCGAGATAGATCGGCCCACTCGACAGGTCGGCCTCGATAAATATCGAAAACTATCCAAAACACGGCCTTGAATAAGTTACAAATTCGAATATAAAAGCCTGAGCTGAACTCAGATGAGCATACTTGCACAACTGAGGCGCGTTTCGAACAAGGATTGCCTAAACAAACCTCTACTGAGCTAAAGCGTTCAAAGAGTAACCACTAAGGGCCTGATTAGTTTGACCGCAGCGGGTGCGGTTGCGTTTGCGGGAGTTTGCGGAAGCGGGCGGTTGCGGTTTTAAGCGTTACTAAGCGTTTAGCGTTTGGAAATGACTTTGTTTGCGGGAGGTTTACGACTGGTTAACCAGCGGATGTGTCAGCGGTTAAATAAAAAATAACAAAGATAAATATAATATATTATTATAAAAGGTATAAAACACACAAAAACTTATATTATTATGATAAAATATAAAAATATTAAACACGATTAATAATTAAAAATCATAATTAAAGTACTTAATAATTATTAAAAACAATAAATTTTATAGTGAAATTCTATTAATTATGCATTTGGTTCATCACTAAAAATTGTATCAAGTAATATGACAATTTGTAAAAATGTGCTTGAATTTGTAGATCTTCCTGATTGCATTTATAAATAATATAAAGTTTCTTTAATGAATACAAACGACTTTTGGCTCGACTCCAACTCAAATCAATTCCAAACTGGTCGTAAATATTTTTGAGAATATTTTTTGAAGTTCACTTAGAAGCCATAATTATAATAGAGGAAAACAAAAGAGAGAGGATAGGGTTAGAAAAAATAATTAGAGTTTGAGAACAAATAACTTGATGCAATATATATATATATATATATATATATATATATATATAAGGGTAAATATATAATATTAAATTTTTTTCTAACTCCAGCGATGATTTTTTAACTCTGGCGATTTAGAGTGGTTCGGAGCGGGTTGTTTGATTGTTTTCAATCGCTAACAACCGCTACCACCCGCAAATGCAGCTTTACAAAAAATGGGTGGAGATGATGCAGACGTTTCAACAAAGAAATCAATCCTAGAACCTGCCATAACCAAGGGTAAATAAGTTTCTCGAAGCAAAAATTAGAAAGAATCAAACATAACCAGAAGCTGTTCTTGGGTATAAGATAGAATTCCCAAGGGGATTAAATAGTCAAAAACATTTTCAATCCCTATTACGGTTCATAATTCCGTTTTTCCCTTTTCAAAATAATGGAAACAAAAAAAAAGGAGAGTCAAATAATAATAGAAACTCAGCGGAACACATCAAATAAGTTAAAGTCCAATGTGCCGCACGTTATACAAGGCGGTCTAAAATAAAGCTAACAGAATCCGGGACGCTAAGCTTCTAAACTACCCGGATCGACCCTACATTCCACACCCTTGAAACCTCCTATCAGCTCTGCATTCGAGCCATGTTCGGTTCCCTCGAGCACAACCTGAATGACAAGGAGGGATGAAGCAAATCAAGGGGTTCATAAATGGATTAGGACACTTGTTAAGATCAGCTTCTCCAAGATTGGTGACGTCGACCAACTCAATTGAGGTTTTGGCATATTTTCTCTTAAGGTCCAGTCGAGCTAAAAACTCAGGGTTGATCGTAAGACCTTTAGCCGCAAGCTTCTAAAGGCCTTCTCAAACCCCGATGATCTGATTATATTGGGCTAGCCGCGGATACAAGACCGCCTTCTTCTCGGCGATATATGTTTTGCCTTATTAAGGCATGCTTAGGCCTTCTTCAAGATACTCTCTACCAAGTCAAATCGAGACGATTGTAGTCTCTCTGTTTCCAACTGCCTATTTTCCTCGACAATTCTACCAATCCCCCCCTCCCCCACAATCCGAGATTCCATGGCGCCCGGGGAATGGAAGGTTTGAGGAAGGTGGTTCCCTGGTGAGTCATCTCTCTCCCTAGTAGATTTATCGATCCCCCATCATTGGATTAATGCGATAATCGGTAATTACGAAATCCCCCTGAGATGCATTGTTGACGGAGTCACCAGATCGTTCAGACACGCTGACCTCAACCCCGCATGAAATGAGCTCGTTATCAATAGGGTTGGAAACCTCTGCAGCGCGTACGCCTCATAGAGGGGTAGTTCGATCGATAGATTCGACATTGATATTTGCTAAAACTGCCAGGGGAACAATTGTGTTTCTTTCATTATGAGGCGAAGGCACAAGGTCGGAATCATCATCAATGATGATCACTTTGACATTCCTAGCCACCACAGTTGATAACCCCTTATTCGTAAACTTAGGAGTGTTCTTGTTCGTTACAACAGAAGTAGAAGACGGACCTCCTGACATCCGACCTACGGGGACCACTGTGATTGGATTAGTTGCCATCTCTTCTACAAACTGTACATCCGGGACCTCGACTCTTCCCATCTTGAGAGCAACCTTTTCAATGCGATATATGTCAATACCGTCCCACAAGCGATCCTAAATCTCTCTTATTTGCCGAATCTTCAAGAGACTATACGTCGACAATTGCTTCATAGGACGGGGACGAGTTGGAAAAAAGTGAGATTGGTCGGAATAAGTAGTAACTAGACAAAATCCTAGCATATAAAAGAAAAATACCCGGTGCTGAGTTCCACGCCCTAATTCTGCCAGACAATGGGGGTTCGCACAACTTCTCATCCAGTTTGACGAAGAAGTAGAGCGGTGCCAATTTAGGGTCCTACTATCCAACCCACCAGATACTAAGGTAAGATCTGACCTTATAGTAATGCAATAAGTACCGTCGCGGCACGCATTCCTCTTGAACGATGTAACCTCTTCTAGAAAGAAGACCAGAGTCGTTAAGTCAGCTTGAACTCCTAGAACCAAAGTTGCAATAATGGTACACATGGCAGAAGGCGTTAGCTGACTAATTGCTATCTCCCTAAAAGAGCAATACTACGATAAAAGAAACCATAGCGCACAGTGGACAAAAAATACTCATACAAGCAAACATAACCATTTAGGGAGCCCATGGACGCTGGTCTGCACTAGGGATTATGTAATGGACTCCGCTATTTTCGAGGTGGTACCTGTAGAGCATCCTCTTGACGTTGTTTACAACCGAGAGGGTTTTTTTTCTCTAATAATTCGGCCAAAACTATCGTGTGGAGGTGAAATGTCCCACTGAATGATGTTAAGGGGCATTATCTGAAGGCAACCTTTCCTGGAACGGAGATAATGACCTCCGTATTAGCGAACCCACCTCTTCATTAGATGGGTAAAGGGTATCCTCTAGGTCAGCTGATCTCACCTCGCGCGAGACGGTGGGGCTTTCCTTGGGAGGTGCGACTAGAAGCTCCCACGAATCGTAGTTTTCCCAAAGCACTGAGGTAAGGCACCTATCCCACATAATTGAACAAGGGAGAACGACGGAATCTCCAATAACAAGTCTTCGACTCCTCTGCCGACGAAGTAGAGGAACGTAACTTTCCTTCGAAAAAGTACGAGAGCTTCAAGGCGCAGCCGAGCGATTCTTCTTAGCCATTCGGGTACTTAGGAGTGATCAGAAGGTCTGCCGAAGGAAGACACGCGAACTTCGATATGAAAAAGAGCAATAATATTCGAGATTAATGGCAGGGGAGAATTACCTGGTCAGGAGTATTTGCAATCAGAGCAAGTACAACGACAAATTTTATATGTGAAGCGGCAACCACGGTTCTTTGTTCGCCAAAACCTAGGTGATTGTGCACTAGCCGCGGACACAACCTGTCGCGTGTGGGACATCACGCGCCTACCCCTATCATAGTAGAGCCGCATTGCCTCTAGCAGTTGCAATCCCAGGAAACCCGGGATCTTTCCCTTCGAGGGAAGGAATATTTAGATTTTATAAATTCGAAATTCAAAATTCAAATTGAAACTTGCGAATGCAAAATTCAAAAAATCAAAAGATCACAAAGTCTCATGCGGATACAACACTGTGTCTGGTTCATCCCGAAGTAAAAGACGTTCCTCAAATTCGCTGATCTCTTACATACTTCCTCGATTCGCTGAACTGTGGGGAGACTTCTTGTAGGAGATTGATTTAGCATAATCCCTCTAAACCGGAATAAACCGAAAATGAATCGATTCGGACCGAAATACCCAAAGAATAACCCATAATCTCAGAAGCCCAGTAGGTCAAAATACCGAGCTACCTAGAGCATTAACATAGCTCGGCCGCCTCCAGGATATAGCATAAAGATAATAAAGGGGTGATTGGTTGCATTTTCAAGACTTTTACTTAATTTAAAAGTATCAAAAGTCTAAATTTTATCAGACAAGCTTTTAATGTTAAAAGCCCTAAAAGTTTTCTTTAATTTTCTCACATCCATTTACCAATTTTTTTGGTCATGTTACGTTATTTTTTTATATTTAAAAATTCATGGTTTTAAATTTTTTAAAAGTCACACTTTATTAACTTTAAATAAAATTTGTTACAGCTATTTTTTAAAGGTAAAAGTCTAAAGCCTATATTTTAAAAGTCCATACCAATCACCCTCTTAATCTATCTTTCCTTATCACGTCCAAGATTCAAGGCAACTTAACAAATGTTCTCGAACGAGAATAAAGGAAACATCTTATCTTCTGAAGATCATCTTCGACTTATAAAAAAGAAGCTCGAAGATCTTTGGAAGGAGGGATAATGGACCCGAGAAACCCTAGACTAGCGAAACATCAGAGAAGACCCGAGTTCGTTCAAAAACTAAGAACACACTTTTTTATTAATTTGCTAGTTTAATCATCGAGATCAATAAAACTTTAAAATTCCTATTTTCATTTATATTTTAAGTACTCGTTTTTACTCCCACATCTTATTATAAAGTATAGTTTCCAAAAATTAGTAACTCACGACATCGCGACATGTGTCATGTTTAATGATTTCAGATTCTGACACGTGTCAAAAATGATAAAAATGTCAAAGATCTTATTGTAAGGAAACTATACAAAAAGATAATTAACTATCATTATTCAGCAAATGGAAAATTTAACAAGTAAATTATACAAATTACAGTTTCTATAAGTAAATTCAGAATTACATTATAGTTTCAAAAAAATGAAACTACACAAATTAATATTAATAGTTTTTAAAACAAAATACTACTTCTTTTCTTAAAAAGAATAAACTTTCGTAACTAAACGTAAGGATACTATAAAGTGGGAAGCGAGAATTTTAAAAAAAAATGAGTTTAGAGAATTAAATTTTCTTTTACTTGATGAAAACGTAAAGATATATTCTACATTGTGATTGTGTTTATAATTTATTTTTAAAACTGTAAATGTCAGAATTTAGAAAAAAATTATAATGATATATCGTGTAATTAAGTACATAATAACATTTATTCAAAAAGTCTCAATTTTAATATATTGTAAATATATTTGAAGGATAATTTTATTTTATTTTCCAATTTTTTTTTGTTTCTTTCACGAGTTTTTAAAATATTAAACTTTAACCCGCGGGAACTAATCTAGTAATTATATAAGATACTATGGGAGGTCTCACACGTTGCGTGAGCTTAAATTACAGTAGTAAATTATGCAACTCTATATAATTAAATATATATCAAAATGATTGATCTATGTCGTTGTCGTTTGTGCATTCCGCTTAGGTAAAGCAATTTGATATTAAATTTACAACATATAACATGTTTCTATTTTGCCCTACATTAAAGTAAATAATGTTAGCCACATTATTATTCTGTTATTTAACAATCATATAGTTTAATAGTTTTTGTAATTTGCAGTCATCTTCTAATAATTATATTCTATAATATTACACAAAATTATTACAACTTATTATATATTGCAAAACTAATTAACACTTATATAAAAATGGATTTGATGAAATTGTGATGATGGAAATAAATAAATAAATTCTTTTTTTCTAAATTTTGGTTGATTCATTTTAGAAAAAGTGGAGAGACTCGTATTGATCATCCGATAAAGAAGTCATATCTTGCTTTTCACATTACATTGAGAACATAAGATGGAAAAAATAGAAATTATACAATGTAAGAAAAGAAAAAAAAACTAACAAATCTAATGTGAAAAATCATGATAGTTTAATTTTGTATCTATTACGTCATTATTATCAATGCCACTAACAAATATGGTTCAAAGATATTTAGTTAGTGAAATTTGGTAAGCCACAGCAAAAAAAAAAAACTCTAATTTGCAAGAACTAAACATCAATAAGTTTAAACAAATTAAAATAAATATATTACATAAAAGAAGTGATCTTACATTTTTCACTGATTCTATACTTCAGACTACATCACTTATATATAAGAGAAACTCTTCTTTACTAAAAGATTGTGATATATAGTTTCTATTCAATTTATTATCTATTGCAAAGTTTTTAAAAAACGCATATGAGAAGGAAAAATGTCACGTGTCAACTTTTCATGAAGCAAACCCTTTAATGAGTTTTAGAAATGAGAATATCAAAAGATAAAATAGGGTTGTTTTTGTACAATTGATTTATGACCCATTTCATAATATTTAAAAAGGGTTCTTATTTTTGTGGTATTTTGGATAATAAAATATACAAATTTGTATTAAACAAACAAAATATCCTAAACAAAATTATCTCTCAAAGGAAAAAATTAATTTAAGACTTTGAGAAAATTTTTGATTCAAAATTTAGAAGAATACAAAATAATGTTAGATTAAGGTTATGAATCCAATTCAAATATGCAAACCGTAATTACAAATATTTTTCTTACGGTTAATTTTGAATGAGGTAAAAAAATGCAATCGTATTGCCTCATCCTCATACATTTGCTTCTTTAGATAATCAAATCCAAAGAAAAATGGATTTGATGAAATTGTGATGATGAAAATTAACATAAATAAATAAATAATTATTTTACTCTAAATTTTGGTTGAGTCATTTTAGAAAAATGTGGAGATGCTCATATGGATCTTCCAATAAAAATTTCTATCTTGCTTTTCACATTACATTGGAAGCACAATATGGAAAAATAGAGATTCTACAATGTTACAAAGAAAAAATCTAACATGTCTAATATGGCTAAAAAATAGATATACCAAAATAATGCGAATATTTATGGGGTAAACATTAATTAAATTAGACAAATTTAAAATTATATATTACATTAAAAAGTGATTTTACATTCGTCATTGATTTTATGCTTCCAATTACATCACTAAATAAATCAATAAAAAGAAAATAAAAAAATTAAAATATATATATATATAGCTCTAAAAATAAGCGATTTTATATTCGTGAGGTGTCCAATATTCCAACTAAATCACTTATATAGAAGATAAAATAAATCTGAAAAGAAAAAAAAAAGAAATTTGCATTGTAATAGTTATCAAAATTGTATAATACATATATAATGTTAAATTAAAATATGAGGGTTAAAGATGGAATATGTATAAATTATAACGCGTTAGAAATAAAATAAAAATTGAAAACAATCTAAAATATTTACCATATTCTAAAAACAAATTATAATATTAAATTCTTACAATGATGTCTGAATTGAGTTTTCAACCCATGCAAGAACATAAAAACAAAAAAAATTGTTAAGGAATTTGAGATATGATGGAAGAGGATGTGAATATGAAAAGTAAATATGTATGTTACAAAAAGAAAAAAAAATTATGGGTGTTACAATTATAATTTATGGTGTGTTTAAATGACACATGTGAGCATGTCACATGTGGTTAAACGAAACCTACTAAGATTGATACACTCTCCAATAAGTAAGCTTTTAACAAATGAACTTTTTAATCTCGTTTCCTCTAACTTAAGCATTTTTATTTGTTTAATTTAATGTTAAAAATACAAATCAAGAACTGAGAGAATGATTGATCCAACAAAGAGAACTTGGCTTCTAACAAGCCTTCGTGTATATTTCATTGAAAACTAAAATCTGTTTCTACCTATAGAAAAAAAGATCTGATGATCGACTTTCCATGACATCTTACATCTGTAATAAACACTACGAAGGAGTACTCAGCAAATGCTTCATTCGTTCCTGCTCATGATACATTATAATAACTCCTGCAGTGTCAAAAGCTAGATCTTAAGCATGTGAAGTAAAAACCACGAATACATACAGATGCTTGAATACATAATAACAGTTGCAGTTTCTAGACAAATCTATTCACATGTTTAGTCCCAATAGACAACAAAAGCTAAAGCTTCGGCATGTGAATCAAAGAAATTATGGTTCAAATAAATCATAAAGATGTTACAATTACCTAATAACAATTGTTGTCTCTAGACATATCGGTTCACATGTTTACTCCTTATATACTACAAAAGCTATTCTAATCGTTTTCCCTCAAGATTCCTTCAATTGAACATAATTTATGCTCTGTACATTTTGACAAGAAACTTACGAGCAGAAGAAACTTCAAAGGCTCTTCATGAAACTCAACAACAAGCTCAAAAACTGTACTACCCATAGAAAAAAGCAAGCAAAATGCAATTCCAAAATCAAAATAATGCTCCTTTCCAGTTCTCATACCTAATAAGGCACTATACTCACACAATCTCAAAGATTGTTTATTACCATAATCCAACAAACCAAAGCTAGCCAATCCATCTGCTTAGGAATAACAAAAGTTGAGGAATTTTCAAAAGAGGTACCTAATAATGGTCACTCCATAGCAACTTTTTAATGATCTTCTATGCTTTTTCCTTGCTAATTCCTTCTTCAACAATGTTGGAGCTTTCTCCACCAAATCTTTCGATTCCTTCAACCTCAAATCCGTAGTCGATCTCACTTGCTTAATCACCTTTATCTTCGCCGTTTTTATGTACGCTTGAAGCATCACATCGAACGCCTTCTTTGCTTCCTTCTTCTTCTCTGTTCCTTCTCCGCGGCGGCGGATTGTCCGGCTCAAGATCCCATTAATTTGAAATGAATAAAGTTTGTTTCTCTCTTTGTCTCTCCGATCTTGCTAGCTTTCTCCGATCACCGGAGTTTAATAAGTAAGATTCTCAGAGGGAGAAGTTTCGACAAAGGAAACAGAAAAGAGATAAAAGGTTTGAGATTGGGTTGACAAAGCCAATGGCATTATGCCGTAAATATGATGTGTTTTTTAGGGTTATAGAGTCTTGCTACTAGTACCAAATAGTAAAACAGATCTAATTGGCCAATTTTTTGAATAGTAAAGTTCGCATCTTCCCAATTATCTTAAAAGAAGGTTTAAATTTGCCAATTATCTCTTATATAAATGGGAAGCCAGCTTCGGTTCACTGCCATCTCTAGTAGGTTTAGGGTTTTGAGCCGCTTCATATTGCTTTTGTTGCAAATACCTCTTTGCTTGATAATCTTCTCCTCCGTCGACAAACATGAAGTACGTTTCTCCTCTCTTTGTTCCTTCGTCTTCTGTCTCCGTTCCTTCTTTCAGCGTTTAATTGTTTTGATTTCCTTGTTTGTTTCGGTTAATTACGAGGGATATAATCGTGCGTGCTATACGGATCCACAATAGATTATACGTAAATTGTGCTAATTAATTAAGTGCTTGTATTCTTGATTTGATAACTTAATGCAAGGGATAGTAGCTAATCTAGATATTTAGAGTATTATAGAACACCTTTGGTAGATGACTCGGTATTTGAGTTTCTGGGTGCTGCATTTATGAAAGCTTAAGGTTTTTTCATCTTATGATCTCTAAACCTCATGAATTGTTTATACTTATATTGTGTGCGGGGTTCCATGCTAGCTGATGAATTTGAGATCAAGGTTTTATCTTCTTGTGAATACTTGTATGAATTGCTTCTACTTTGTTTTATGGAGTGAAGTTATCGTCTTCTTTTTTTTTTTTAATAACTAACTTTTTATTTTTATTTTCTAAATCCAATGTTGTATCTGGTGATGATGCATGATATGTTACAGTAGGACAAAAAGGTGTATGAGAGCTGGGCGAAAGCTCAACAAGCAGATTCGGAAGTATCGGTGGAGTTTTAAACACCAAACTAGTAATCGATTGAATATTTTTAAAAATATAAAATTACCTTAAAACACAAATGCTTTTCTTATTAGACCTATCTCATGTGCCAAATAATCAAACCTACTTATATTCTATTCTATTCCTTAAGAATTTTGGATTTTCTAGAATTCTTTCACCTCTTCGTTCACTTTCTTAGCACCAACCCCAGTGATAACAACTATATTTTGGATATATCTCAAAGCAATTATTTGACACTCTCCATAACATTGTGAGTGTATGTCCCCTGAACATTATTTAAATATTTTAAGTTAAATATTAGTTAAAAACTAAGAGAGTTTTAGAATATTTAACGTTATTAGTTAAAAACTATTTACTGTTTCAAAGTTTCGTAGTTTAGAAGCATATCAATTGACATATCCACTAGGCCTTTAATCAGCAACTTCTCTATTAAACTTCAAAACCTGCATTTTCATAATTTTGTAACAGGCGTCTGTCTTTGACATGATTGTTATCGATCAGATAATATCTTGCATTTTCGATGTTATCAGTTGCACTATCAATAACAAAGTGTTTTTTCGGAAGACTATTCTATGAACGTCTCGTATGTCAATTGTTCGAACTCTTGTAGACCATTAATTGTAGTGAAGTATTGATGACTTTTGTAAAGAACCCAAAACTAACAGCTTTTTATACAACAAGAAGAAACAAATTATCAAGCAAAATGAATTTATTCACTACAAGAAAAAATTTGTTTTTACATGTTGTACAAAAAGATGTTGGTCTTGGATTCTTTACATAGGTCATCGATACTTCACTACAATTATTGGTTTATAAGAGTTCGAGCTCTTGACCTACGAGACGTTTAAAAATAGTTTTCCGAAGAGACACATTAACATTGACGGTGCAATTGAAAACATCGAAAATAGGAAGTATTATTTGATTGATAATAATCATGTAAAAAACAGATGCCTATTATAAAATTATGAAGATACAAGTTTTGAAGTTTTAATAGAGAATTTGCTAATTAAAGGCACAATGGTTGTGTCAATTGATATACTCCCAAGATTTTGACCCTACTTTGGAATTGTAAGTAGTTTTAACGAATAATGTTAAATATTCTAAAACATCCATAGTTTTTAACTAATATTTAACTTAAAATATTTAAATAACTTTCATGGAATATACACTTCCAATGTCATAGAATGTCAAACAACTGCTTTTGAGATATATTTAATCCATATTGTTGTTATCACTGGGGTCGGTTCTAAGAAGGTCAATGGAGAGGTAAATGAATTTTAGGAAATCCAAGATTCCAAAGTGAGATGAATGGGAAATATGTGGGTTAGATTGTTTGGCTCGTGGAATGGGCCTAATAAGAGAAGCGGTTGAGTTTATGGTAATGTTATATTTTTCAAAATACTCAATTAATTTTGACTAGACTAAAAATTGAACTAATAAAAAAGTCCCCATAAATCATAGTTATTTTTCTTAGTAAAATATATTTATGGAGTTTTAGAAATACATAACTTTTTGTGTAAATTATATATACGAATTGTCATGTTTTACGTACGTTATTTCATAATTTTGTCTATAATAGTGTTGTAGAATTAAGAGATTTTGCAAATCAAAAGAAAATAACTAAGACATATATAAACAGCATACACATGGTTCCATTGTTTGTAAGTGAGTAAGAAAATGGTCAGGAGAGGAGTTAGGGTTTGAGCGAGGTGTTCTCAAAAACAAATAAGAAAATAACACTCTCTCTGTTTCAAATTAATTGTCGTTTTATAAGTTTAATTTTGTTTCAATTTAGTTGTCGTTTTATGTTTTCAATGCAGATTTTCTATTTTTATCCCTATTCTTTTAACTTATTAATTTATGATATATAATAAAATAGTATATTAATTAGGAGTAAAACTAAAAAATTAAATATTTTAAAAAAAATTATACGTGGAAAAACCTTAAATGACAACTAATTTAAAACGGAGGGAATATATGGTTAGCATGAGTGAATGATGTTGGGTTTTATAAAGACAAGATGACAATTCAGTAATTAATGAGAAAGGAAAGGTGGTTCGTTTATAGCAAGACAGTGTGAGTAATCTTTCTACTTACTCACCTAGTTAATTCGACTTTCTCCTTTCAACCCAAAACAAAAACCACCTCTCGTTTTTCTTCACGCTCCAAGCTTACTCAACGTAATCGGACGGTTCATATTAAATAGTGCACGTGGCTTAATAGGATTGAGAGTAGAGTGAGTTTAGTGTACGAGAGAGAGTGAGATTGTAATGAGTCCAAAAGAAAATGGGAAAAAGAGAGAAGGGAGGAGTGGGCTTCCTTTAGCTACTTGGTATAGATATACTTTATGTCATTCAACAGTACAAGTACAACATATGATTCTGATTCCTTGATTATATTAAAATATATAATTTTCTATAAGTTAGCATTCAAAAACCTTGATTAGTATTGGCTACTTTTGAAGGTTTATTAGTGATGAGATCAAGTAGTCTAGCAAAAATATTTTTGGGATTTCTATTTTGGGGATGGCGTGGATTTGATTATTTCTAGTCGGTTTATAAATGATGCAGAATATAACCGAACAAAAAAATGGTACGGCTCAATTCAATTATTTGTAAATTTAGTTTTCTATTTTTTAGAAGTAAACTAAAAGTTCCGATTGGCAAAATTTAGGCAAAATTTTTAAAACCAGTTGGATAAACCTAGTTTGACCATTTTGATGGAATGATTTTTCTGAAATTTATAAATCACTAAAATACCCTCATTTACAGTTATAACTCAAATACTATAACTTTTTTTATAATCTTCTCATTTTATTTATTAAAAATCATAATATAGCACCAAAAAATTATTTAGAACCATTAAACCACGGATTATCATTTTCCGTCAAAATCATAAAATCTAGGAATTATGTTTTCTCACCGAAATCGTAACTTACTAGTTTTCCATCAAAAACCTAATTCTGTTATTTTGCGGTTTTGGCGGGAAAATTGGAGAAATGTGTTTTCGCGTCAAAATCAAAATTAGAAAACGCAATTTTCCCGCCAAAAACTAATTCCGCGATTTTACGGTTTTGGCGAGAAAATTGAGGAAATGTGATTTCCTGCCAAAATTGAAATCGGAAAACGTAATTTTCCCACCAAAAGTCGGAGAATTAGGTTTTTTCCCGCTAAAACCTTAAAATCATGATTTGTGGAATATTATATTCCCTTGAAACCTCAAATCCATAATGTTTTGCTAAAATCGTGATTTTATGGCAGAAGAAACCTAATTCTGCGATTTTACGGTTTTGGTGAGAAAACGTTATTCTACGATCTTATGGTTTGGCAAGAAAACATTTTTTTTTCAATTTTTATTATATTTTAATCAATATATTTAAAATTATGATTAAAAAAATAATTAGATCAAAGTATGAGTATTTTAGTCATTTTCTAATAAAATTCATCTAGAAGGAGATTAATGAATATTTACAAAAATTAACCATATAAACAAAGGTTCATCTAGATGCTACATTCAAATGAACATCCAAAAATTGAAACGAACAACATTCAGATAGAGCATCTGAATGAAACATTTGATTGTATGGTTAATTTTTGTAAATATTCATCTCCATCCGATCTGAATGAACCTGTCTGTGTGCTCTGAACAAAATACATATACATTCGTTTGTAAACGAACAGGGTCAAAGTCAATAAAATTAAGCAAAGAATTAATAATTCGCAATTTACCTTAAAATCATCAGTAGCACACACTCACGATTGGTTTTGAAGCATCCTATTCTGATACGATAAATATAGCAAATAAGTAACTGGGTGAATGATATCTTATATAATAAAGTGCGGTTCTTACTATAAGAAGTTGACAAGTGTACTCCACAATATTGATGCATGTCATTTTTTTTTAATATATTTCTCTGTTTTTAATATTTAAAAACAAAAATCTCAAAAAAGAAAAAAAAAAGTTCTTTCACCTCCTACTCTTTTTTTTGTATTATGTATAAGATACTATTTCAAAATATATATTAGAAAAAGAAAGGTAATTAACTATAATGTATACAAAATAAATTAAAAAAATGTCATCTTTTTTTTTTCCTTTTTTCCTTTGTTTCTTAATATTTAAAAACAAACATAAGTTGATTTTGAATGGCTTTTTGTTCTTCTGAAGCTTGAAACACCACACTTTCAGCTTTACTAACTGGCCTTATGTTCTTAAGCCTCTCATCTTGTGTCACCATATTGAAAACATCTTCAATAGATGGTATTGGTTTTAGCATCAAGATAATAAGCCAAGTGGACTCATAAGCATCATTAAGTCCTATTAGAAACTTGGTTACACGACTTCGTTGCTGCAAATTTTTCCACAAAACAGCTGCATTACACTCGCATCCTCCACAGGTGCATAAATGCATAAAAGCGAACTATTCTTTCCCCTTTTACTAAAGAATACCGTGTGCTCTCCATCCCCGGTGCCATACACCTATTTTTTTTAGGGTTCTCACCTTTATTGTAGACAATCATGTCTTTGACATGATTGTTAGCAATCAGATAATGCTTTGCATTTTCGATGTTAACAATTCCACCGCCAATGTCAAGGCGCCTCTTTGGAATACCATTTCTAAACGTCTCGTAGGTCAATGACTCGAAACTATGTAAAGTTCAGAACTAAAAACGCACAAACAAAATTGTATAAATATGTAAAGTTCTTAATCTAATAAAAATTAATTGAGTATTTTGAAGAAAATATAAAATTACCTTAAACTCATCCGCTTCTCTTATTAGACCCATCCTACGAGCCAAACAATCAAACCCACCTCTTCCCCATTCCTCCCCTTTTGAATCTTGGATTTCCCAGAATTCTTTCACCACTCCATTGACCTTCTGAGCACCAACCCCGGTGATAACTGCACAATGCCTTGGATATATTTCAAAATCAGTTGTTTGACACTCCATGACATTGGGAATGTATATCCCCTAAAAATTATTTAAATATTTTAAATTAAATATTAGTTAAAATCTAAGGAAGTTTTGGAGTATTTAACATTATTAGTTAAAAACTACTTACTGTTCCAAAGTAGGATCTGTAGCTTGGGAGCATATCAAATGAGACAACCACTTGGCCTTTAAGCAGCAACTTCTCTATTAAGACTTCAAAACCTGCATCTTCATAATTTTGTAACGGGCGCTTGTAGACAATCATGTCTTTGACATGATTGTTAGCAATCAGATAATGCTTCACATTTTCGATGTTAACAATTCCACCGCCAATGTCAAGGTGCCTCTTTGGAATACCATTTCTGAACGTCTTGTAGGTCAAGGACTCGAACCCCTGTAGACCATTAACTGCAGTGAAGTATCGATGGCCTCTGTAAAATGCCCAAGCCCAACAGCATTCTGCACAACAAGAAAAAACAAATTATCAAGCAAAATTGTAGACATTGTTGTTAATTTGAGTCTCGGTGTTTGATTATGCTTTATTACTTCGTGTGCGTTGTCAAAAACATTAAATTGATAAGATATGAAGCCGCTCATAAAGGTTGCATAGTGAAAAAAAGGGACGAACACGTCAAGGTGAAACAAAAAGACTCAGATAAGTGACAGAAGGACATAACCAGACACAACAACATATAGTACATGTCATCATGATAGGAACACAAATACAATGGTTATAAGAGATCGAATGTTTCGAGTTCAAAACTCACGCAAAGCCAGATTTTTTTTTACACAGATAAATCATCAAGGCAAAATAGATGAAAGTGCAATCCTGAAGAAGAAATTAAAATCTCAATACAACAGATCATGCCTTGAATGATGACATTATGCGTTGTTTGTTTGACACTTTTAACGTTCATCAGAATTACCCAAAACGGCAAAGACTAAAAATTACGAACAGTTAAAAAAAAGTGTTACATCCTTCGTGTGCGAGGTTTTTATATGGTATTTTTCACTATGCTTTAACTTAAAAAAAGTAAGTGATGTTAAACGTATTAAGTTTTGTAGTGATATCTCCTTCTTGTTATGCGGGTGGAAGTTCGATGCCACCTTTCGTTATCCACGAAAACCCAACATCTTCCCACTCCATATGATCCGTTGCTATCGGAAACTTCTTCTTAATTGATCTAGGGATACAAGCAAGTTTTTGTCTCAACAATTGGAGTTGTTTATGGATATCTAAGGAAGGGGATACAAAATCACCCGCACCCGAATGAGCTGAATTGCCAAAAAATAAATTATATATTAGAAAAAAATTTAGTCAAAAGAATAATGAAAATTAGATAAAGAAATATATCAGTAGAATTTAGAGATTTTGTAAATGAAAAGAAAATAACTAAGATATATACAACATCGTACACCCGGATTCCATTGTATGAGTAAGAAAATGGTCTAAGAGATAAGGAAATGATGAATAATCTTGTTACGAGGTGACTTTCGATTCTTCTAATCAAGATAGGAAACTGGACTTAGCCTCTTTTTTATATTAATGGTCGAGAGAGTAGTTGTTTGAGCGAGGTGTTTAGCGTGAGTGAAAGATGTTGGGTTTTATAAAGACAGAATGACAATTCTATAAAGTAATTGGATGAATCGTTTGTGGGAAGACAACATATTTTTAAATCAACTTTATGTCATTCAATATTAGAAGTACATCATATACCACTTGCTCTGACGCTAGACACAATTCAAAGTAAAGAAAAATTAAATAGAAAATCCATAAAAGTTATTTACTATATGGGTGATTTTCAACATTTAGAAATACTCCTTCGGACAATGATTAGTAACAGTACATGTTATTTGATTTCTACTTCTATAGCAACGTAACAAAGTCAATAAAATTTAATTCCGCGATTTTGCGGTTTTGGCGGGAAAATTGGAGAAATGTGATTATCCGCCAAAATCGAAATTGGAAAACGCAATTTTTCCGCCAAAAATCGGAGAATTAGGTTTTTCCCACCATAACCGTAAAATCACGATTTTGGCGGAAATTTTTTGGAATATCGTATTCCCTTGATACCTCAATTCAATAATATTCCTGGTAAAATCGTGATTTTATGGCTGAAAGAAACCTAATTCTGCGATTTTGCGGTTTTGGCGAGAAAACGTTATTCCGCGATTTTATGGTTTGGCGGGAAAACGTAATTTTTTCAATTTTAATTATATTTTAATCAATAATTGAAATCAATATATTTAAGATAATGATTAGATCAAAGTATGAATATTTTAGTCATTTTTTAATTAAATTCATCTAGATGGAGATGAATATTTTCATGTGTGTACTCGCCCATTAATTCGTCTTTCTCCATTCACCCATATTAAAATCATGCACGTGACGCTATGGGGTCGAGAGTAAAGTGAGTGAGTTGAGTGTACGAGAGAGTGAGATGGTAATGAGTACACAAGAAAAAAAATGGGAAAAAGAGAGAAGAAGGATGGAGTGGGCTTCCGTAAAGGTACCTATTGTTTAATGTTGATGCTTTGGATTAGTATAGTTTTGGAGCTTTCTTAAACCTCCTTCTATTGTGGATGCCTTGGATTTTTTTGAATCAATCAATGACCCCTCTGACTCTTATTTGCCATCTATAAACGTTAGCAATAGGCTCTTCCCATCAACATGGAATCTCTCGATGAATTTGATTTCACCGACTGCTAGTTGTTGAAAATCTTTCCTAAGATTTCAGAAAAATTAATTAGAGTTCTAAATTTTGTTCATTAAGGCCCGTGTGTGATTTCTCCACGATTTAACGTTTACGTTTTGAAATAATTGGAGTTATTTAAAATTTGTAATAGATAGATCTCATTTTCCTTGGATAATATAACTTACTTAAAACAGAATCAAAAATAATTATAATATTACTTTGATGCTTAATTAGATCCGCAAGAGCCATGCACATTGGGAAGATATAAAAAGAAAAGAAACCTAGGAAGTGAACAATAAATCAGAGTGGAGGAACCTGCTCATTTTCAGGCCTTGTTATATTACACGTCTCGTTTTTTTTGGGTTAAAATTGTTCCACGCCCTTAATGATCATTTTTCTATAGGTATACAATATCTTTAAAACGATAGATTATATCTTATAAATAGATTAATATCGTATATTATATCAACCGCAGGTGTATTGTCATATACATAGAGTTTCAAGTCCACGTAAACATTTGCAAAATTCATAGTCAATCGGTGGCTAAAAAAGTTCATATAATTTTCATGAGATCCCACTATTTCAAACTTGTAGCACCTAGTAATTAAAATGTTTTGAAACCAAAGCCAAAACCTAAAACAGCACAACGTGAACTGATGTTAAAAACGAATTGAAAGAAGAATTGTCCTATGCATTAAAAAAAGTATTAAGGTCTTTTGACTATTGACTATCTTTAATGTCATATGTTTCTAATTATTACACTTAATACTTTTTTTGTTTAAAGAAGAAACAAACAAAGAAAGAAGAGTGCGTTTTAGGCTTTTCAGAGGAGTGGGTCATGTTATGTTTCGCTCATCTCTATTATTACTACTCTTCTCTTACGTACGAAAACTCACGTGGCCTTTTCTCTGCCATTTTATCAATTACAAGAAACCTTATATAATTGTGTATAAAAGAATGTAGACTCTCTGGCCTTTATATAGACGCAGGAGTTGCCACCCAAAATTCAGTCTCCCATCCAAAATTCTCCGCCGAAACCATTTCTACCATTGTCCTCAGAAGAGTTATACTCTTTTTTCTCCACTCCAAAAACCTCCCTGATACTTTTATTTCTCCACTCTTCCACATATTATGGCTTCCTCCTCTAAATCTTCTAAATTTGTTGGTAAGGTTTTTTGTCTCTCTTTTTTATTATAAACGATCAATATAGATTCAATATGACTTTTTGATGCAATTTAATGTTTTTATTGCAGATGATCAAGTTTCAATATTTTGGGATTTAAAAACGTGCCCAGTTCCCAATAATACTAATCTAAAAGATATTGTCAACAATATTGAAACATGTTTAAAAGTCGTGAATCGGCGCAACTCCAATTATTCGAAATATCGTCTGTCAAACATTAGAATTGTTTGTGGAAATTTAAACATTCTGGGTGATGCTGGTGTAAAAATTCTAAAAGATCAAGGTTTTGATCTATATCATGCAGTTGAGAGACCCTCTTTTTGCATAGACCATTATCAAGACAAGGAAGGTTTGGCTCTGGATTTTTACTTAGAATTCCATCTCTTGAAATACGCATGTGAGCATAGTACTGATCCGCCAAGGAATATTCTCATAATTACCGGTGATGATGACTTTGAAACCTCATTTTCTAATTTCTACGGCGGAGGCTATACAACCTTTCTAGCCAAACGCGTTGATTCATGTCCAAATTTTGGTAGATACACAAACTTTGGCTGGCTCTGGGAAAATATGGGACGTGGTATTAGTGGTATGTTGATTTATAATACCAGAACCAATGCCTAAAGAAATTAGGATTATTTCCTATTTTATTTATCGTTTTCCTATTTTATGTATCTTTTGTTTGGTCAACTTTTATGTATTTTCATCTTGTTCTCATGTAATTTTTAATTTTATTTCCATGTATTTTCTATTATAATCGAGAATATATATCATAATTTTATTACTTCTAGATACGAATCGGGTGAACTATATTTTTTTACGAAACAATAAATAGTAATTAACCGTTTCTCTCGCATCGTTCTCTCCCAAGCCTCAAACTGTTCAGTGAATTACACTCAAACTAACCCTTTCCTTAACGATTTTGTGTTTGCTAATTACTCATTTTAGGATATTTTCTGTTCACATTATAATTTATTATATCAGGCACGAGCCGAACCACCAACAAAAGCACTAAAAATTTCAACGGGATATACAAAAATGTTAAGATGTTTTAGTTATTGCGTGTAAAATATAAATAAAGCATTTGAAACGATTCTTAAAACCATAGTGATCTCTGTTAAGAGAAAGTGAAGCATACAACACAAATGTTCACCGGCCTGAATCAAATGGCATATAAAACTTAAAATTAGTACAACAACGTTATAATAATTATAGAAGTTTATCATATAATTCACGATAACCGTAATTCAGTGGTTTTGGATCGGTTCGGGTTGGTTTATCGATTATTTGGGTAGTTGGAGTAAGGTAAAATATTGCCTAAAATAACCAGACAACACCCAGTTCAGTTCTGTTCTATTCGCTTATTGGTTAGTTCAATTTTTTTTAATATTTTTTTTCTTATTGAACCAAAGTTCAAGTTTTCGGTTAAATTCGGATAAACTCGGATTAATTCGGATAGTTCCATTAATTTTAGTACGGTTCGTTTTGAAAATTGTAAATAATAATTTGTTTAGTTTTGAGTTTTACTAATAATTATTTTATAGAGACTTTTTACGATTTTTTTGTTTGTTTTGGATCTACGTGTTTAAGAGTTATAAAGAT
The DNA here is from genome assembly GCA_004349715.1 of Crucihimalaya himalaica. Lineage (NCBI taxonomy): Eukaryota > Viridiplantae > Streptophyta > Magnoliopsida > Brassicales > Brassicaceae > Crucihimalaya > Crucihimalaya himalaica. The sequence continues at coordinate 24,303 of SMJT01000037.1, read as the reverse complement.
AAAGATATAAACTTTATCAATTAAAACTAGTAATTTTACATAAATAAAAAAATTGGAGTACTTAATAGAAAATATTATCGATGATAGTGCTTATAAATTTATTTCATAAAGTTAAAAAGCACACTATTACTCATTATTGAATACCATTGAAAAGATGTTTTTTTTGCTAAATTTAATTATAGAGAGGTTTACACAAATAGAGATGAAATTTGTTTGTGGGTAATTTTTAGAATTTCATTTTATATAGAGAAATGATAATTAAATAATAACATATGAAATAGTGAATTTCAAAAAAAAGGAAAAATCCATAGAATGTGATTGTATATTAATTTTGAAAATGTTAAACACTTTAATTTTTACTATATTTCAAAAAATCTAATTTTCTCCAAAAAATCGAATGAATAATATATATATATATATATTTTTAAACATACATGCTTGCGGTTCAGGGTGACGTCATCATGTACATGGTTTAGGTTAAGCAACATGTCAGACATGCGGTGCAAAGATTCCATGTTTTTTTCCGTAGGATCTTAACCTTCCCGCCCAAAAGGATGCGAGTTGATCACCATGAATTTAACACTAAGAAAATAAAAGAACATGTTGGCGTGAGACATATTTCGGTCCATTTAAATCTGATTTACTTCTATCATCTTATCCTAACAGTTGATTTTATTTTATTTGTTTCCATGGGTGGACCCAGAAACAAAATTTACATGGGGCATATATTTTTTGGATTGAAGAAAAGTATGAGTTGCACAAAACAAAACAAAATTATGAAAAATAGCCATTTTTTTTGTTCACTCTTGTAATATATATAAACTTTTGAGTTTTTGAAAACACTAAATTAGCTTATATGCATATTTCACATTTGTTTTTAGATTAATTAACATATATAGGAAAAAGGTTACTTTAGGATTTTTTAAAGATTTTTTTAGATAATAATTTTAAGTTCTTTTGTCTTTAAAAATATATATTTTTAATGTAAAGTATATTTTGCTAGATTACTAAATATTATGTTTATTAAAATATTGATGGTGAGTATTTAAATCCTTTTGTTAATAAGTAAATTTGAAAAGGAAGACAACAAAAACAATGTATATTAGTAAATCTATAAAAGAAAGGAAAACGGTATAAAATGCATCAATCAAAAAAGAGAGGTTAATAAATCACATGTCACCAAAAGAACAAAATAATACGAAAGCCTTGAGGAGTATGGGCAAGCGAACCCTTAACCTAAGCTCTGTTTAGAAATGCAACCAATTGCCCTAGCGAAGAAACAATGCAAATAGCTACTTAAGGTATATTTTGAGTAGTATGGGGCACGTGCCCTTTGTTAACTGGTTGATATATTCTTGTATAAATAAATTAATGTTCTTTTTTCTCGATTATCTTCCTCAAGAAAATCTACAGAGAAGCTACAAAGCAAACAACAAACAAGTCTTGCCATAGAGGAACAAACTTTAACGTGTTTGCATATATGTAAGAACTAAATTAATTTCAACTTAACAAATATCATTTAGATTTCACTTGGATTGTATCGGGAATATTTCAAAATAAATCCTAGTTGAACAGTTAGAAAGTGGAGAGTTTTCGTACTAAATCTGTGGAGATAATTTCACAAAGAAGAAGTCGATATGGAGATTGTTCGTAGCGTTAAAGCGTATAAACAAATAAATTCAGGCAAAGAATGAAAGAAATAGTGGCAAATGCAATTATGGAAGAAAGGATTCGATTGTCATGCTGGAAAAGAAATAAGTTTCCATAAACAAAACATGTTGGACCCAATAAATCAAAGTGATTACAGAAAAATAATAAAATAAAAGAAGAACAAAACTTTGATGTCTCTTTATAGTGTCCTTTTTCTTTTTCTGATAATTTTTATAGATATTATTATTTTTTGGGATTTTATTGAAATAATTGAACTGCTTTATCCTAATATAGAAACTGAAAAAGTATGATGTATTTTTTTGGCATCTTTCCAAATATAGAAACCTGTATAATGGTGGTTCAGATAGTTTGGGACCTAGTATTAGTGGACGAGCCCATGTTTTTCTTTTCAACATAAGAATTAACACTTAAAATTTTAAAATTGGTAGTCCATTTTTTTTGTTAAAAGGTTTTCATATATATATTATATAATTTGGTTTTTCTTTTTTGAAACAAGGAGAAATGCAATAAAAAAAACATGAAAGGGAAGCTAATGAAAACACAAGAATGAAACTAGGATTAAGACCATGGGAGGATTCAAAAGAGGGAGAACAATCCGGCCCCAAAGCATCCCCTCTTAGAAATCTACCCAAATTGTTAGTCCATTTTAACTAAACTTAATTTGATTTTCTACAAATCATATAATTTAATCTACCTATGGGAAAACCGAAATCATATATTAAATTTTATACATATAGTTAATTTAAAAGAAAAAAAAACTAAAACTGAACAAAACCAAAATACAGTAGTATAATATTGAACCAAAAACCACTTTAAATTACACATGATTTTATATGGTTCGGAATTTAATGAAACTAAAACATACCGAATCTCGACGAAACATAAAACTATACCAAACCATATATCAATTTGCCCACTCCTACTTATCATTATATATGAACGAGTATAAATCAGAATGGTTCTTTTTTTTATATATTAAAATTTACAATCAAACTAAGAACCCAAAACTTAAATCAAATGTCAAAACGCAGTTATGTCTTAATCGAAAAAAGTATTTCGTTTATCAACTTATTACAAAATTAAGATAGGATATTTTGTTTTAAGGAAAGAAAATGCTTTAGAGGTAGTGATAATGGGCATGTAGGCCTTTTAATAAATGGTTTTCAATTTATCACAGTAAGATAAGAGAGTATGTTACTCGAGACTTTAATATGTTAAGAGAGTATGTTACTTTGTAAGATACGAGAGTATGTTCCTCGAGAGTCGAGATTTTAATATGTTACTCGATTGGTGAGCACAAAGCGAACTATTCTTTCGCCTTTTACTGAAGAATACCGTGTGCTCTCCATCTCCGGTGCCATACACCTATTTTTTTTTGAGGGTTCTCACTTTTATTGTAGACAATCATGTCTTTAACACATATACATTCCCAACGTTTGACACTCCATACATTCCCATGAAAATTATTTAAATATTTTAAATTAAATATTAGTTAAAATATAAGGAAGTTTTGGAGTATTTAACATTATTAGTTAAAAACTACTTACTGTTTCAAAGTAGGATCTGTAGCTTGGGAACATATCAAATGAGACAACTACTGGGCCTTTAAGTAGCAACTTCTCTATTAAAACTTCAAAACATGCATCTTCATAATTTTGTAACGGGCGCCTGTAGACAATCATGTCTTTGACATGATTGTTAACAATGAGATAATGCTTCGCATTTTCGATGTTAACAATTCTACTGCCAAGGTCAGGGTGCCTCTTTGGAATACCATTTCTTAACGTCTCGTAGGTCAAGGACTCGAAACTATCTAAAGTTCAGAACTAAAAACGCACAAACAAAATTGTATAAATATGTAAAGTTCCGAATCTAGTAAAAATTAATTGAGTATTTTGAAGAAAATATAAAATTACCTTAAACTTAACCACTTCTCTTATTAGACCCATCCCACGAGCCAAACAATCAAACCCACCTCTTCCCCATTTCTCTCCTTTTGAATCTTGGTTTTCCCAGAATTCTTTCACCACTCCATTGACCTTCTGAGCACCAACCCCAGTGATAACTGCATAATGCCTTGGATATATTTCAAAAGCTGTTGTTTGACACTCCATGACATTGGGAATGTATATCCCCTGAAAATTATTTAAATATTTTAAATTAAATATTAGTTAAAATCTAAGGAAGTTTTGGAGTATTTAACATTATTAGTTAAAAACTACTTACTGATCCAAAGTAGGATTTGTAGCTTGGGAGCATATCAAATGAGACAACCACTGGGCCTTTAAGCAGCAAATTTTCTATTAAGACTTCGAAACCTGCAGCTTCATAATTTTGTAACGGGCAAATGTGGACAATCATGTCTTTGACATGATTGTTAGCAATCAGATAATGCTTCGCATTTTCGATGTTAACAATTCCACCGCCAATACCAAGGTGCCTCTTTGGAATACCATTTTTGAACGTCTAGTAGGTCAAGGACTCGAACCCCTGTAGACCATTAACTGCAGTGAAGTATCGATGGCCTCTGTAAAAAGCCCAAGCCCAACAGCATTCTGCACAACAAGAAAAAACAAATTATCAAGCAAAATTGTAGACATTGTTGTTAATTTGAGTCTCGGTGTTTGATTATGCTTTAGTACTTCGTGTGCGAGGTCAAAAACATTAAATTGATAAGATATGAAGCCGCTCATAAAGATTGCATAGTACAGGTCATAAGGACATAACCAGACAAAACAACATATAGTACAGGTCAGCATGATAGGAACACAAATACAATGGTTATAACAGATCGAATATTTTGAGTTCAAAACTCACGCAAAGCCAAATTTTTTTTTACACAGATAAATCATCAAGGCAAAATAGATGAAAGTGCAATCCTGAAGAAGAAATTAAAATCTCAATACAACTGATCATGTCTTGAATGATGACATTATGCGTTGTTTGTTTGACACTTTTAACGTTCATCATAATTACCCAAAACGGCAAAGACTAAAAACTACGAACGGTTAAAAAAAAGTGATACATCCTTCGAGTGCGAGGTTTTTATATGGTATTTTTCACTATGCTTTAACTTAAAAAAAGTAAGTGATGTTAAACATATTAATTAAGTTTTGTAGTGATACCTCCTTCTTGTTCTGCGGGGGGAAGTTCGATGCCACCTTTCGTTATCCACGAAAACCCAACATATTCCCACTCCATATGATTTGTTTCTATCTGAAACTTCTTCTTAATTGATTTAGGGATACAAGCAAGTTTTTGTTTCAACAATTGGAGTTGTTTATGGATATCTAAGAAAGGGGATACAAAATCACCCGCACCAGAATGAGCTGAATTGCCAACAAATAAAACCATATATTAGAAAAAATTTTAGTCAAAAGCATAATGAAAATTAGATAAAGAAATAGATCAGTAGAATTTAGAGATTTTGTAAATGAAAAGCAAATAACTAAGATATATATAACATCGTACACCCGGATTCCATTGTATGAGTAAGAAAATGGTCTAAGAGTTTAGGCAATGATGAATAATCTTGTTACGAGGTGACTTCCGATTCTTCTAATCAAGATAGGAAACTGGACTTAGCCTCTTTTTTATATAATGGTCGAGAGAGTAGTTGTTTGAGCGAGGTGTTTAGTGTGAGTGAATGATGTTGGGTTTTATATAGACAGAATGGCAATTCTGTAAATTAATTAGATGAATTGTATGTGAGAAGACAGCATATTTTTAATTCAACTTTATGTCATTCAATATTAGAAGTACAGCATATACCACTTGCTCTGACGCTAGACACAATTCAAAGAAAAGAAAAATTAAATAGAAAATCCATAATAGTTATTTATTGTATGGGTGATTTTCAACATTTGGCAATACTCCTTCGGACAATGATTAGTAATAGTACATGTAATTTGATTTCTACTTCTATAGCAACGTAACAAAATCAATGAAATTAAGCAAAGAATAAATAATGCGCAATTTACCTTGTAATCATCAGTAGCACACACTCACGATTGGATTTGAAGCATCCTATTTTGATACGATAAATAATGTATAGCTAAGAAGTAACTTAGTGAATGATATGTAAAATAGTCGATGGTTCACAAAAAACATAATAATATTGCAAATAAACGGAAGAGGCTACATCAATTATGCTAGATATAGCACTCACAAGTCATAACGATTTTGAAAGCTTAAGAGGGATGATAGTTTGTTCTACCCAATTGTATAAACTATAACATGAATTAATCTTGTTTTCTAAAAGAAACTATATAGAAATTATGCCAAATCATAAAGAAATGGGGAAGAAACAAGATTATAAGGTGGCCTAAAATCATAAATGCAAATTAGCCCTCAAACTCAAAATATATTTTTGTGAATATATACTCTTCTGTCTTAGTAGTTTGTTCATGTTTCGGTTTGAGTCCAGCTGTTGGTTTGTTCTAGGCTGCGGAAACGCTCTGCGATCCCATATGTATAGGTTGATTCCATCTATGTAATTCAAGATGACAAAAACTTATATACTTCAGTCAATATTACAACATGAGATTATGATTCCTTAATTAATTATATTTAAATAATTTTCTATAAGTTGGCATAGCTTAATAAATTTAATTATTTGAAAACCTTGATTAGTATTGGCTACTTTTGATGGTTTATTNCACAATCCCTCGGGCTATCGGCAAAATCACGCCACTCCAGCCTCAGGAACACAATCCCTCGGGCTATCGGCCAGGGAATCAATCACCCACGAGTTGTTCAGGACCACCGTCCCTAGAGCAATCAAGTGTATACGTCTATAAGCATCTCCGATCGAAACTACCTCACGTGGTCCCTGTACAACAACATGATGTCATACTCCCACTCATATTCCAAACCCAGAATAACACCTCATCCATGACCAATCTCCTCAAGTCATCTCCAAACATCCCAAACACATTTTAGGGTGTTGACGTATTCCTTACTCGAATACCGCTAAGTTTTTAAATCCTCATAAAAACAAACTTTATTTCCAAACTCAACGTCCTTCAGGTACCATGACAACACAAGTCACCAACATTCATAAGAAATTCTCATCTTATTAACTTCAAAACGTATTAATCGTTACACCTCAAACGATATACATAATGAAACCAAACACAACCACAATAATCAATTCTGAAACTGGAAACCATCAGTGAAAGCTCAAGCCTTGACTTGGTTCTCGAACCACTTCTTGAATTTAGCTTTCATCCTCGCCTCTGGTTCCTAAGTCTCCTCCTCCACACCGTCACAGTCCCACAAGACTCTGATCATCAGAACCTTCTTCTGGCGATCCTGCTTGACCTTCCTCTCGAAAACCCTCACTGGACTCGCCTCAACGGTCATGTTAAGCTGAAGATCTGACGGAATCTTAGCCAACAGCTCATCATCCTTATGCAAGCACTTCTTCAGCATCGACACATAGAAAACCTTGTGAAATGCTTGCATAATCTGAGGTAGCTCCAGTCGATAAGCTACCTCCCCAACTCGTTCAACAATCCTGAACGGACCCATATACCTCGGACTCAGCTTAGTCGCCGTAAGGGACCTGTTGGGACCCCTCAACATCGCCATCTTGAGATACACTCTATCTCCCACCTCAAACACAAGCTCTTTTCTTCTCTTATCAGCATAACTCTTTTGCCGATCCTGAGCTTCCTTCATGTTCAGCTTCAAAACCCGAATTTTCTCTGTAGTTTCCTAAATAAAATACGCACCCAATGTGCTCCTCTCCCCCACTTGGGTCCAACACAACGGTGTACGACACGGCCTCCCATACAGTGACTCATATGGAGCCATCCCAATACTCGCCTGATAGCTATTATTATACGCAAACTCTGTCAAGCCCAAGTGATCCACCCAATGACCACCCCAGTCGAGTACACACATCCTCAGCAAAGCCTCGAGAGTCTGGATGGTCATCTCGGACTGCCCATCCGTCTGAGGATGATAAGCCGTACTCATATGCACCTTAGTGCCCATCTCAGCCTGGAACGCATTCTTTAAATCTTAAGTGTACTTAGTATCCCTGTCTGACACTATACTCATTGGTACTCCATAAAGTCTCACTATCTCCTGCACATATTTCTTAGCCAAAACCGCAGCTCCATCGGTTTTCTTGATGAACAGAAAACGTGCTGACTTGGTCAACCGATCAACAATTACCCAAATAACATCCTTGGTCCGAGAAACCGGCAAGCCAACCACAAAATCCATCGTGATCATATCCCACTTCCACTCTGGAATGGGTAAGCTTTGCAACAAACCGCTCGGAACCTGATTCTCTGCCTTCACTAACTGGCACACATCGCAAGCTGCGAACCAGTTAGCAACATCCTTCTTCATCCCGACCCAGTGATAATACCGCTTCATATCCCGGTACATCTTAGTCGCCCCTGGATGAATAGAGAACCAACTCGCGTGAGCCTCACTCATAATCTCTCGCCTCAACTCCTCGTATAAGGGCACACATACCCTCCCATGTACAAGGATAGTCCCATTAGCAGAGACCTGATACTTGGAACCCTCAACTCTGGAAGCCTTAACTATCTCTGCATCCTTCTCCTGAGCCAACCAAACCCTGCTCAGAAGATCCGCCTGATTAGCCGCCTCCAAACCCAACGGAACCTGAGATGCAACACACAACCTCAACGTACTGAGCTCACAAACCAACGACTCCATGTCCTGCTTCCGAGCCGAAACCACCCGCTTGCGACTCAAAGCATCTGCAACCAAGTTAGCTTTACCAGGATGGTAAGCTATCTCCAGATCATAATCTGCCACTAACACCATCCAGCGCCTCTGTTTCAGATTCAACTCTGGCTGGGTGATATGCTCAAAACTAATACCCTAAAGTATCTAAGCAGTCGCTGTAATATTCTAGGGGTCGAACCACAAAGACTCAGAGAATCACACAATAGATTTCAAGAATCAAATTACGCTAAGCCAAATCAATCGAGCGAGGATATAAATATGCAGAATTAAACGATGTAAAATCAATGGAGAGGATATAGGCCTAGGGTATTTCTCAGGAAATCAAGGAATGCAGACAAATCAATCAACAGGGTTCAGGTTAAGCATTGTTCTCGAACTCAAATCACCAAGATATAATTAACCAACTGTCGTTGCGAAAACTATCTAAGTCTAAATCCTAGAATTCCAAATTCCTTTGCAAATCCTAAAGATCTAAACCAGCTTTAATGTCCAAGTTTGATATGTTCACAAAATAATTAAACCAAATTCCTTTGCAGATAATTATTTTGCTCACCCTAGGTTCTGTCAGGTTATCAATCTCACTTCCGTGAATAATCAACAATCCTAAAATCT
>SMJT01000037.1:0-13969 GCA_004349715.1 Crucihimalaya himalaica | reverse complement strand
GAACGCACTCCACATCTACTGAAATGGGTGTCAGATCACACGCCACGCAACCAAGCATCCACGAACCTCGGCACCCCCGGCGTAAATTCTGCGGATCTAGGCCCCACCCCCACAGATTCGCCCTATCCTCATACTGCTAAGAAAAGAGGTCAACGCATCCCACCGACTCACCCATCCCATTGTCACCCCCTGCTCACTCCACGAATTAGTTACACGTCACGCAGCTCAGACGACGATTCTTAACCCCAGCTAACTATATGTCGAATACGAGTCCTCTCTGCGTTGTAACAGCACCGCACAGGCTGTTCCTGTCCTTGCAGTTACTAACGTCTGTACTAACGCGTGCCCCCGTGCACCTTAAACGCGGGCACCACTCCTACATGCAGCGCATCAAGTATTCTGACGGCCAGCAAACCATTGCGTATATTTAACGCTCACGGCCGTCAGCCTAAGCGGAGCATAGGTCTTCTAAACTAACGTACCATCACTCGTAGGGCCTCACACTTCCCCATCACCACCCGACCGATACCCGACTAGATGAATTTGCACAGCGGTTGTCGTCATCGTTCGTCCATTGAGTAGCTTAGGCCTAACTAACAAGCGCCATACACCTAACAATCCCAGTCGAGCAATGTACCTTCCCTAGCACGCGCCCCCTCGGGCACAATTCGCCCACCTTCCTCACCCATCGCCATGTTTGGCGCACGACTCCGGTTGACGATGTACACATATCCTCGACCGAACACTTACCTAATTCCACTGTCGTCGCATCCGCCCTCGCGGTCCTCTATATAGCACCACAATCCTTGATACCCAACTTCCAAGCCTGTCTAGCACCGATCCACTGCTTTCACATCAACTGCATCATACGACGTCACTCCAGCAGTAAGCCGCACTAGATAGGCACATCTGAGTCATCCTCGCACACCGACGACGCCAGTCCTACATTCATCATCTCCGTCTTCCGCTCGGTATCAGCATTAACTCTTTGCCGATCCTGAGCTTCCTTCATGTTCAGTCTTCAAAACCCGAATTTTCTTGTAGTTTCACTAAATAAAATACGCACCCATGTGCTCCTCTCCCCCACTTGGGTCCAACACAACGGTGTACGACCACGGCCTCCCATACAGTATGACTCATATGGAAGCCATCCAATACTCGCCTGATAGCTATTATTATACGCAAAACTCTGTCAAGCCCAAGTGATCCACCCAATGACCACCCCAGTCGAGTACACACATCCTCAGCAAAGCCTCGAGAGTCTGGATGGTCATCTCGGGACTGCCCATCCGGTCTGAGGATGATAAGCCGTACTCATATGCACCTTAGTGCCCATCTCAGCCGTCTGGAACGCATTCCAAAATCCAAAGTGAACTTTAGGATCCCAGTCTGACACTATACTCACTGGTACCCCATAAAGTCTCACTATCTCCTGCACATATTTCTTAGCCAAAACCGCAGCTCCATCGGTTTTCTTGATGAACAGAAAACGTTGCTGACTTGTCAACCGATCAACAATTACCCAAATAACATCCTTGGTCCGAGAAACCGGCAAGCCAACCACAAAATCCATCTGTGATCATTATCCCACTTCCACTCTGGAATGGGGTAAGCTTTGCAACAAACCGCTCGGAACCTGATTCTCTGCCTTCACTAACTGGCACACATCGCAAGCTGCGAACCAGTTAGCAACATCCTTCTTCATCCCGACCCAGTGATAATACCGCTTCATATCCCGGTACATCTTAGTCGCCCCTGGATGAATAAGAGAACCAACTCGCGTGAGCCTCACTCATAATCTCTCGCCTCAACTCCTCGTATAAGGGCACACATACCCTCCCATGTACAAGGATAGTCCCATTAGCAGAGACCTGATACTTGGAACCCTCAACTCTGGAAGCCTTAACTATCTCTGCATCCTTCTCCTGAGCCAACCAAACCCTGCTCAGAGAGATCCGCCTGATTAGCCGCCTCCAAACCCAACGGAACCTGAGATGCAACACACAACCTCAACGTACTGAGCTCACAAACCAACGACTCCATGTCCTGCTTCCGAGCCGAAACCACCCGCTTGCGACTCAAAGCATCTGCAACCAAGTTAGCTTTACCAGGATGGTAAGCTATCTCCAGATCATAATCTGCCACTAACACCATCCAGGCGCCTCTGTTTCAGATTCAACTCTGGCTGGGGTGATATGCTCAAAACTAATACCCTTAAAGTATCTAAGCAGTCGCTTGTAATATTCTAGGGTCGAACCACAAAAGACTCAGAGAATCACACAATAGATTTCAAGAATCAAATTACGCTAAGCCAAATCAATCGAGCGAGGATATAAATATGCAGAATTAAACGATGTAAAATCAATGGAGAGGATATAGGCCTAGGGTATTTCTCAGGAAATCAAGGAATGCAGACAAATCAATCAACAGGGTTCAGGTTAAGCATTGTTCTCGAACTCAAATCACCAAGATATAATTAACCAACTGTCGTTGCGAAAACTATCTAAGTCTAAATCCTAGAATTCCAAAAATCCTTTGCAAATCCTAAAGATCTAAACCAGCTTTAATGTCCAAGTTTGATATGTTCACAAAATAATTAAACCAAATTCCTTTTGCAGATAATTATTTTGCTCACCCTAGGTTCTGTCAGGTTATCAATCTCACTTCCGTGAATAATCAACAATCCTAAAATCTAGATTCCAGATTCGTCAACCTAGAACTAGCTTTGAGAACAACCATGGTGAAGAACTCAATTGATTATGAACCCTAACAGATCAATCTATCTAACAACCCATGAAATCCTTAATGAGAAAACCCTAAACCTAAAAGGGATCTACTCAGATATGCAGAATGAAGCAAACAACATGATTGAATAGATCATCAAAGTAAGAAATATCAAAAGGGTTCGAAATCTTCTCTCCCCAACAGAGTTTCAGACTTGTCTCCCTCAAAAGCATAAACTAGAATAAAAGTGAAATCAAGCACAAAAAATAAAGCGTAGCCAAAACAGGGGCTGAAAACCCTAATTATAAGTCTAAAACACGTTCTGGGCTTTCTTGTTAATAATAAAGTCTTCTGGGCCAAAAGGCAGATTCTTCTAAGTTGTAGAAAGTCGCGTTTTCCTTTTCCTGCAGTCGGCATCGATCGACACCAGCTCGTATCGGTCGATACCCGGACATTTCTTGGTTTTGCCAGACTGGACTGTCTTCACGAAAACTGGCATAACTTTTGATCGCACCGTTGGAATGGCTTCAAACCACTTCCAAATGAAAGCTAATCCATTGATCTATCTCGTGTCCAAATTTGAGCTCAATCCATCGGTGGGAACGTCTTCAACAAATGCCACAAAGCTCCAGAATGCTCTAAAAACTCCAATTAAGCTCCAAACATGCTAAAACCTGAAAAGACTCTAAAAGACTACGGAAACAATAGAAAGACTCGATAAAAAAGACTTATATCATGGTCTTAAATGGGTAAAAACCATGATATATCACTGGGTGAAAATGTACTTCAGGCTCTTATGATCTGTGATCACCTGATTGTTCGCACCATAAAGATAAGAACTCCAAATCTTCAGGGCGAACACAACTGCAGCCATCTCAAGATCATGGGTGGGGTAGTTGCCCTCATGTTTCCTCAACTGCCGCGAAGCATAGGCAATAACCTTCCCCTGCTGCATCAACACATATCCGAGACCCACTCTCGAAGCATCCGTGTACACCACATATGGCTCGCCCGGCTTTGGCAATGCCAAGACTTGTGCACTAGTTAACATTGTTTTCAGGTTTGCTAAACCTGTCTCACACTCTGGAGACCACATAAAAGGAACATCCTTCCCTGTCAGCTTCGTCATCGACTGAGCCATACTCGTGAAACCCTTAACAAACTTCCGATAATAACCTACCAAGCCAAGAAAACTTCTGATCTCAGTAGCATTCCTCGGCCTCGGCCACTCCCTGATAGCCTGGATCTTCTCTGGATCAACTGAAACTCCAGCCTCAGATACAATATGACCCAGAAATCCGATCTCCCACTGCCAGAAACTGCACTTGCTCCACTTAGCAAACAACTTCTGTTCCCATAGCTTCTCCAAAACCACTCTAAGATGTACCTCATGCTCCTCAGGACTCTTCGAATACACCAGAATGTCATCTATAAAAATGATCACGAACTCATCCAAAAATTCCTGAAACACGCTGTTCATTAGCCTCATGAATGCTGCTGGTGCATTCGTACCGAGTCCTGAAAGCCGTCTTACGGATATCTGCCACGTCTATCAGAATCTGATGGTATCTCGACGCCAAATCTATCTTGGAGAACCAAGTAGCCCCTCGCAGCTGATCCAACAACTCATCAATCCACGGAAGAGGATACTTGTTCTTCACCGTGACCCGGTTCAAACCCCGATAATCAATACATAACCAGAAACTCCCATCCTTTTTCTTCACGAATAACACCGGTGCCCCCCATGGCGAACTACTCGGTCGAACAAAACCCTTATCCAATAACTCTTCTAACTGCTTCTTCAACCCAGCCATCTCTGCTCGAGCCATTCTGTACGGAGCCTTTGATATCAGCATCGTCCCCGGTTCCAATTCAATCGTGAAGGGATCAGACCGAGACGGTGGTAACCCCTGCAACGACTGAAAAACATCTTCGAACTCTTGGACAACCAAAAATCTCTCACTGCAACCGCTCCAACAGTCTCTGGAGTAACAATTATCGCCAGATAAGCCTCACGACCTTTCTCTATCATCCTCTCTGCCTGCATAGCAGAGATCACAAGACTCCCTGAAGTCGGTCTCACTCCCTGATAAACCAACTTCCCTTTCTTCCGTTCAAAAACCACACTCCCCCGGTGACAATGCAGATGCGCTCTGTACTTCCCGAGCCAATCCATACCCAGGATGACGTCGTACAGCTCCACAGGACAAACGATCAAGTCTGCTGGCATAGATTCTCCGACCACCTGGATATCCACGCCTCTAATTCGACCCTGAATGGGTAGAAACTTCTCTCCAGCAACCTTAACCACTCCCTTCTGCTAACAGGGTTCACTCCGAAAAGTGCCCCGCTCGTCTAATCCTGGAGTAACGAAGCAATGCGAAGCTCTAGAATCAAATAACATATGGGACTCGAACCCTCCCACGAGCAAGGTCCCTTCAGAATTCCCATACGCTAGGAATCTTAATACAACACAACAGACACAAATTCCAAAACTACAAGAATTTAACTTGGTTAAGTCTAGGAATTTTACCTGTGATCGGCCCGGAACTCGGCCCACCCATCTCCACCATGGAATACACTCGTGGCGCCGCCCCGATCTGACTCACCGGTGGTGTCCCCGCCACCTCCAACCCCTGCAGCTTGGGACACTTAATTTTTATGTGGCCTGCCTCCCTGCAGTGGAAACACACCCGAGCATCATCACACGTGTCCTTTTGAGGACAACTCGCAACCCTGTGATCCTTGCTCCCACACCTGAAGCATCCCTGACCACCTTGGCTGACCCTCTGAGTGCCCTCAAACTTACGCTTCTGACCCAGTACAAGCTTATCGCCCTTGCCTTTACCAGACTGCTGCTGCGACTTCTGCGCCTGAAAACCCGGACTGGCCACCACTGCCTCGTCCTTCAAACCATCCTCGATCAAAGCAGCCTTCTCCACCAACTCTCCAACTGTGCCAAAAGACCTCGCCAGGCAACAGTTCCTCAATTCGGCCCAAAGACCCCTCAGAAAACGCCGCACTTGGGCCTGCTCTCCCTCCATAGCCCGACCATCATACACACTAAGGCGGTTAAACTCTGCCTTATATTCCCAAACCGTCCGGCTCCCCTGAGACAACTCTAGAAACCGCCTCTCCAACCGGTCCAACACCTCCGGAGGAAAATTCTTGGAGTTATACTCCATCACAAAGTCATCCCAGGTCATATCTGCCTGGACCCGCCTCGCTGCAACACCTCTCCACCACATATGTGCATCACCCTCCATATAGTGGACTGCAAGATCAATCTGGTACCCCTCAGGACACCTAATCAAACGGAAATTATGCTCCAACCGTATCCTCCACTCATCTGCATCCTCAGGCTTGGCACCACCCAGAAAGAATCTCATGCCAATCCTCTGCAACTGCTCCATCATCTTCAGGTAAGATGGGAGCTCCTCTGCAACCGCAACCGCCACCCTCGGCTGCTCTGCCACCACTGGAGGTACAACCGGAGCCTGCACTGGTACCCTCTCTGGTAACCGCTCTAACAGCCTGGTCAGCAGATCCACAATGCGATCATCATGAGCCTGAGCAAAACCCGCTGCCACACCGACATTACTCGCTGGACCCCCAGCCACACCGGCACCCACACCGGCACCCACACCAGCACCAATACCGGCCACCGCGGCACCAACACCGGCCACACCCTCAGACTCATCCTGACCCGCATGCGAATCCATGACCTGCTCAAACGTAGCATTCCGTGCCACACTCTCCTCCGCTAACAGAGCTCCACGACCCTAACTGCGTCCACCACCGCGACCAACTCCACGACCATGCCCACGACCTCTGCCGTTATTAGCCATCTACACTTCCAACACAGAAGCTCAGAACACGAAAACACCAAAAACAGATAATATTATTCCCCATAAAAATAATATTAATGTCAAGCATCAAACCAAACAAGCATCTTAAACCAGCAATTAATCAATCAATTAAACCAATACTTAAACCACAAATCAATTCTAACAATTCTAAACCAACGGAAAGCAACACAACACATAACAACCCGAGACTTAGATCATCCTCCTCTCCTCGCCATGATTCCACTATCACATTTTATCTTTACTTGCATCATACACACAAGGAGATGCGTAAGTATTACCAAAAATACTTAGTGAGGCGGTCCTTCCATTTACGAGCTATACACATAAGCAATTAAGATCACAATCAACGAATAAACATCAAACCATAACCAGACCAAAGAGCACCAAGACACTGAAATAATTACCACATGAATTTGTTTATGGGCCCAACACAATTCCAACCTAAACATCACAACAAGACCAACAAACAATCCCAATCGCTTAGATAAGCTCATGGTCACGCACTCACCTCGATTCACAGGAGATTTTGGAACAAGGAAAACACTACACCCTCAGAAAAGACTTCACACACAACCCCACAACAGCTGACTCACCCTACAGCCAACCAAAACAACAAAAATCACAAGTTAACAAAACTGGGCAAAAAGTGACAGAAATCCAGAACGCTCGACGTGAAAGATGGAGTCACAACTACCAATCTAACCGTCCACTTTGAAATCCCACCGTTAAAAGTAAGCCCCTAGATGTCCTGAAGTGGCTCACAAAATTTCGTGATGATCCAACCACAGATGAATCGGCGATCACACTATGAATCACCACTGGTTTAGCCTGCGTCTGAAACACAACACCTCCACGAAAACAAGCATAACTCTTAGACCAGTGACTCAAATCCAATTATGCAAAAAGTCACATCTAGTTCTAGGGCTTAACTACAACTCCACCAAAAATCATTACCTTTGGAACGATTTGCTAGGTCGAATCTCCTTTTCCCCCAGACTGTGTCTGCTGTCTCTGGATTTCTCTTTCAAGATTTTGCCCTTTCTCCTCACACAAGGTATAAACTCCTCTCTCTCTCTCTCTCTCTCTCTCTCTCTCTCTCTCTCTCTCTTTCTCACTCAACAGCACGAAAATGACACAAGGAGAAGTGAAAATCGAGTTTATATAGAGTTGATTAGGATTTTTCCGGTTTAATCTCATTAACCCGGAGATTTTTAAACTGAACCGGCGATTTTTGGTGAAAACCGAGAATCGGATCGATCCAGTCTTCTGTTCCCGAAACATACACAATTAACCGTTTTCCCAGGACACGGGCGTTACAAATAATCTTGTTACGAGATGACTTCTGATTCTTCTAATCAAGATAGGAAACTGGACTTAGGCCCTGTTCGTTTCTTCATTCACATGGTTCATCTGGATAGAGATGGAAATCAGTGTTCGTTTACTGTTAAAAAAGACAACCATTCAAATGGTTCATCTAGATGAGTTTAAAAATTTTAGGCAAAAATTTTAAAATCAGTTGGATGAACAAAGTTGGACCATTTGGATGGAGATGATTCTTTAAAATTTTGTAAATGTCTAAACTACCCCCATTTACAATTATAACTAAAATAATGTAAATTATATATAGATTTCATGTTTTTATTTAGCGTGAGTGAATGATGTTGGGTTTTAGAAAGACAGAATGTTGATATGCTCAAATCTAATACCCTAAAGTATCTAAGTAGTCGCTATAGTATTCTAGGGGTCAATCCACAAGGACTCAAGATGACACTCAATAGATTCAGGAATATGAATTAAGCTAAGCAGAATAGATGAAATTAAAAACAGCAAAACAATTAAAACAGGTAGTAATTCAGTGGAAGAAAACGTTAGGCTTAGGGAAACTTGCAGGCAAATAAGAATTATCAATTCAAATCAATTGTCAGGAATATATTAAGCTTCGCTTTCAAACTTGAAACACAGATGTAAAGTAAACCAACTGTCGTTGCGAAAACAATCTATGCCTAAACCTAGAATTCCNCTAACAGTTAGTTATCATTTTATTCGTGTGTTTAAGAGATAGAATTGTATCGAGTAAATTATGAAAAGTTATGTTGTTTGGTTGGCAAACAAACTCGGTTAGACTACCTCTCGGCTTCCACATCTCTCTCAACTTCCTTGACAACATAGCAATCGGGATATTGCGCCCTAGCACTTTCATGATCATACATTGTATCCACATTCCATTCAACACCTCCTCCCCTATTATAATCACCGGTTCCCCATCCTCCCCACTTGGGAACTCAGCCCTTCGTGGCTCAGCCTAATCGTGCAAAACTCGTTGCTCGTTGATTACTTGGAATAACCGAGAAAAGAGAGAAGCTTGTAACTCGTTGATTCAAGAAAATGGCCGAGTAACAAGAGAAGAAGAAGCTTATAGCTCTGAAATTGTGTTCAATTTGAAAACTGAGTCTTACAAAAGGGTTTAGATCTCCTTATACAAGCAAGCAGGTTCTTGAAAGAAAAAGATAGATCTAATCTGAATCTAACTAGGAATTATCGTAAACATGAAGAAAACAAAAACTAAACGATAAACGTGAAAGAGAATTAAACTAATAAGGCCCACTAAGAGACTTATGTGAAACGACACTGCATCAGGTCTCACCGGGTAAGAGGAGATTCGACCACGAATCTGGCTCATCGTTATCTCTATGAAACTTCGAAAGATACTTCAGATTGAAAACGTTAGCAGTCTTGATGTGAGGAGGTAAACGCAAGCGATACGCATTGTCTTTAATACGTTCAAGAACTTCATCAGGACCAATTTTTTGCGAACGCAACTTGTTATATTCATGTAAAGGCATGCAATCATTTGTCAAAACAACCCACACCATTTGCCAGGTTCAAAGATGAGTTCACGATGTTTTGTGTTAGCACGGGCCTTGTAACTAGCCGCCGCAACTTGAAGGTGAATAAGAGTTTGCTGATGTGTATCATGTAAGGTGTTAACAAAATCAACTGCACGACCATGATGACGACGAGGATCTGGAACAGAATTAAGGTCCAATGGTCCGCGAGGAAGGAGGCTGTAAACGACTTGAAAAGGGCTGAAACCGGAGCTTCTATTGGTGACATGGTTGTGTGCGAATACCGCTTGACAAAGCTGTGATTCCCATGTTTGAATGTTGTCACCTACCAAACTCCGTAACATGTTACCTAAAGCACGGTTAGTGATTTCCGTTTAGCCATCCGTTTGAAAGGGATAAGTGGTACTCATATCAAGGCTAGTATGTAACAATTTCCATAAAAAGCGCCAAAAGTGACTCAAAAATCGAGTATCTCGGTCAGAGACAATAGACGAAGGTAGTCCATGGAGACGGTAAATCTCTTGAAAGAATAGTTGAGCTACGCGAACAGCATCCGTTGTACGTTTGCAAGGAATAAAATGAGCCATTTTAGAGAAATGATCTACCACCACAAAAATCGAATCATTCCCTATTTGAGTACGCGGGAGTCCTAATACGAAGTCCATGCTCAAATCAGTCCATGGTTGAGTAGGGACAGGCAACAGAAGATATAAACCAGCATTAGAAGCACCTCCCTTTGCGAGTTGGAACGATCGACAACGTTTAACGAATCTCTCAACATCTCGACGTAAAGTTGGCCAAAAGTAAGTGCTTGAAACGAGTTGCAATGCTCGGTCTCTACCAACATGTCCCTCCGCATGGAGCACCTCAATGATCTTCAAACACAAGCTACAATCTGAGACACAAATTTGTATTCCACGAAACAAAAACCCATCCGTATGTAGATAATCATGAGGAACACCATCTTTCACCTCCTTGAGAATAGGACTGAAAAATGAATCACTATCGTACAATTCCGAGAATTAAGCAAAACCAGGGACGGAGACGTGCATTGTAGAAAGCAAAGTATGACGGCGACTTAGTACATCAGCAACTTTATTGAGTTTTCCCGATTTATGACAAGATAATGGCGCCAATGTTAGAC
Source organism: Crucihimalaya himalaica (assembly GCA_004349715.1). Lineage (NCBI taxonomy): Eukaryota > Viridiplantae > Streptophyta > Magnoliopsida > Brassicales > Brassicaceae > Crucihimalaya > Crucihimalaya himalaica. Next base: position 3,386 of record SMJT01000037.1, on the reverse strand, counting down.
GGCTTGGGTGACAGGGTAGAATTCCACATCGTAAGCGCTATAACGGCTCTGAGCTCCGCTTAATTTCGCTAAAATAAGCCAGTGGTTTTGATTGTTGGCTCAAAACAGAGCCTATGCCCAACTTAGAGGCATCACAGTGTAGTTCAAAGCTTAAGTCGAAATCGGGAAGGACAAGAACAAGAGCTGAAAAGAGCTTCTCTTTAATTGAAAGAAATGCCTCTTGTGCGTCTTGTGTCTACACGAGCTTAGAAGCTCTCATACAATCGGTCAATGGGGCCATTATGGAGCTGAAATGGGAGAAGAATTGTCGATAAAGGAAGCAAGTCCGTGGAAACTTCTGACTTTTGAAACTATCTGAGGCTCATGCCAAGAACGTACTGCTTCAATCTTACTATTATCCATCGCCAAACCTGCCGCGAAGAGCACATAACCAAGGAATAACACTTTATCAACCCCTAGTTCATACTTATGCTTCGCCACAAACAAGGTTTCTTGGCGTAAAACCGTCAAAGTCGTTCGTAGATGATGTTGATAATCGGATAAGGAGGAACTAAAAATAAGAATATTGTCAAAGTAGACGACCACACACTTACCAATTAATGGTCGTAAAGCTTGATTCATTACTCGCATAAACGTGCTTGGTGCATTAGAATGACCAAACGGCATTACCATCCATTCAAACAACTCCACACGTGTTTCAAAAGTCGTCTTCCATTCATCAGTGGGGCGAATACGAATTTGATGGTAACCACTTTTAAGATCCAACTTGGAAAAGATTGTAACACGACCGATTTGATCCAATAAGTAATCTAAGCGAGGTATGGGAAAGCGATATCGAACCGTAATCTTGTTGATGGCCCTACTATCCACACACATTCTCCATGAACCATCTTTTTTTTGGAATGAGTAGAGCTGGGATGGCACACGGACTGAGGCTCTCACGAATGTGACCTTTAGCCAACAAATCCTCCGCTTGTCTCTGAAGCTCTTCGTGTTTCTGAGGACTCATACGATAGTGTGGGCAGTTGGGTAAGCTAGCTCCTCTGGTGTGAATATGGTGTTGAATATCACGCAATGGTAATAATCCCTTGGGCAGCTCCTCCGGAAACACATCTGGAAACTCTGCGAGTAGTTGAGTGATCCAAGAGCTCGATGTAAGAGCAGGCGGTGATGTTTTGTTTGTTGCCATTAAAAAAACTGTGAAACATGTATCATGTAGTTCAGACTCGAAAGTTGTGAGGGAACAGAATAAAACGCTTGCCTTTCTCGTGTCATTGTCAATAGGGGCTGGTTGCTTCTTATCTAAAAGGCGAGACGGTTTTGGGTTAGGAAGAAGCACAATCCGGCGATTATCAAAGACAAAGTTGTAGACGTTTGTTTTGCCGTTGTGGGAAACATTATGATCGTATTGCCAAGGACGACGTAACAACAAATGTCTGAAGTCCATAGGAACGACGTCACAAAAATATCTTGTCTTTATAGTGTTGTCCGATAGAAAATGAAACCAATGCTCGTTGTGTTATAAGAATATATGTGCCTTCTTTCAACCAAGTCAGTTTCCACGGAATATGATGATTTTCTCGACATAATCCCAAGTTTCGAGAAGCATCCTCCAAGACCATGTTTCTACAGCTGCCCGAATCAATGACGAACTGACAAACCTTCCCCTTGATGGTACAAGTCGAATGAAAAATATATGTGCGCAACTAAGGATCCTCGCCCACGGCAGGAGCCAAACAAACTCGGGATACCAATAATGAACCTTCATCACCCACGTGATGATGTTCGGATAGTTCCTCATCTTGTGACTCAGTGGATAACTCCTCCTCCCACTTTGCATCATCAATCAACAATCCTCGACGATTCTTGTTGGGACAGGCTGTTTGCATATGCCCCAACTCGCCACACGAGAAACAACGTAATGCATTAGGTCTTGATGAACGACAAAGGGGTTGTGTGTCCATTGCATTGTTAGGTCTCTGTGGTCCATTAAGGGTTGGATCATCTCCCTCGCATGTTGAAGCACTCTGTAGCCCTGTTTTTGAAACAACGTTGGTTGCTCCTCTGTTTCTTGCTATAGCGTTCCAAGAGGCAGCTGATTTGAATTGTTGTTCGAAAGAAACCGCACGACGTTGAGCTTCCGCTAAAGAAGTAGGATCAAACTGTGACATCGCATTCTGAATCTGCGGACGTAAGCTGCCAATAAAACGTGACACCAGCTGAATCTCACTATCAAAGATTTCGTTACGTGTGACTGAAAGGAAAAATTCATCTGCAAAGTTCTCCACAGATCGTGAACCTTGCCTCAAGTTTTGTAGTTTTGTGTACATAGTCCGATCATAATTTTGAGGAAGGAAGGCCTGCTTCAAATATTTTTGTAATTTTTCCTATGAATCGATTTTCTTTTTCCTGGTGCGTGTTCTTGTTGTTTTCAATAGCAGCCAGCAAGATGCGGCCTATCCGTGAAATTTGGTTGCAACTAAGGCAACTTGTCTATCCCATGGAACCTTTTTAAATTCCAACAATTTGTCCACCGCCACTATCCAATATATCAAGCAGCTCATCACCTCGCAATCCACCATGAAATTCAGGTAAATCGAGCTTGAATCCTGCTTCTTGGTCACGATCTGTCTTCTTGGTCACGATCTGTCTTCTTGGTCACAATCCACCATGAAGCAGCTCATCACCTCGCAATCCACCGTCTGTCTTCTTGGTCACGATCTCTGTAATCATTGGGACGATGCTGCATCTCCTGGTTATGTTCTCGTGGAAAAGGGTTGTCGCGTGATCGTTCTGAAACTGCAACGTCTGACTCTAGTGAAGGCATTCGATTGTTTAGAACTTTCTCTGCGAATTCTCTGAATGAATTAGCAATCGTAATTTGAATATTTTCTTGCATAGCCAAAAGAGTGAGTCGAAGCTCAGCCCAATAGTTGGGAGTGTTCTCGTCGCGTCTCTCGTTAGTGTTTTGCGTGTTGCGTTTAGGAGCCATGGATGCAAAACTAGATCAAGAACGAAGAAGTCTCTGATACCAAAACTAGCGCAGCCTAATTGTGCAAAACTCGTTGCTCGTTGATTATTTGGAATAGCCGAGCAAAGAGAGAAGCTTGTAACTCGTTGATTCAAGAGAATGGCCGAGTAACAAGAGAAGAAGAAGCTTATAGCTCTGAAATTGTATTCAATCTGAAAACTGAGTCTTACAAAAGGGTTTACATCTCCTTATATAAGCAAAGAGGTTATTGAAAGATAAAGATAAATCTAATCCGAATCTAACTAGGAATTCTCGTAAACATGAAGAACAAAAAAAACTAAACGATAAACGTGAAAGAAAATTAAACTAATAAGGCCCACTAAGAGACTTATGTGAAACGACACTGCATCACTTC
>SMJT01000036.1:1512832-1636312 GCA_004349715.1 Crucihimalaya himalaica | reverse complement strand
GAGTTGTTTTAAGTTAGACGCTAAGGATGGGTAAGTGAGTTCGCAAGTGGAGAAAAACAGAGAAGAGGTCCGTGAGCGGTTGTGGGCGAGGCGGTTTCAAACCGCTCACGAGTCATTTTAAGCTTGGGTGATCGTTTTGGCGAGCGGTTTCAAACCGCTCGTGAGTCCAGGTGCATTCCTCAGCCATTTCGCCCGCTCGGTTATGGAATACGGTTTCAAACCGCTCGGCTTGACATGTCTTCACTAAATCGGCCATAACTCTTGAACCACGTATCCAATGCTCTGAAATTACTTTCATTAGAAAGCTAATTCAATTCCCATGTTTTTGCATGAAGAGCTTTGAGCTAATCGCATGAAAAACATCATCTGAGTCGATCTTTGATATACTTGGGGCCAGTTCTGCATCGTTATTTCTCCTTTTCCATTTAAAAGTGCGTCTCCCATTATTACAACTAAAAAATATCCAAACACATAAAACACACAAAATACACACAAAAACACAAAAGAAATTCTAAAATGCAAAAATACTTAGTTATACACTAAATGCATCAAAATACAAAAGAAAAAGCTAATAAAACACAATAAAATGGATATTTACAACTATGATAAAGTGATAAAACGCATAGTTATCACATCTATCATTTGAGACATGCATAGGTGGTATAGGAAAATCCGTGTCCGTTAGTTGCAACATTGAATTCGGTAACGAGTTAAGTTAACTCGACGAAGTCGTTCTTGTCCAGCTCATAGTCTGCTAGTGCCATCTCAATGAGTTCACGGTGTGTACAAGATCACTCAAGAAAAACATTCTCCCTCCTTTGGGATGATCCACCTCAAAATGCCACTTACAGTCTCTTATCACCCATTCTCTATAGACAACAAGTACATGAACAATTTTCTGAAAAACATTTGAAACAACACAAAGGCAAACTATTAGTTTGTTTCACAGTAGACTTCAAAGGTGAAGTCTGTTGAAAAATAATTATCAGAAATTCGTAAAATCGATTTAAGATAGAATATAAAGACATTAACATGTGAATTCATACATAAACAACAACAATAACTAATACACATGTAAAAAATTTAAATCTCGAAAATGCATATATATATATATGATACAAATCATTTTTTTAAAAGATAGTGCAAGAGACTTCTCGAACGAAGTCTACGCACATACATCCTCTGTGTAGTCTAAATTTATATACCTAAACACCCAATTGACCAGAGTTTGACTTTTACATGAGACATTCGTCTGAGAAGTCTATTTAGAAAAGGGTTACTTTTGCAATTGACCAAAAAATTTATTTTTAAATTCAGAATTACCGATGGTTGTAGACTTCATACGAGAAGTCTACCAATAGTCAATTATTCGGATTTTTGGTCAAATGCAAAACTAACCCCTTTTTCACGCAGACTTCTCAGATGAAGTCTCGATAGAAAGTCTTCGTTCCGGTCAATTGCAAACTAACCGCCTTTTTTCGCAGACTTCACAGAGAAGTCTTGTACAAAGTCCGACTTAACGGTCAATTGCAAAACTAGACCCCTTGTAACCAGACTTCGACGGTGAAGTCTAAACACCGTTTTTTGTTTTCAAGGAGAACTTCAGACTTCATCGTGGTTCAATCGTGAAGTCTTGAGACCCAAAAAGTCAATTGCAAAACTAACCCCCAATTGACTATTGAAACTTCACCCATGAAGTCTGCCTTCTGGAAAATCGGAGAAAATGAAGCAAAAATTACCAAGATTCGGTTTGAGCTTGTGTTTAGCTTCTTAAACGGCCAAGAACTGATCACGCCAATAATACCCAAGCAACCCAAGCGTTATTATGCTCGAATCTAGTATAAATCGCAAGATATATGGATGATAAATATTGAAAACGATATTATAGAGTTATATGGTTGAAATGAGAGAGGAGATCGACAAAATGAGCTTTTAACTCAGTTTTAAAGCATTAACATCACTTAGTTCGGTGTTGTTTGAAGCATTGAGAGTTCAATTTTGTTTGGTAAGTGTGGTTGGGAACTATTGAAGCAGCATGGCATTTTCGTATTACGTGAGAATCTTTGGGTTATTGTTTTTCAAACCCAGCTACCAGACTTCACAGGAGAAGTCTGCGCTAGGTATTTTTGTGAAAAAAGAAGCGGATGAGGGTGGGTATGTTAAGGCATTTTGAAAAGAAAAGAAAGAGGTGTCTAGTTTTGGAATTGACTTCAAATAAGGGTCTAGTTTAGCAAGAAGCCCATTTATATATGAAACTTTGAGTCTTTTTTAAAAATTGTTTTTTTAAATATTGAGTTTTTAATAGGTTTTTATCAATTTCATTCATATAAATTATAAGTTTTCCAAAAATGCATTTAAAAAGTAATAAGAAATGGATCTCAAAATAACAAAAAAATATGTTTATAATAAATTAGTCAAAAGTTTTATGTAATAAAATAAATATAGATTTATAAAGAGTTTTAAATACTATTAGGGTAAAAAAAAAAAGAGTTTTACGTTTTAGTTTTTAAAGTCACGACTTTAGAAAACAAAGAAAAAAAAATAAAAGTGGTTGTAGTGACTTTTAAAACAATAAAAGTTATAAAAGGCTGATTAGAAAAAAAAAATAAGCTGTAAGAACTTTAAATTGTAGTTACAGCCTCCACAGCCTTACGCCAATCACCTCCTAAACCATTTAAGCCCACAAACCTAAACAAATCGGTGACCCATATTAGCATATTTGAGAATTTGAAAGTTTACACTACTTATCCGACCCAATTGTTGTTCGGGTCCAAATGATAGCCAGTAGTAATTGCCTGTCTAAGTCTATGAGATCAAGCTAGTCTAAGTCCAGGTCAGGTCAACAGAGTTATGCACTTATGATGGGTCTATCCCTCGATTCAATAGCTACTTCATGACAATATCCACATGCATTTAGCTCAAATATAGACGAACAACTTTCTAAAAGAAACTACTGTATAAATTGCTACTCAAAGTAATCAATCATATAGTCCCCTTTGGACAACCCTTAAACCTAGCTAATCAACTACTCAATCATGATCAAACAAGACATCACAACATGTGTAAGGAGTACATAATAATAATCATCATAATAGATAAAGGGTTCCGAGGTTACTTCTCTATATTTAAGTACAAAGAGGTTGAATCTTCTCTCTTCAAGAAAATCGAAACAAAATACAAATTGAAAGTGTTTTTGGGCAAAATTTTGGAATTAAGGTTTGGTATGCTCTCAATGAAATTTCTTGCGAAACACTTGTTAACAATAAGTATCTATACGCTTATGGGTCTTGAATTTTAGTTTAGGGCTTTAAAGAGTTTAAACTCGTCGTTTTAAGTAAAGCGAACGTCAGGTTGGCTGCTTGTGGTCGAGAGGCTTGATGCCATAACTTGCTTGCTTGTTGGCATAGTAGAGGCTGTTGTTAGCAAATCGGTCTATGATTTTTTTTTTTTTGTATGACTATAAGGTTCCAGGCCAAAACTCATAATTCTCCTAGGGTGACGCCCAAACTGATACACGCCTCGGTAGTGAGTGTGTATGAAGATAGAGGGATGGCTTCACAAGAGGGTGGTGACCGGCCCTTGATGAAGGAAAAATGGTTGAAGATGGAGATCTAACACGATGGCGGTTGCTTCTCTCGTGTGGGATCGATTTAAAGAGGAGTGATGGCGGATTGAAGTGCACCAGAGAGTTGTGATTAAGCTCTGATATAGAATAAGGACTCAGCCTTGGTGAATCACTCACACAAGAACTAAAACTCAAACTAACACAAAGTACTCGGACTTTGGGTAAAAGAAGAACAAGTCTTATAAAATTCAATACTCAAGGGTGTCTTTACAATGCAGAAGTGAAGAGCTTATATAGATCTCGTACCTGGCACTTAACCTACATTCATAAAGTCTAAAAAATGAAAGAAATCGAAACATGAATGAAAAGAGCCATTGGAATTGATGTGTTGTGATCCGAAGCTCCAAATAAGGTAAGTAGCCGTTAGCTTGTATCTTGAAAGCTTGGGCTGAAAGTAGTGAAAATTTGGGACGTCTATATGCACTTGGGATGTCTTCAAAACGCAGTAGCATTGATGGATAGTGATTCGTTTGAGTTTTAAGGCAAATGGATTCATACTCGGCAAATAAGGCAAGCTCGCCTCCGGATATGGAAAGTGAATGTGTAGGAGGATCCGCCTGATCCCATGCATCTTGGTGCACCTTAGCATGTTGTAGGAGTCTTCTAGAAGTATAATAAAGTCTCCTGGACGCCAATGATTCATTTGGAGATTATTAAACTCACAAACTTCCAAATAAGGCATGTCGAGGATCTTTCGGTTTATAAGTTGAATACCTTTTACGTCTGGTCTCGGTTTGGTATGAATCCAATATGCTGAGGTTTGCTAATGGATCAAGATTCCAACCAGGGCGGTTTGGAGGATTATTCCTGCTGATTTAATCGGAATCTTCCAAGGAGTGCACGTAGGTCCAAAAATTGTAAGTTTTGTCTTCGCGGGTTCAAGTTTGGTAAAGTGCGCCCTAGCTTGGATGGTAAAGCTTCTAGTCTAGAGTATCTCCTGGTTTCCAGATGAAGTGTTAAAACTTGTCTTGATAAGGGGAAAGAACATTTTCCTTAGTTGGCTTCAAGTAGATATGCGTGGAGGATCCAAAGGGTGGTTTGGATCCAGGTCTTCTATTGGGTAATTTTGCTTGGGCTGAGGCTTCATGGTGGATCAAATATGTGTGTGGACTTCCTTCAAGACTGGTCCAAATGTTGAAAGGCTGAGAATCATCATGATTGGTTAGCTCTATATTCCCTGAACTATTTCATGTAGTACTTCTTGATTCAGCACTTATAGTATTGTATGTTTTGGATGTCCACATCATACACTCTCCCTTGAAAACATTTCGACCTCGAAACTAGATAATCTGCACCAAGAGAAAGCAAGTTAGTTTTCATTCATTTTTTGGGTGGCTAGAGTCTTACCTTGGTATTGTGGTGGTTTTGTTATGTGTGGTGCATCAGGTGGCTCGCCATTGAACAAATAAAATAGGATCACACTCTCAGTTTGATCCGTCATTTTGGCTCTATGTGTGGGAGACGTCACATTTCCTCGGGTTTCGGTTCGTAAGTGTAATTCTGGTGGTTTCTCCTTGAAGTGATTTGTGGTGACAAATTTTTTCCTCTATGATCTCAAGTTGGAGCAGCATTGGTGTAGAAGGTCCATGGTTTTGAGTCTAGTTTGGTAAAATCTTCTTCTCTAGTGAAGCTCTTTTGTGATCCGTGTGAGCGTATTTTCTACCTGCAATTTTATTAATACTTTTGGCAAGAGACAAGTGTGTTATAGCAGTCATAGAATGACTAAAAATATGGTTACATATTTCAGTTTGAACAAGTTCACTAACAATGTTAGCTTTCACTCTTACTTGTGTTTTAAGACAAAAATTTTCTTTAATGTGTTTCTCATTTAAACCTAACCTTTTCTCACTTATTCCTAGGCGTACTAAGTCATTTAACACAACCTTAGAGTCATCATAAACAAACTGGATAAAAGGATTACTTACCTGGTCTGGAAGTAACGTGATGTGTGAACTTGATGCTCCTCGGGTTTAGATTTGTTGCTTAGGATCTGGTGGCTCCTCTTGTAATAGGATGTTGTGAACGTCATCTCCTTTGTTTTCTGGATAGCAAGTGTCTAACTCATTTTGCTGCAGCTTTACACTAACCGTTTTTGTTTCTCCATGGCTTTGTGACTGGTCCGAGAACACAATTGTCTTTGTGGAAGCTTCTTTTTGAACCATAGTGATCTTTTTTTGTACCTGAAACTTTCTTAACTCTTCTGGCACTAGACAAGTGTGTTAAAAAGTCATTGAGACATTCAAATCAGTTTGACAAGTTTCAGTCCTAACCTCTTTAATTTTCAGATTTGAAACAAATTCTTGTTTCTCCTTAGGTTTTAACATCTCTTGTTCTCTCATAGTTCTAACCATATGTATTAGCTTGTCAAGAATTTTTAAAGCAGGGTCACAAGCATTTTCAGGATTTACCTTGTTATGAACTTGATCTTTGCTTTGGTGGGAATTAGCTTTTTGCACATGTTGAGGTGTAATGTTCTCTCAGCCTTGTTCCCTTGGAAGGTAAGTGTCTTTAATGGTTTGGGGTAGACTGTGAGGTGCATATCTCTCCTTCATAAGCAACTTTAGTTGCCCCCATGTTTTGAGTGGTGGCTCCTTGAACCATAGTCTATCTTTTTCCTCTCAATCCCACCAACGTTTTGAGTTTCCCTTGAGTTGTTCAAGACAATAGATGGGCCTCTCTTCTTTGGGAATGAAATAGTACTTAAAATAGTTATCCATATTGAGTTCCCATTGTAGATAGTCTCTTTCCGTCCTGCAACTCAGGTCTAAAAAATTCATAACCATTATTTAGAGATAACCTAAAATTTGTCATGTTGGTTATGTTGGAATTTGCTTGCAAAGTGTCCAGCCTCACGCCTTGGTTCCACTTGTCTCTTCTTTTTTGTGTGGCCCTTGATTCTTTCTGAGGTAAAGGATCACGTCTCCCACCTGAAAACCCACGAAATTTATACATAATAGATGAGTCATAATCGCATTCATAAGTAATCAAAGGTTCTGTTTTGTGTGGGGTTTGATAGGTGAGGATCCAAGTGTTGTTTGGTGGCTTTGGTGCAATCTCTTGGCAGCTCTGTTCATCCTCCTCATGCCAAGTTTGTCTTGCATAGGCTGGTTTGTTTGTATACAACTCAGGTTCAAATTCTCCATGGCTCCACTCGTCTTCATGGAATTGGTCATAGGGTTCTTCTTCTCAGCTCCAATCGTTAGAGTAGTCACAAACTTCTTCTTTCCCCAGGTAATAGGACTCCATTGACGCTCTGGTTCGTGCAAGTCCTCACACAAACAAGAAAAGAAATGAATCAAACTCAAATCAAGAGAAAAGGAAAGGAAAAATAGAGGCAAAACAAAAAAATGGAAAGTTTTTCTCTTTTTTCTTTTTTTTTAATTAAAAGTAAATTCGAAAACTAATATGAAAATAAAGGGATTTTTTTTTTAAAAAAATTTCTTTTATGATTTTATCAATTTAAAATTCGAAAATAGCAATTAATTAAAATAAATATGAAGAAAACAATTTTTTTCTTTTCTTTTAATGGGGTTTTCTTTATAAATTCGAAATAAATTGCAAACAGAAGCAAATTAAATTTTTCTTTTAGTTTTTATGGTTTAAATAAAGCAAATGACAAGAAACTTGAAAAGAAACGGAAGCAAAACAATTTTTTTTTATATAAAGGAATAAAACAAGAACTATTCTAAGAACTAACTCAAGAACTAAATCAGACATTTTATTTGGTTTTTATAAAACAAATTAAAACATAAACTGAAGCAAATAAATTTTGTTTTGTTTTCTTTTGAAGGTGGTGATGGTGCAGAAGCAAAACAAGCAAGAAAAAAATGCAAGAAACAATTTTTTTATTGATTGAAAGAAAATTGCAAAACAGAAAATTAAAGGATAGAAAACACCTTGATGTAGAAATTTTTAGCTCTGATACCAGATGATACACGCCTCGGTAGTGAGTGTATATGATGATAGAAGGATGACTTCACAAGAGAGTGGTCACCGGCCCTTGATGAAGGAGAAATGGTTGAAGATGAAGATCTAACAAGATGGCGGTCGCTTCTCTCGTGTGGGATCGATTCAAAAGGGAGTGATAGCGGATTGAAGTGCATCACAGAGTTGTGATTAAGCTCTGATACAGCACAAGGACTCAGCCTTGGTGAATCACTCACACAATAACTAAAGCACAAACTAACACAAAGTACTCGGACTTTGAGTAAAAGAAGAAAAACTCTTATAAAATTCAATATTCAAGGGTGTCTTTACAATGAGAAGTGAAGAGTTTATATAGAGCTCGTACAGGGCACATAACCAACGTTCATAAAGTCTAAAAAGGTGAAAAAATGAAAACATGAATGAAAAGAGTCGTTGGAATTGCTGTGTTGTGATCCGAGGCTCCAAATAATGTAAGTAGCCGTTAGCTTGTATCTTGAAAGCTTGGGCTGAAAGTAGTGAAACTTTGGGACGTCTAGATGCACTTGGGATGTCTTTAAAACGCAGCAGCATTGATGGATAGTGATTCGTTGGAGTTTTAAGGCAAATGGCTTCATACTCGGCAAATAAGGCAAGCTCGGCCCCGAATATGGAAAGTGATTGTGTGGGAGGATTCGCCTGATCCCATGCATCTAGGTGCACCTTAGCATGTTGTAGGAGTCTTCTAGAATTATAATAAAGTCTCCTATGCGCCAATGATTTGTTTGGAGCTTATTAAACTTGCAAGCTTCCAGATAAGGCATGTCGAGGATTCTTCGGTTTATAAGTTGAATACCTTTTACGTCTGGTCTCGGTTTGGTATGAATCCAAATTGCTAAAGTTTGATGATGGATCAAGATTCCATACCAGGGCAGTTTGGAGGATAATTCTTTCTGGTTTGATCGGAATCTTCCATGGAAAGCATGTAGGTCCAAAATGGTAGGTTTTATCTTCGCGGGTTCAAGTGTGGCAAAGTGACCGTAGCTTGGATAGTAAAGCTTCTAGATGGTCTAGAGTATCTCTTGTTTTTTAAATGAAGTGTTGAAACTTGTCTTGATGAAGGGAAATAACACTTTCCTTAGTTGGCTTCAAGTAGATCCGCGTGGAGGATCCAAAGGGCGGTTTGGATCCTGGTCTTCTCTTGGGTTATTTTACTTAGGTTGAGGCTTCATGGTGGATCAAATATGTGTGTGGGCTTCCTTCAGGGCTGGTCCAAACGTTGAAAGGCTGAGAATCTTCATGGTTGGCTAGCTCCATATTCCATGAACTACTTCCTATAATACTTCTTGATTCAGCACTTGTATTACTTCTTGTGTGAGTTAGCTCTGAATAAATATTGGTGTTGACCTATGCATCATTCTGGTATGGTGTGTTTTGGATGTCTGCATCACAAACCATGTTAAATTAACTTTCTTTCGGAGAGCAGACCCCTCCTAACGTGAATCAAACATGTGACCTTCTATGTCCCTATGTTTTCAGGAACTCAAGGGTTAATCAGTAGGCCAACTCATTGTTAGTATAGGATTTTAGAACATTAATCAAGTTAGAATTACCTTGTAACAAATATATGAGCGAGACAAAACTTAGATGCGAGAGAAATGAAGAAAGATCTACGAGAAATATGAAATTGACTATGTCGGATACGACGTCATAGCTAGACAAAGACGGTGTCGTGGCTAGACGGAGATGACGTCGTAGCTAGATGGAGGCGCCAGATCTTACTGCATGGGCAGATCTCATCGGAAATGGTGACAGCGTTGATGTAAATGGAGGCTATGTAAACGATGGAGACAATGACGACGTCGCAGGTACAATATCTAATTTGGTGTTTATCCAACGAGGGTAAAATGATCTTTCTATTTTGTAACTAATAGTATTAGTAGAAAATTAAGGAGTGTGTGGTAGTTTATGAACTAAAACTAGTTTTAATACTATTTTAGAGTATTTCTCTTAAATTAGTTTTCTCTGACTAATAGAAAGATTTAGTGGAGATGAGTTGGTTATAACTCTTGCATTTAGAGGATGATAACGTTTAAGTTAAAAGGCAGTTTCAAATTTTAAAGATACTATTTTAATTTTCTTGATTGGTGGTGACTAAGCAAGGAGAGTCCGTAACTTCCCTACGATGTCAATATCGTACTTAGGACATCTCCAACTTCACTTCAAATCTCCTTCATCCCTACTCTATTTTTAACACAAAAATGGTGTAATCCCATTTTGTACTCCAAATATGAAGTAATTTTATTTTCCACTTCATTTTAGAGGTGAACTTTTTATGAGCTCGAAAAGACAATAAGACTGAAAAATTGTGGAAAACTAACTTGATTGCAAGGGTAAGTATAACAACAAAGAAATCATCGCGGATAGTATTATTCTGGACATTTGTATCTCTGAAAAGAATCGAGAAAGGTGCTAATGGCGTAAAATAACTTTTCATGAGAAAAATTAGGGGAAACCAACATCAACACACAAAAGGTTTGTGAAATTTTTCCGTTCATAAGCAGAACCCAACTAAACAAAGGAATCGACTTCAACAATGGCTGAACCCACCACTCTGCATCTTGAGATTAAAAAAGGTATATAAGATTTTTTAAAAATTGTTAGTGATAAATTTTATGAGATTGTTGAAGCTTTCCAACGACGACTGTGAAGAAATGTCCACAGTATATAAGTGCAAGACCTTCTGTAGGACCATTAACTACCGGAGGAGTAACCATATTGGTAAAATAGCTAAACACAAAAGCAAAGTATTAGACTTTTGCAACGATAAAACATAGTTAAGCTTGAAATAAAAGCACTTACTGCTCCTATTTTGCTCAAAAAAATGGAACAACTGAAATAACTAAAAACCAGAAAGTATCTCTTCAACGCATAACAGTGTTCCATATGCCATTGTTTCTAACGCACAACCAAGTGCATCGCAACCATGGTCAAAAAAGTATCCTAGTGGGCTAGACGAATTTTTTCTTCGTGCTTGCTTACTATCAACCGCATCAAATGTCTAAAATTCAATCGTAAGTGCTCAAAAATGTCAGGAAAACAGATTACATGACCCTAAGAAGCAGATGAAATTGGGATGCCAAGTGGACCCATCAACGATAGACCCATCGTTGGTAGCATCGTTAATTGTAGTCCTGCCCTTGCTGCGACATAAACCCATCGTTCATTGTAGCTTGTCAAACCAGGTATTTAAGGAACATCCTTTTGACTGCCACTGGCTTGTCTGTATCAGTATACGTATGCCATTGACGGTCTCTTGAAGGTGTATACTGTATACTGTAAATTTGACTAGCCTTTTAGCTCATCCTGCATAAGACAAAAGAGCGTTCATCCATGTATTGTAAAACATCAAAAGAGCGTTCATTGGCTGTATATTTATTAACAAAGATTGTTACTTCTTGGATTAGGTTCTTGCTGAATGCATCTGCGGTTCACTGAAGTTGGTTTCAGAAATTTTTCATTCATTCTCCTCAAGACCTGTTTGGTAAATTTTGAATAATTAAGTAACCTGTGAATATGGGTCTTAAATCTTAATTCAATCAGTTTATAATGTTTAATTGAGTTCTTAGCTTACTAATGAGTTGCTGGTTGTTTCTCGAATTAAGTAACCTGTGTTTGGTGCAGTACTTACCTTTTCTGTTGTAAGTTTGTGTAGTATTCTAGGAATTGAGTGACTGCTCTGTTTTGTTGTCTCACATCGTTTAGCAACAACTGTTTAATTATGTGTAGGTATGACTGTGTCTATTTTTAATTATTTCATAGAGCTTCATTATACATTTTACATGAACAAGAAAAATGTCAATATTATCCGGTTAGAATACATATTGTATTGATTATTCATGGAATTAAATTTATCCATGGATTTCTATGTCTACGAAGAATTCGGGTGATCAGGCTCATCTTACATTGTCTGTTATGGGAATCAGCAAAACGGAGATCAAATTCCGTAGATTGCTTTCCACTGCACCTAATCAGCAAATTCATTCAAAGCTTATGCATGTACTATCAGCACGACAAATTAAAACGGTGTCGCTTTTGACTCTTGTTCTAAAGAAGGAAGGGTAACGGGCCAGTTGAATACGAAGCCCATGGAGCATGTTACTCTGCAACGTTTATCTCCCTCTCCTGCAACAGATTCAAGTCGAGACAAAATTCAAAAAGAGAAAAAGGAGGCGACTCAGAGTTGTACGACAAAGGTTTTCAATCTGCAGCTGTCAAATCGTTTTGGAGCCTTAGATTCATCAGAGGCAAGCTGATTCTGACATCTGTCTCTGTCATTAGGGTTTCATATCTTTGTATAAATAGAATTTTGGTTCCATTGTAAGAGTTAGCCGAAATCAATGAAAATG
Organism: Crucihimalaya himalaica; assembly: GCA_004349715.1. Taxonomy (NCBI): domain Eukaryota; kingdom Viridiplantae; phylum Streptophyta; class Magnoliopsida; order Brassicales; family Brassicaceae; genus Crucihimalaya; species Crucihimalaya himalaica. The sequence continues at coordinate 1,624,375 of SMJT01000036.1, read as the reverse complement.
GCCAACGTTTTGCAAAGTTCTTAACTTTACTTTGCTTTCATGGTATCAGAGCTCATGGAAAGAAGATCCATGGAATCAATCACAGTTCCACCACTTAACATCTCCAACTGCGTCACGGTAACTCTTACACAGAAGAACTACATCTTGTGGAAGAGTCAGTTTGAAAGTATTTTGTCTGGTCAAGGGATGCTCGGGTTTGTTACTGGTTCAATCTCAGCTCCTCCTACTAACATCTCAGTTCCAGGCATCAATGGCTCTACGTCAGAAATGACAAATACTGATTTTCAAGTTTGGTTCCAAACTGACCAAGTGGTCAAATCTTGGTTGTTGGGCTCATTTGCTGAAGATATCCTAAGTGTTGTTGTCAGCTGCGTCTCTTCTCACCAGGTATGGATGACTCTTGCAAATCATTTCAATAAAGCATCCTCATCTAGGTTGTTTGAACTTCAACGCCGCCTGCAAACTTTAGAAAAGAAAGAGAGTAGTATGGAAGTTTACCTTAAGGATCTGAAAAATGTATGTGATCAGTTAGCCTCTGTTGGTAGTCCAGTTCCTGAGAAAATGAAAATCTTTGCTGCACTAAATGGGCTTGGAAGAGAATATGAGCCAATCAAAACCACTATAGAGAACTCAGTTGACTCTTCTCCAGATCTGACACTTAATGAAGTCTCTCAAAAGTTAAGAGGCTATGATGATAGACTTCAAAGCTATCAGGATCAGTCTTCTGTATCACCCCACATTGCTTTCAATATAACACATCAAGATACCAGTTCTGATTTTATCCGAAACAACAACTTCAGGGGAAGAGGAAGATCTGGTTTTGCAAAAAGCAGAGGAGCTTTCTCAACAAAGGGACGAGGATTCCATCAAAAGTTGTTCTCAGGATCTTCAAGAACTCAAAATGGTGGTTCAAGTATGGTCTGCCAAATCTGTGGAAAATCAGGTCACTTAGCCTTAAGGTGCTGGCACAGATTTGACAACAGTTACCAACATGAGGATATCCCTAATGCCCTTGCTACTATGAGAATTACTGATGTTACTGAGCATCAAGGTCAGGAATGGTTCCCAGACACAAGAGCTTCAGCTCATGTTAAAAAAAATAGACAAGCTCTACATCAGTCTCAACCCTACAATGGCTCAGATTCAATCATGATAGCTGATGGTAACTTTCTTCCTATTACTCACACGGGTACATCTAGCATTGCTTCCTCCTCAGGTAATTTGCCATTGAAAGATGTTTTAGTTTGTCCGGATATAGCAAAATCTCTGTTGTCTGTTTCTAAGCTCACCAAAGATTATCAGTGTACCTTTGAGTTTGATGCTGATAGTGTGCGTATAAATAATAAGGCAACCAAGAAAATGCTAGTAATGGGAAGCTCTCGTGAAGGTCTGTACTGTCTGGAGGATCCACAGCACCAAGTCTTCTACTCTACTCGTCAGCACTCAGCAAGTAGTGATGTTTGGCACAGAAGACTCGGTCATCCGAATCATGAGATCCTTCAGAAGCTTTTCAACAACAAGTCTATCAATATCAATAAAATGGTGAAGTCAGTGTGTGAAGCTTGTCATCTAGGCAAAAGCACAAGACTACCCTTTTTGAATTCTTCTTTTTTTTGCATCTAGACCTCTTGAGAGGATCCATTGTGACTTGTGGGGTCCTTCTCCAATAACTTCTGTTCAGGGCTTTAGATTTTATGTTGTGTTCGTTGACCACTTTTCAAGATACACTTGGTTTTACCCCTTGAAGCTTAAATCAGATTTCTTCAACATCTTTACAATCTTTCAAAAATTAGTTGAGAATCAGTTTGGCCAAAAGATTGGGATCTTTCAATGTGATAGAGGAGGTGAATTCATTAGTAAGCAGTTTCTCTCTCATCTTCAAGACAATGGCATTCTTCAGAATATCTCTTGCCCACACACTCCCCAACAAAACGGTGTCGCTGAAAGGAAGCATAGACACCTTGTTGAATTGGGTCTATCAATGCTATTTCAAAGTAAAGTCCCACTTAGGTATTGGGTGGAATCCTTCTTCACAGCTAATTTTCTGGTGAATCTCTTACCTACCTATAGTCTTGAAGCCTCTGAGTCACCTTTTCAGAAACTTTATGGAAAAGATCCAGAATACTCAGCCCTAAGAACGTTTGGCTGTGCTTGCTACCCAACACTAAGAGATTATGCTTCCAACAAGTTTGATCCGAGGTCTCTCAAGTGTGTTTTCCTTGGCTACAATGAGAAATATAAAGGATATAGGTGTTTATATCCGCCAACTGGGAAAGTTTACATAAGCAGACATGTGATCTTTGATGAAGAAAACTATCCTTTCTCCAATGTCTACCTAGATAGATCTCTCTCAGGTAAAACTCCCCTTCTAGCAGCATGGAACAAAAGTTTTCAGAAGCAAACCTCTACTCCAAAGACTCCCACAATGTCTTATATACCTGCAAGATATTCTGAAGTGGTCTCAGTTAGTCAGCATAGTCTTCAAACTGTCTCAGAAAAAGCACAACAACTTGACTCAGGTTATGCATTAGAAGGTATATCAACACAAAACAATGTTGTTGCAGAGGTGAGTGAAAGTTCTGGGCGTACGACAGACTCTGATTCTGCTTCTATAGGCGACAGCTCTCACTCACCTTCTGTTAACAATATTGAGCCTCCTCCTTCTGATGTAGAAACTCAAGCTTCAGTAACAAACATCCATCCGACGACCACTAGAAGTAAAGCTGGAATTGTAAAACCAAATCCAAGGTATGTTCTCCTATCTCATAGAGTCTCTTATCCTGAGCCTAAAACAGTTACAGAGGCTTTGAAAGAAGAGGGGTGGAATAATGCCATGAATGAGGAAATGGAGAATTGTATAGAGACTAACACATGGTCTTTAGTTCCTTATAAAGAAGGTATGAATGTTTTAGGCAGTATGTGGGTCTTTAGAACCAAACTTCTCGCTGATGGCAGTCTTGATAAGTTAAAGGCTCGTTTAGTGGCTAAGGGGTTCAATCAAGAGGAAGGAATTGACTATTTGGAAACATATAGTCCAGTAGTTCGTACTCCTACAATAAGATTAATCCTGCATGTAGCCACTGTAATGAATTGGGAACTCAAACAAATGGATGTGAAGAATGCATTTCTCCATGGAGACCTCACTGAAACAGTATATATGAAACAACCAGCTGGTTTAATTGACAAGAGTAAGCCTGATCATGTGTGTCTTTTGCACAAGTCTTTGTATGGCTTGAAGCAGTCTCCAAGGGCTTGGTTTGATAAGTTCAGCAATTTCCTTTTAGAGTTTGGTTTTTGCTGCAGTTTATCTGATCCTTCTTTGTTTGTGTACACTCACAACAAAGATGTCATTCTTTTGTTACTCTATGTTGATGATATGGTGTTGACAGGAAACAACTCACAAGCTTTAACTCGTCTTCTAGCTGAGCTCAACAAACAGTTTAGGATGAAGGACATGGGTCAGGTTCACTATTTCTTGGGAATTCAAGTTCAGACTTATAAAGATGGATTGTTTATGTCTCAGCAAAAGTATGCAGAAGACCTTCTTGTTGCTGCATCAATGGCACAGTGTCAACCCATGCCCACTCCTTTACCGCTTCAGCTAGATAGAGTTACTGGCCAAGAAGTCTTGTTTGAAAACCCCACTTACTTCAGGAGTTTGGCAGGTAAATTACAGTACCTAACTCTCACAAGACCTGACATACAATTTGCTGTAAATGTTGTATGTCAGAAAATGCATCAGCCTACTGTCTCAGACTTCAATCTTCTTAAACGGATCTTAAGGTATATTAAAGGTACAGTGACAATGGGAATTTGTTACAACAATACTTCACCGTTTGTGTTAAGTGCCTACAGTGATAGTGACTGGGCTAACTGCAAGGAAACAAGAAGATCAGTTGGTGGATACTGCACATTCATGGGACAAAACATAATTTATTGGTCTTCAAAGAAACAGCCTACAGTCTCTAGAAGCTCAACTGAGGCTGAATATAGGTCTTTGTATGAAACAGCCTCTAAGATCAAATGGATCAGCTATGTTCTTAGTGAAGTAGGCATTCCTCTTCCCAACACTCCAGAGCTGTTTTGCGACAACTTGTCCTCAGTCTATCTTACTGCCAACCCTGCCTTTCATGCCAGAACTAAACACTTCGATATTGATCATCATTATGTCCGCGAAAGGGTTGCTCTCAAAACATTGGTTGTCAAGCACATTCCTAGTCATCACCAAATAGCTGATATATTCAACAAATCACTCCCAACTGAAGCTTTTCAAAGGCTAAGATTCAAACTTGGTGTTGATTTTGCACCCACACCAAGTTTGAGGGGGAGTATCAGCACGACAAATCAAAACGGTGTCGCTTTTGACTCTTGTTCTAAAGAAGGAAGGGTAACGGGCCAGTTGAATACGAAGCCCATGGAGCCTGTTACTCTGCAACGTTTATCTCCTTCTCCTGCAACAGATTCAAGTCGAGACAAAATTCAAAAAGAGAAGAAGGAGGCGACTCAGAGTTGTACGGCAAAGGTTTTCAATCTGCAGCTGTCAAATCGTTTTGGAGCCTTAGATTCATCAGAGGCAAGCTGATTCTGACATATGTCTCTGTCATTAGGGTTTCATATCTTTGTATAAATAGAATCTTGGTTCCATTGCAAGAGTTAGCCGAAATCAATGAAAATGGCCAACGTTTTGCAAAGTTCTTAGCTTTACTTTGCTTTCATGTACGTCCTTTGGATCTTCAAATGTAAACTATTAGTTTCGTGCTTATATTGATGTTGATTAATGAAACAAATCTGCAGTATATCGCTACATTGAGGAAACAATTAGAACAACTTTCGGAAGAGAAGACCCCTGAAGGGCTTCGCATGTTACTTACTCTCTGAATGGTTCAGCAATGCAATTTAAGTCTTTTACAGTTTAATGACTCGAAATCTTGATTTTGATTAAAAGATTCCTGCTTTAGTGTTTGAATGTTGAGAAGAGCTACAATTTTACATATCTTCTAGGATCGAATTGAATTGTTTGGTACTATAGTTTTTTTTTTGGAGAAATACTAAAAAGTGTGGAAAATGCATAATTGATATGGTGAATTAAGGTCTGATGCTACCAAAATACCCAAACGTTCAGTTTTTGTTAGTTTCGTTTGGTTGCCGATTTTTTTTTTTTTTTTGTACATTACGAAAATGTACCTATCTCCTCCCCTTTGATCTCTTTTCCAGAGTTACAAAGGCTAAGGTGAATGAATACTATGAGAAGATTGAAGTTGTTGCCTCAATAATAGCTTCCCAAGTGGTAAGCCACCTGAATTAGAAAGAGATTGTTTTTTAAAAAAATTTTAGAGCTGAGATGCTAGAAGTAACCTATAAGAAGACATTTAAAGCTCTAGCTAAAATGATGCTTTCCAGTAACTTCTTTGTTTCCTTTGACGGGCATTTGGTCAGAGGAATTATTCGAAGTTTGCTTTTTCACTTCCCTATGGGATTAGTTTTAGGAATCCACATTTTGGTTTGTTCCCGGGTAGAACCATCATTTAGTTGCAAGAGATTCAAGCTTTACTTCTGTAATTAGTACCAAATTCACATGCTTCTCAACTTGTAAAATTTTGCCTTTATTTCTTACCAGCTTCCTTGATTGAGGTAGGCCTGCAAGTTCCAAGGAGATATCTATGCACTTTCATTGGTAAAACAAAAGTTACCGTGATGAGTGCAACTGTATTCTTTTGAATTTGAGTTGAACTTTGCCACTTCATTGGTGATTCATTTGATGACAGAAAGCTTCAAGAGGATTTAACCGATTAAATGGTGGTACTTACAAGACAACTCAAGAACAAGTTGCTTCCAGTGGCTATTGATACTCGCCATGACCTGTGTGTTCATAATGGTTGTTCTGCTGATCCGAGTTACATAGAAAATGATTCGGAATGTGAACCAGATTAGTAAAACTTTAAAGAACATTTCAGTTTATTAATACTTAAGTTGCCTTTGTAAATTCTGAGTTGTATATGTGAAATGAAACAGCAGTACAGCACAACTTTCTGAAGAGAGTCTCGGTTTAAGTTTTTGTTTTGTATTTAGAAATGAGCTATCGTAATTTGACAGGTTTGGTTTGAAGACCGGTACGGTTTGGTTAGTGTAGGATCTCTACTTCGTCCTTTTGTCTCTCGTGATTTTCCTTATTCGACGGCCACTGAGCGATTAAAGGCCGATCAGACGCTTCTTCAAGAAATTGACTCCGAGATCCAATTTTAGTGATGCCGATGATCAGGATGTGGTAATATGATATAAGACTGGAGTAACACCAAATCTTATTGATCACAATGTTGTCAAAGTTGAAAAACTTGATGGATCGAAGATCGCTATAAAGGATTGTGAAATACCCTTAGATAAGATCACGAATTAAGTCTATGTGAATTCACACAATAGACTATGATCGACACTTATATTGTAGAATGAATCCACAAACTAAATAGACAAGCTAATGTTGCGCAAAAAAAAAAAAAAATAGACAAGCTAACATGAGATAACACTCAAAGGTGAGAAACTTCTCACCTTTTTCTTATTTTTTTAAAATTCAAAGGTTGTCTTTTACAATAAAATGAGATGAGCTTTTACACGCTGGTACATGGTTATTCTAAGAAATTAAAATAGGAAATAAATCAACCTAAATGAAAACTAAATTAGGATAATTATAAATCAATCAAAGGCTTGATTGATAAGGCTTTTATTGTTTGATTGTTGTCAAATAAGGAAAACTTGCGTTTCCTTGTAACTAGACAGCTTGGACATGAATCCATGAATTATTGGGAGTCTCTTGCACATGTAAAAGGTCTCAAAATCATGTCCATTCAGTTTGGAAAAGAGATGTAGGCACTTAAATGCAATTGGGTCCAAAAAAGGAAACTCAGTTCTTAGAGGAAACCACTTGATCTTGTGCATGAGGGTACAACAAAGAACAAGTGTGAGAGATGAAGTAGAGGATCTTTAGGTGTAATATTCACATCATTCTCTCTTTCTTGAAAAGGTTTTGTCCTCAAAACCAAAGTACTTGACTTGTGATCAAAAGGTGCAGCTAATGGCGGTTCCATGATTCCGACACACATTTCTTTAGCATCATCAAATGAAAAAATCTTGATCATTTGAAATAAAGCATTTTGACTAGTTATCTTTAGATTGCTGGTAACGAGTAAAAAGGAAAGATTTTTTTTTTTTTTTTGGAAATTATTAAATAAAATCCAAAAAATGCAAGAACAATTTTCTTTTATAAATGAAACAAAATAAAACTGCCTAAAATAATAAAATTAGTAGGGGATATGAAATTTTAGCTCTGATACCAAATTATATAAGACTAGAGTAACACTAAATCTTATTGATCATAAGGTTGCCAAAGTTGAAAAACTTGATGGATCGAAGATCGCCACAAAGAGTTTTGAAATGCCCTTTGATAAGATCACGAATCAAGTCTATGTGAATCCACACAATAGACTATGATCCACGCTTGTATGTAGAGTGAATCCACAAACTAAAATAGATAAGCTAACATGATACAACACTCAAAGGTGAGAAAACTTATCGGGTTTTCTTATTTCTTTCAAATTCAAAGGTTGTCTTTTACAATAAAAAAGAGATGAGCTTTTATAGGCTCACACATGACTATTCTAAGAAATTAAAATAGGAAATAAATCAACGTGGATGAAAAATAAATTAGCATCAATTATAAACCAATCAAAGACTTGATTGATATGACTTTTATTGTTTGATTGTTGTCAAAGAAGAGAAAACTCGAGGTTCCTTGTATCTAGACAACTTAGGCATGAGTCCATGAATCATTGGGAGTACCTTTCACATGTAGAAGGTCTCAAAATCATGCCCATTCAGTTTGGAAAAGAGATGTTGGTGTTTAAATGCGATTGGTTCCAAGAAAGGAAACTCGGTTCTTAGAGAAAACCACTTAATCTTGTGCATGAGGGTACAACAAAGAATGTGTGTGAGATCCTCTTGATGAAGTAGAGGATCTTTGGGTGTAATGTTCACATCATTCTCTCCTTCTAGAAAAGGTTTTGTCATCAAAACCAAAGTACTTGACTTGTGATCAAAATGTGCAACTAATGGCAGTTCCATAATTCCAACACACATTTCTTGAGCATCATAAAATGAAAAAATCTTGATCACTTAAAATAAAGCACTTTAAATAGTTATCTTTAGTTTGGTGGTAAAGAGTAAAGAGGAAATAATTATTTTCTTTTTTTTAATAATTAAATAAAATCAAAAAAATACAAGAACAATTTTTTTTTATAAACGAAACAAAACAAAACAGACTAAAAATAATAAAATTATTAGAGGATAGGAAATTTTAGCTTTGATACCAAATGATATAAGACTAGATTTACACTAAATCTTATTGATCACAAGGTTGTCAAAGTTGACTAGCTTGATGGATCGAAGATTAGCACAAATGGTTGTGAAATGCCTTTTGATAAGATCACGAATCAAGTCTATGTGAATGTACACAATAGACTATGATCCACACTTGTATTCTAATATGAAACCACAAACTAAAATAGACAAGCTAACATGAGACAACACTTAAAGATGAGAAAACTTCTCGGTTTTTCTTATTTCTTTCTAATTCAAAGGTTGTCTTTTACAATAAAATGAAATGAGCTTTTAAAGGCTCGTACATGATTATTCTAAGAAATTAAATTAGGAAATAAATCAACATGAATGAAAAATAAATTAGCATCAGTTATAAATCAATCAAAGGCTTGATTGATATAGCTTTTATTGTTTGATTGTTGTCAAAGAAGAGAAAACTTGAGGTTCCTTGTATCGAGACAGCTTGGGCATGAATCCATGAATCATTGGGAGTCTCTTTTACATGTAGAAAGGTCTAAAAATCATGTCCATTCAGTTTGGAAAAGAGATGTTGGCGTTTAAATGCGGTTGGGTCCAAAAAGGAAAATTGGTTCTTGGAGGAAACCACTTGATGTCGTGCATGAGGGTATAACAAAGAACATGTGTGAGAGCCTCTTGATGAAGTAGAGGATCTTTCGGTGTAATGTTCACATCATTCTCTTCTTCTTGAAAATGTTTTGTCCTCAAAACCAAAGTATTTGACTTGTGAGAAAAATGTGCAGTTAATGGCAGTTCCATGATTCCAACACACATTTCTTTAGCATCATCAAATGAAAAAATCTTGATCACTTGAAATAAAGCATTTTGACTACATTTATTTAGCATCATCAAATGAAAAAATCTTGATCACTTAAAATAAAGCATTTAGACTAGTCATCTTTAATTAGTTTGATGGTAAAGAGTAAAAAGGAAAGAATTATTTTTTTTTTTTTTAATTATTATATAAAATTGAAAATATGCAAGAACAATTTTTTTTTTATAAACGAAACAAAACAAAACAGAAAATTACTGGGGTATATGAACTTTAAGCTCTTATACCAAATGATATAAGACTGCAGTCACACCAAATCTTATTGATCACAAGGTTGCCAAAGTTGACAAGCTTGATGGATCAAATATCGCCACAAAGGGTTGTGAAATGCTCTTTGATAAGATCACGAATCAAGTCTATGTGAATCCACACTTGAATTCTAGAATGAATCCACAAACTAAAATAGACAAGCTAACATAAGACAACACTCAAAGGTGAGAAAACTTCTCGGTTTTTCTTATTTCTTTCCAATTCAAAGGTTGTCTTTTACAATAAAATGAGATTAGCTTTTATAGGATTTTACATGATTATTCTAAGAAATTAAAATAATAAATAAATAAACATGAATAAAAAATAAAGGGATTAATGCAAAAACGGGAAACTTTGAGGGTTTTTTTGCATTAATCCCAAAAATTAATTAGCATCAGTTATAATCAATCAAATGATTGATTAATATGACTTTTGTTGTCTAATTGTTGTCAAATAAGGAAAACTTGAGATTCCTTGTATCCAGACAGCTTGGGCATGAATCCATGAATCATTGGGAGTCTCTCGCACAAGTAGAATGTCTCAAAGTCATGCCCATTCAGTTTGGAAAAGAGATGTTGCCGTTTAAATGCGATTGGATTCTAAAAAGGAATTTTGGTTCTTGGAGAAAACCATTTGATCTTGTGCATGAGGGTAACACAAAGAACGTGTATGAGATCCTCTCGATGAAGTAGAGAATCTTTGGGTGTAATGTTCACATAATTCTCTCCTTCTTGAAAAGGTTTTGTCCTCAAAACCAAAGTACTTGACTTGTGATCAAAAGGTGCAGCTAATGGCGGTTCCATGATTCCGACACACATTTCTTTAGCATCATCAAATGAAAAAAATCTTGATCATTTGAAATAAAGCATTTTGATTACTCGTCTTTAGTTTGGGTGATAAAGAGTAAAAAGGAAAAAAAAATTATTTTTTGGGAATTATTAAATAAAGTCGGAAAAATGCAATCAATTTTTTTTTTATAAACAAAAGAAAACAAAACTGACTAAAAAGAATAAAATTATTAGGGGATAGGAACTTTTAGCTCTCATACCAAACGATATAAAACTGGAGTCACACTAAATCTTATTGATAACAAGGTTGCCTAAGTTGACAAGCTTGATGGTTCAAAGATCGCCACAAAGGGTTGTGAAATGCCCTTTGATAAGATCGTAAATCAAGTCTATGTGAATCTACACAATAGACTATGATCCACATTTGTATTCTAGAATGAATCCACAAACTAAATTAAACAAGCTAACTTGAGACAACACTTAAAAGTACAATAAAATGGCTTTTATTGTACACTTAAAAGTATTTCTTTCGAATTCAAAGATTGTCTTTTACAATAAAATGAGATGACCTTTTAAAGGCTCGTACATATTATTATTCTAAGAAATTAAAATAGGAAATAAATCAACACGGATAGAAAATAAATTCGGATCAATTATAAATCAATTAAAGGCTTGATTTATATGGCTTTTATTGTTTGATTGTTGTCAAATAAGGCGAAATGGAGGTTCCTTGTATCTAGACAGCTTGGACATGAATCCATGAATCATTGGGAGTCTCTTGCACATGTAGAAGGTCTCAAAATCATATCCATTCAGTTTGGAAAAGAGATGTTGGCGTTTAAATGCGATTGGGTCCAAAAAGGAAACTTGGTTCTTGGAGGAAACCACTTGATCTTGTGCATGAGGGTACAACAAAGAACGTGTGTAAGAGCCTCTTGATGAAGTAGAGGATATTTGGGTGTAATATTCACAACATTCTCTCCATGAAAAGGTTTTGTCCTCAAACCAAAGTACTTGACTTGTGATCAAAATGTGCAGTTAATGGCGGTTCCATGATTCCAACACACATTTCTTTAGCATCATCAAATGAAAAAATCTTGATCACTTGAAATAAATCATTTTGACTAGTCATCTTTAGTTAGGTGGTAAAGAGTAAAAAGGAAATAATTTACTTTTTTGGAAATTATTTAATAAACTCGAAAAAATGAAAGAACAATTTTTTTTATAAACGAAACAAAACAAAACTCACTAAACAAAATAAAATTATTAGGGAATAGGAAATTTTAGATTTTGCTTATTTTTGTAATTGCCAGAAGTTGTAAATTTTAAAAATATGACATTACAACCACCTAACATAAACGCAAGGGTTATTGTAGTTAAAAAAAAAAAGAATTAATAAACAAACCTTAAAGCAGACTTCCTATTATCTACCTCATTCTATGTATATACAATGTATAACTGAGTAAACTTTGGTGGCTCATCCGCATCTAGTTTTAAACTCCCAATCAAATGATAATTTTCACATTGTATCTGAAAAATTTGAGGTTCTCCACCTTCTCTTAAACTATTTTCAGTTGTTCCATCAAGAGAAGTAAAAGAGAAAATCATATTATAAACTCTGATGTTTTCTCTAAAATATCTACTTAGCTCATCGTCATTTGTTAACAAAGCATATAATAGTTCAGGAGAATCCCTCAAAAATGAGAATTTCACCTGGCCTTGCAAACAACATGATGAAAACTTAGGTTTCGTGCTTTTCTTTTGTTTTTCGATGTGCTCATCAAACCACATAATGGCACCACAGTATTCACATGCGTAAATAGGATCACCATGATCAATGTAAACTGGAAAAATAAGTTACATTAGACACTTAAACATATTTGACGTATAAATAGTGAAGAGGTGTGTAAGAAATTAAGTATACCAGTTTTATTTTTCTTAAAATTATCTTTAAGTTGTTGAATGAAGTTCTTTCTCTTTTGTTCTATAAAAAGTTAAAAACGAAAAAGTATATATGAAACTGAAAAATTTACTTTGTTAAACATTTAATAAAAATAAAATATAAACTGAAAATATAAACTACACAATCTTACACTTCATTTCTAATACGGAAATTGACATAATTGACACCACCACCACGATAATATTGGTCAGGCACATAAGGTAGCCTCTGAAGTTCTACCACACCATCAAATAATCCATACACATCTAAAATGTAAAAATTGCATGTTAAAATACCATCTTAAAACAACACAATATATATGTAAGATAAACATACCTATAACAACATCTGAAAAAACTCGGTCCCATTTGATTGTATTAAACGAAAGAAAATCAATATAGTTAAGTTGGTTAATTGCACATGTACTTATCATCCGTGTAGGTAGTTAAAATTTGATATGGAGGAGTTGTTAGTGTTCATGATTCTTGTTTTTGGAACAATCACCCAAAAATTAACAAAATAATACCAATTGCCTTCTTTTAAGTCTCTTAGGTTGTCATAATCAAAAGGATCCCCCGGCAATATTACCTTCGATTTTGGAACTTTGTTAACTAAAAAGAAAGATTAGCAAATAACAAACCTTTAAATTTATATCACCAAAGGATAGAAAACAAAATGCATGTTCATCGACCAGAATCGTATCAACATTCCTCCCATATTTATATGGATTTGGATTCCAAAAATGAAGAACACGAACACATATAACCCAATCCCTTCTTCCATGAAACATATCTTTAACTGGAGTAATATTTTGCATATTTTTTTCTTCAAAAGTTTCAGAGAAGTTTAATCGTTTTTGGGAGAGATGGGATATTGATATGGGTTTTAGTTTACAAAAAGTAAAGAGTAATTGTTTATATGGTAAAGAATATATTCAGTTGTCATATCTTACCAATCTGACATTAATATGACCTATAAATAATAAAGAAGATTTGAATAATTTTATTAAAAGTATATTTGTTGGGCGTGAGTTTATAGAATCGATGTGATGTAGCATTGAAAATTTTGTAAAAATACTAATTTCATATGGAAAATGCCATTGAATAGCTAGAGATAATATAATAAGTTAAAACTGAATATATTTTAGAAATTTGTATTTTAGAGATTATGTAAGATATGTTATTTTAATATAACTAAAACAGGAAATATATATTAAATGATATATACCAAATGTTATAGGGTGGTTTCATAAATAAATATTTGATATACAGTTTTTTTTATTAGACATTAAATTTGATAAAGAATCACATAGATTGCCGTATATAGACTAATTTAAAGATTTCGTAAGTTCGCAACTATTAAAGCTAACATTGATTTCATGACAGCAAGAAAAATGAGTTCTTTCTACACAAACTATGCGACAATACATAGCCACATATACGAACAATCAAAATGTCATTCTAACTACACTAACAAATAAATAATGCATAGTAACATACACAAACTATGAGACATTATATAGTCACATATATGAACTATCAAAATGTTATTCTCCCTACACCAACAAACAAATAATCAACAGTAACATACACAAAAAAGTTTTAAAACAATATTTATACAATATATTATATATATAGTAATTAAAACTAATATACTTTAATTTTAGTAAGGAAAAAAATAAATACACAGATATAAAATCCAATAAGCTCTTATGTATGAAAAGTAGTTCTGAAATATATAATAATCTCACATTTTAAACAAAAGAAAATATAATTCTTAATAATAGTATTTTTATTGACAAATTGAGATGTTTGGCGGTGCACGAACGCGTAGCCATACACATGGCCACATAGGTGGGACCTACATGGATTAGATATCTTAGATATATATATATATATATATATATATATAAATATATATATAAAGTAATATTTACACAATATATTATATAGAGTAATTAAAACTAATATAATTTAGTTTTAGTAAAGAAAAACATGAAAATACAGATATGTATGAAAAAATAATTTTGAACTATTAAATAATCTCACATTTAAATAAAAGAAAATATAATTCTTAACAAATAGTATCTTAAGAAATATTCAACGATACTAATTTTTTATTGTTTTTTAATTGCCACCTAAAATCCGTCTAGGCTTCCGTCTACACCTTGTATTGTCCACATATACGCTAATAGGCATCCATATTATTTGAAACCGCAAAAGCTACCGCATAGCTAAAATTTGAGGCGTCTAATTACCGCGTCGTGCCTACACGTCACCTGATATATCTAAGGTATACGCGTGTGCGTCCGCGTATACGGTAGGTGCTAGGCGTTTTTGCACCACCTAGCATCCCAATTTTTAATATAATACTATTTAAAAAATTACATTTTTTGTTTAAAATGTGAGATTATCATATACTTCAAAACTAATTTCATACATCAGAGCTTATAAAATTTAATATCTGTATTTTTTTCCTTAAACTAATATATATTAGTTTAATTACTATATATAAAATATATTTTGTAAATGTTATTTTTTAATTTCTTTTTGTGTTTGTCATTGTGCATTATTTGTTTATTTATGTCGCTAGAGTGACATTTTAGTAGTTCGTATGTGTGGTTATGTAATGTTTCATAGTTTGTGTTTGTCACTATGTATTACTAGTTTGTGTAGCTATGTAATGTCTCTTAGTTCATGTAGCTAGGAATCATTTTTCCTAATAATAATCATGATAACACTATCTTTTATTTTTCATGGATTTGCTAGAGGTAAAAAGAGTTAGCTTTTCATTTATAGCCTACATTAGCTGATAAAGTTAGAAGAGACAATTCAATTCCAACCACCTTTATAGGAAATGACAAAAAGTTTTAAAAACTTTTGACGAAAAATAATATGGATCTACATTATTTGTTTCATGTGGTAATATGTAACAAATAAATATACTTCTTGTATATACAAAAGAGCCAACAAGTAAAATGTCGTTATTGTTTTAACAAAATAAACGGGCTATTAAAGAAAACCATTATGGATAACAAAAACCAAATGCAATTATACTTAATATATGAATAAGTACTAAAATAAAACAAGCTCTTGTTTAAACTTGATCAATTCGATATTGGCTTGACTCTCAACACCACATAAACGATCCATAATACTTTCATCAATAACTGTAACTTCTGAAGTGTTACCAAGGTCTTTAACCAATCCATGATCAATTTCATCTGAAGTCATTGTTCTTTGGCAATTTTTCTTATTTGAACTTGAACGGTCAGTTATGTCTTTATTCCAATCACCGTTACGCTTTGAAGAAGGCGTACTACAATTAGAATTGTAGGCTTCAGAAGTATTACAACTATTAGTGAGCATTAAGTAGCACTACAAACATAAAATATTAATGGGGCACAAGTTAAAACCTAAAATAAATATTATTAAATAAAAATACAAACTTAAAAATATTAGGATGTTAGAAAATACACATTATTACCAGAGACTATTGATGATGGATCAAAACTGACATCAGACTCATTATCAGTCTCTTCCTTTGTGATTTATGTTCCTAACCACACACGAGAGACTTTGTAAAAGTCTTTGCCACATGTATAATATCCTTTTCTACACCAATCAAGAATGAATAATTCTTCCCACATATGTTAGTGATAGGATCCGCAACAATCGTTGGATCTTCGATCTAAACACATTGAAGAAGCTAAGGTTATATAAATATACGTCTATTTAAATATTCATAACATATATTCAAAGATATATACCTTAGCATACTTCTCATCTAACAATTGAGCCGCAGTTTTTCCAATAATCTTAGTAGCAAAACTATCAAACAACTATTGTTTGGTTTCATCTGTCGGATCCATGTTAGAAACATGTAGTTTGTACCTGTTTGGGAAAATAGAGTTTGAAAAAGGTTAATATAATTACAACTATTACTAAACAAACAAACATTATGTAGTTATATAATACCTTGCAACACCCGTGGTCATTGTATCTAAACAGGTATCAAACCAGAATATCATCCGATTGAAGTTTTATTCCAATTTCCTAAAACTATTTGGTTCCCTTGTAATCTCAGCTTTTTTGTTGCAAACTTTACATCTAAAACAAAACCATCCCCAATTTGTATCGATGGCACAAATTGTTGACGTGATCCTCCATTTAACAAGCTTTAATAATAGTCATGATAGGTAAAATGAATGAACTTAATATGAACATTAATAAGACTTGATAATCTCACAACAAATATTAAAATATGACATAATACTTCAACAGACGCAATTAGATCACCAATTGTTTTTGATGTGATCATGGACAGCAGCACTAAGGACCTAGAGCTTGAACCAGATGGAGCTGAACTTGTAGCTGAGGATGAACTAGAAGCTGTGGACGTGGAAGAAGCTTTACTTGTACCAGAAGGACCAATGACTCGTTCTAGAGCCAAGAAGTTCAACAAAGCACTAGGAGGACTACTTAACCACATTTGGGAGACATCAGAACTCTTGGACCAAGATGGAGAAGGTGTCATTCAAACCTCTTTGGTTTTGATACAGGTCCAAGACAATCAATAAATGGGCAAGTGATCCATTTGTGCTCTTTTTCCCTCATCTTTGGTTTTGTCCCAATGGGTTTTCCAAAGAGAGGTTTTTAATGAGGCATTTGGATTACTTTCAAATCACCCATTTTGTTGATTCCAGCCCAGCCCAAAAGGAGAATTCGAATTTTAGAAGGGAAAGAGTTATTTTTCAAGTTCAAACTCTGTTTTTAATTCTGTTTGTTTCCAAGGCAGTCTTGGGTGTGTTTCCAAGGCAGTCTTGGGTGTGTTTCCAAGACTTGTCTTCTTCTTCTTCCTTTATAATTTCGTGGCTCTCCTTGTAAACAATCATCTATCTTTATCAAAAACTATTTCAAGTTAGATCATTGTTGGTGTGTAATATCCAGCAAACAATTTCGATTTCTTTGGTGTGTAATATCCTGAGAATCAATCTAGGTAAATCAGAAGTCATTCCGCAGCTTCTGTGTGACCATTCAATCCACATCCCTTGTCTTTGAAGCTTCATGGTTTCATAGCAGCAAGGCTTATCCCCTTTCCTCAGCTTTAAGAGTGCCGATCTTAGGAGAATCTCATCAAGTGGTATCAGAGCACACTCTGAAAAGTTGAGTTTTCTATTTCCTTTTCTAAAAACGTTTTGAATACAGCCCAGTTAGTCACTTATGGATTCTAGGTTGATAGAACAATAAATTATCTATTAATTAGAGTTCTGGTTTGTGAAAATTCGTTTTAGACTGATCTGGTGCTTAAAACTGGCTGTTCATCTTCTGTTTAGATTTGTCACTATGAATCAGACTGTTACGTGACTCTTAAGCTACTCTTGTTTTGTAAGAACTTGTTATTGGGGATTTGTTGTTGTTTGTTTTAGGAAAGATGTCTGAACATGATGCATAAGCAAGCAACAACAACAAACTGTTAGTAGAAGCTATCACAGCCCGAATGGAACAGTTGATGAATATAAAAATAGATATATGCACTTCGTCAGGAACTACAATCAAACTCAGATCATGAACAGAACATATCACAACAAAGGGATGAACAAGAAAGAATTCCAAGAAGAGATAGAGTGCAGCCTAGACAAGCAAGAGATGCTGCAGTAGATGATTATTATGAAACTAACAACAACTCTTCTCATAGTAGTCAAAGGAGACATAGACGTGCACGAGAAGGCAGAGTTCATCAACAAGATAATTTTGGTGGTCTTAAACTCATAATCTCTCCTTTTCATGGGAAAATGATCCAGATGCTTACCTGGAGTGGGAGCAGAAGATTGAGTTGGTTTTTAATTGTCAGCACTACACAGAAAACAATAGAGTAAAGGTTTCTACTACAAAATTCTTTGACTATGCTCTCAGCTAGTGGGATCAGGTTGTATCTTCCAGAAAACACAATGAAGAGTATCCTGTTGAAACTTGGACATAAATGAAGACTTTGATGAGGAAACAGTTTGTGCCCAGTCATTACCATCGAGAGCTTCATCAAAGGCTGAGGAGACTCACCCAAGGAAACCGTGCTGTTGAAGAATACTATAAAGAAATGGAAACTCTTATGCTTAGAGCTGATATATCTGAGGACAGAGAAGCTACCATGGCTAGATTTATTGGAGGTTTGAATAGAGATATCTAGGATAGCCTAGAGATGCAACATTATGTGGAATTGGAAGACTTGCTACATAAAGCTATTCTGGTGGAAGAACAGCTTAAAAGAAAGAGGGCTTCACGTTCTGGTTATGGAGCAGGAACATCCAGACCTAGCTTTCAGAGAGAGGAGAAGTCTACTTATCCAAAAGAACTCAAGCAGACCACACTTCCAAAGGTTGAGACTAAACCACATATTACAACTCAGGACAACAAAGGCAAAGCTGCAGTTACTACAACCACAACACGTGATGTGAGTTGTTTTAAGTGCCATGGAAGAGGGCATTATGCAAATGAGTGCTCCAACAAAAGGGTTATGGTTTTGCTTGAAAATGGAGAAATTGAATCAGAGGATGAGAAACCAGAATCATGTTCATCTCTAGAAGAGTATGAAGAGAAACCAGTTAAAGAAGAATTACTAGTATCTAGGAGGTCTTTGAGCATACAATCTAAGGCTGAAGAGCAAGAGCAGAGGGAGAATCTGTTCCATACTAGATGCATTGTCTAGGGCAAAGTTTGTAGCCTCATTATTGATGGAGGAAGCTATACCAACCTGGCTAGTGATTCAATGGTTAAAAAGCTTAAATTGAAGGTGATGAAACATCCAAAGCCATATCAACTTCAGTGGCTCAATGACAGTGGAGAAATGAAAGTAAACAGCCAAGTAATAGTGCCTCTAGCCATTGGGAAGTATGAGGACGAAATTCTTTGTGATGTTTTACCTATGGAGGCTGGTCATATACTACTTGGGAGGTCGTGGCAATCAGATAGAAAAGTAACTCATGATGGATTCACTAATCGCCATTCGTTTGAGTTCAAAGGCAGAAAAACAGTTTTAGTTCCCATGACACCACAAGAAGTTTACAAAGATCAGATGTATCTCAAACACAAGGAAGAACAAGTTTCCAAGCATTCAAACTTCTTTGTAAAGGCTAGTGAGGTTAAGAAAGCTTTATTATCAAAACAAACAATGTTACTATTTGATTTTAAGGAAGCTCTCATGAGCTTAACTGACCTTGCACCGGTGCTGCCGAGTGAGATGATCTCTCTTTTGCAAGACTATGAGGACGTGTATCCTGAGGACAATCCAATAGGTTTATCACCTATCCGAGGGATTGAACATCAAATAGACTTTGTGCCAGGAGCTTCACTCCAAACCGACCAGCTTATAGATACAATCCTATGGAGACAAAGGACAAAAACAAGTGAATGAGCTCATAGAGAAGGAACACATCAGAGAGAGAGTATGAGTCCTTGTGCTGTACTAGTCCTACTTGTACCTAAGAAAGATGGAAGCTGGCGCATGTGTGTTGATTATAAATCATATAAGAATGATAAGTTCAGCTACATGAAAATATCTTACCGATCAAGACATTCTCATCCAGTTTTTGATTCTTAACATCTCCAAAATAGGCCAAATGAAGAAAATACTCTCAGACATGGATTCTGTTTTACTTACAGAAGTGTTGTTGGTAAAACTCAATTACAGAAATATAACAGTTTTTATATTTTCATCGAAGATGACAATATCCAAGATCTCTCCTAAGCCATGAGTGTATTGTCGCCAAAGATGAAGAATCGTTACATGGATTCGCCATGAAGTTATGAAAGGTTTCACGTTATTGAGGTATGTTAAACCTAATTGTGGAGCCATATCTCTGTTTCTATTGAATAGGGTATAAGATATTAAGGTTGCTATGGTTTTGAAATGATGGAATGGACAAATATATATAGTAGGTATTTCATATGTTTAGGGTTTGGGAATGCTAACAAAATATGAAAGAAAAATTAGTTCAATCAACCAATTGATACGTTTAGGATATGATAAGATATTTGGATGGAGGATAAAAAGGAATATAAAACCGTACTTATAATTAGATATCGAAAATGTGGAGATGCAATATTATTTGATTAGATTACCTAACATTAATAAATCAACATTAATTAGTATATCAAATGTCGTAGTTGTTTATTTGATTAGATTCGGTGAATATATATTTTTGAAATTCATGGATTTGGGGAGGGAATTTAGGATCAAGTGCATGCATTCTCATACTTAACAAGACTCAATCTTATTATATAAAGTACAGTTTTAAAAGTTAGTAACTTACAAGATCACGATATGTGTTATATCTATCTATCAAAATTTCAACACGTGTCAAAATTAAGAAAATATCAAAAGTTATTATAAGGAAACTATAGAAAAATATATTTAACTACCATTATTAATAAAATAGAAATTCTATAAGAGAATTATACAAATTACTATTTTTTAAAAGAATAAACTTCCATATATTAAAATCTTATTATATAAAAGAGGGTTTTCAAAAGTTAGTAACTCATAGGATGGTGACACGTGTCATGTTATTAAATACAAGATTTCGACACCTGTCAAAGTTGAAAAAATGTCAAAAATTAGTATAAAGAAACTATACAAAAAATATAATTAACTACCATTTTTCAGAAAATAGAAATTCTATAAGGAAATTATACAAATTACTAATCTTATTCTATAAAGTAAATTATACAAATAATTAACTTTTTAAAGGAAAAAAATTGAATTCTATAGAAAATATACAAATTATTTTTTTCTAAAAAAGTAAACTTCCATAATTAAGAAAAATTATAATTTTTATTTAAAAAATTGTAAATATTGAACTTTATAGAAACAAAAATAAAATTTCTAAATCTAAAGGAAAAAGAATTGTAAATATTGAACTCTATATAAACAAATAAGTAGTCTCATATTTTCTCAACAAACAAAAATGTTTTCTTCAAAAACACCAACATATCTCCAATTTCATTTTATTGGTAAATCTTTTATTCAATTTATTTTATTTTAAAAAGTTATGTTAATTTAATATTATGAGGTTGTTGTGAAATCGTTTTACTTATATATTTTTTATGATTATTATTTTTTTCTCTAATTTTGATTTTATTTTTTTCTACTTTTCAAAAAATTTAATTAATTTATTATTATGAGGTTTTCCTATAAAAAATTATTATCTATTTTTATGATTATTAAATTTTCTCTAATTTGTATTATTTTTTCTTATACTTTTCAGAAAATGTCTATCATCCAAAAAAAAATGAGCAAATAAATTCAAAATAACAACAGTAATTTAGTTTTAGGTCGGTTTGAAAACAAAGATCAAATATGATTCAAAATAAATAAATCATATTCAAATAAATATAAAACAAACTATATATTATCTAAATAAATAAATAATTATAATTGTTAGGATTTCTTATGGGTGAATGATTTTGGATAGGTGTTATCAATATTTTATTATATATGTATATTTACAGGTAATTTAATTCTATTTTTTTGTTTATTTTTACGGGTAATTTCCAAATATTATTTTTTTGTTTAAATTTAATATTTAATGATATATATATACTTTAGAATTTCTAAAATATGATTATTAAATTGAAATTAGTTGTGTTTAAGGAAATAATAATTTTTAAAGTTTGTAACTCAAGAGATCACGATACGTGTCATATTTATCGGTTTAAGATTTCAACACATATCAAAGTTGAAAAAACGTAAAAAATTATTATAAGGAAACTATAACAAAAGATAATTGACTATCATCATTCAAAAATTTGGAATTCTATAATTATACAAATGACTAATTCTTAAAAAGCATAAACTTTCATAATTAAAAAAATTTTGTAATCCTAAAGGAAACAGAATTGTAAATATTGAATTCAATATAAACAAATAAGTAGTCTACTTTCTCAACAAACAAAACACTTCTTTTTAATTTGTTTCAAAAAGACCATCTTACATTTAACTTCATTCTATTGATAAAACATATATTCCTTTTAATTTGTTTTATATATTTTTATGATTATCAATTTTTTCTCTAATTTTGGTTTGTTTTCTTCTATTTTTCAGAAAATAACTATCAATTAAAAGACAATGAGTAAAAAAATTCAAAATAACAACACTAATTTCTTTTTATGTCGATTTGAAAAAAAAAAGTTAAATATGATAAAAAATAAAAATCTTCTTCAAATAAAAATAAACCAATATATATATAATAAAAATAAATAAATAATTTTAATTTTATTAGGTTTTTCTATTGGTGAACTGATTTTGGATAGGTGTTGTCAATATTTTATTTTAAATTTATTTTTACGGGCGATTTAGTTTTATTTTTCAAATTTTCCATTTTAGTTTTTAAATAAATTTTTAAATATTATATTATAATCCTGCGAATACGCGGGACCTAATCTAGAAAATTGAAGTATCTTATTACATAAAGTACAATTTTCAAAAGTTAGTATCATAAGATCGTGACACGTGTCATGTTAATCGATAGATTTCGACAGATGTCAAAATTGAAAAAATGTCAAAACTTATTATAAAGAAACTAGACAAAAAGTTAATTGACTACCATTATTTTGAAAATAAAATTTCTATAAGAAAATTATAAAAATTACTAATTCTTACAAAAAATAAACTTCTATAACTAATAAAATATATAATTCTAAATAAAAATGAATCGTAAATATAGAACTCTAAACAAAAAGAAAATTTCTAATTTTAAAAGAAAAAAATGGTAAATATTAAACTCTATATAAACAAATAAGTAGTTTCATATTTTCTCAACAAACGAATCATTTTTCTTCAAAAACATCATCGTACTTTCAACTTCATGCGGTAAACATCTATTTCTTTTTCATTTTTATAAAGGTATTTTAATTTAATATTATGAAGTTGTCAAAAAAAATATTTTATAAATTTTTATATTATCAAATTTTCATCTAATTTTGGTTTATTTTTCTTCTACTTTTCAGAATAGTTATTTTAATTTATTATTATGAAGCTGTCGTAAAATTATATAAAATGATTTTCCTCTAATTTGGTTATTTTTCTTATACTTTTAAAAAAATGTCTATCATCTAAAAGACAATGAGTTAAAAAATTTTAAATACAACACTAATTTATTTTTATGTCAATTTGAAAAAAAAAAAAAAAGTCAAGTATGTTCAAAATAAATAAATATTATTCAAATATAAATAAACTAGCTATATATAATCAAAATAAATATATATAATTTTAAATTTATTAGGTTTTTCTATTGTTAAATGATTTTAGATAAACAATCTAAATATTTTATTATTTATATTAACATTTACGGGTGATTTAATTTTTTTTTTTCAAATTTATTTTTGGTGTTCTCTCATAAGTTCTAAAATATAAGATTATAATACCACGTATACGCGGAACTTAATCTAATCTTATCATATAAAGTATAGTTTTCAAAAGTTAGTAACTCATAAGATCATGACACATGTCGTGTTAATCGATTCAATATCATGACACATAAGATCATGACACATAAGATCATGACACATGTCGTGTTATAAAGTATAGTTTTCAAAAGTTAGTAACTCTAAATTGTATTATTATTTTTCATAAACTAATAATTTCTGTTTTGGCTTTATGTATTACACTAAATTGAAAATAAAACGGTTGGATCCAAGTTATTTTATTACAAGTAAATTCAAAATTAAAACTGTAAATACGTCTACATTGAATATTATATATAATATGTTTTTCAATAAATGTAAATAATTAGATAATATAAAATGTTTACTAAAATTAATAATATAACATTTAAAAATTTGTAAATATAATAACTTATCATAAAAAAGTAAATATTTTTATAAATAGGCCTAATATTTATATTAAATGATTTAATAACACCTATAACATATCTACAAATAAAGTTTTATATTGCATGTTGTGGGCAATATTTATATATTTAGAAAATAATTAATATTAATGTTATTTTTAAATATTAATTTTTTTTTGTAATTTTAATTAAGTGTACAAAACAAAAATTAAAAATTAAGTACAATAATTTCAACTTAAACCCGTGCAACGCACGGGTCCATATCTAGTTTTATATAAAATTAAGGTTTTCAACGTTAGTAACTCACAAGATCACGACACGTGTCATATCCATCGATACAAGATTTCGACATGTGCCAAAGTTGAGAAAATGTCAAAAATTATTATAAGAAAATTGTACAAAAAGACATTTAACTACCATTATTCAGAAAATAAAAATTCTTTAAGGGAATTTTACAAATTACTTATTTTAAAAAAGAATAGACTTCTATATTTAAAAAAACTTTATAATCTTTAAGGAAACAAAATTGTACATATTGAACTCTATATAAACAAATAAATAGTCTCGTATTTTCTCAATAAACAACATTTTTCTTCAAAAACACCATTTTACCTTCAACTTCAATTTATTGGTAAAACATCTATTTTTAATAGAAATAAACAAATATATATATATATACAATCAAAATAAATAAATAATTGTAATTTTTTTAGGTTTTCTATTCGTGAATAATTTTAGATAGATGTTCTTAATATTTTATTATGTATTTATTTTAAAGAATGATTTAATTCTATTATTTTTTTATTTTTTATATAGATTTTTTATATAAATAAACAACTTTTTTTTAGTTTTTTCTCATAAATTTTAAAATATTAGATTATAATCCCGTGTATACGCAGGAGCTAGTCTAGTAAAATTATAAAACATAGGCCAAAAGAGCTTTACCAAAATTCAAGCTTTGAGGATTAAAAAATTTGCTTCAATTGTAAAATTAGTATGAAAACCATTTTAAATCTCAAACAAGTTGAGAAGCAACAACGTGGAACAAATTAATTTATGGAAATAACAGAGTTTTGTTGTGTTTCTTCCAAAAGTCATCTTCATATAGTAAAGAAACGTCTCAAACGAGATGAATAAAACTAAACCAATAAGAACCAGGGGAACGGTAACATGAGCATGTGAATCGATATTCACCTGAGCTGAAGCGAGATCAAAGTTGAAACAATGGGTCGAGTCCGATTGCAGGAATCGGAGCTCCGTGACTCCATCAACACAGGAAAACGTAGCTATAGCTGGAGAAGACGACAGAACGCAAGAAGAGGAGAGATCAGTGAAATCAAACAGATCTAAAGAAAGAGAAAAGGTTGGGGATTTTAGGGATTTTGGAGGATTTAGAGGTGAAGCCTCTCGGGGAGTGAATGCGAGGCCGAAGTGGAGGAGGAGAAAAGCAGACTGATCTTTTGTTAATCTGAGCTTCTTCCTCGACGTTTCACCGCCGTATTCATCTTCGTCGGAGGTTCCACGCGAAAACCCTCGATCCGGAGTGATCTCTCGTGGTCATCACCGGAGCCAACACTGGTGCCGGAGATTCCTTCTCTCTCACTCCTCTTCCTTGCAAAGAGCAATCAAATTTTAGGTTTTGAGATCTATTTTTATTTTAATTGGAGAAGAAGAAAAGTGTCATCTTTTATATTTGAGATCCGTTTGTTTTTTTGACAAAAAGAAAAAAAAACAGAGAAGATTTGAGAATTTTAAAGTGTATACCTAATGAAGGAGAAGAAATATGAGATGGAGACGGAGAGAGGAACAAATCGTAATTCTATTCAATGAATAGTGTTTTTGTTCAAAAGAAAGAGTGGGGGAAAAATTTGGAGAAAAATTTCTAAGTATCAGAGAAAAATTTCTAACTTATTTTTCTTAAATACCTAATAAATTAAGAAAAATAATTTAAAAATAATTTAAAAATAATAATACGATAAAAATGTTCAAATTTCTAAAACATCAAAAGTCATACGTAACACACATGTTAAGACAAGAAAATAAAAATAACTAAATAGAAATAAGTTAAAATTTTATTTTTACTAAAATTATCATTTAAGACTTATCGGATGAAGTCTTCCAACAGACTTATCAAATGAAATCTGCTAAACAATTCAGAAGAGACTTCGCTTGAGAAGTCTAAAAGTAGAGGTCTACTTTTGCAATTGACCAGATTTGAACTTTTTAAGGAGACTTCACAAGCGAAGTCTCCTACACAATGAGACTTCGTCTGAGAAGTCTATACCAGTTTGGAGTCTAGTTTTGCAATTGACCACAACTTTGACTTTTTCATTAGACTTCATCTGGGAAGTCTCATCAGTATGAGACTTCGCCTAGGAAGTCTATTACGTAATGAGACTTCCATGATGAAGTTTTTTTGCCTTCAGAGACTGCTCTAGCGAAGTCTACCCATAAAGTAGGGTCTAGTTTTGTAATTGACTAGAGTTTGACTTTTACAGGCGAAGTCTGAGTAGAAAAAGGGTTACTTTTGCAAATTGACCAAAATTTTTGATTTTTTTTTAAATTCCAGAGTTTCCGATGGTTACAGACTTCTTCTAAGAAGTCTATCTATAGTCAATGTTTCAAAATTTTGGTCAAATGCAAAAGTAACCCCTTTTTCACGTAGACTTCTAGGTGAAGTCTTGATAAAAAGTATTTGTTCAGGTCAATTACAAAACTAACCTTCCTTTTTTTGCAGACTTCACAGAAGAACTCTAAAATAAAAGTCAAACTTACGGTCAATTGAAAAACTAACCTCGTGTACACAGACTTCATATGTGAAGTCTGAAGAATGTTTTTTTGTTTTCAAAGGAAAACTTGAGACTTCCATCGTGAAGTCTGTGAAGCAAAAAGTCAATTGCAAAACTAACCCCCAGTTGACTATTGAGACTTCACCTCAGACGTCTGCCTTCTGGAAAATCAGTGAAAATGAGGCAAAATACCAAATTTCGGTTTGATCTTGTTTTTACCTTCGTCGACGGCCAAGAACTACTCACACCACCAATTCCCAAGAAACCCATGCGTTATTATGCATGAATTTTAGTAAATCATAAGATCTAAGGATGGTGAATTTTGAGAAAGAGTTTTTAAAGTTTAATGGTTGAAATGAGAGAGAATGAGAGAGGAGATCGAGAAAAATGGAGCTTTTAACTTAATTATAGAGTTTTAACATCTCTTAATTCAGTTGGTTGAAACATTTAGAGCTCAATTTTTGTTGGTAATGGTGGTTGGGAGCTATTGAAGAAGATGACATTTTCGTAATTATGTGAGAATATTTAGATAATTATTTTTCAAACCCAGCTACCAGAGTTCACAGGAGAAGTCTGCGTTAAGTATTTTTGTGAAAAAGAAGCTTGGAAGAGTATTTTAAGGCATTTTGAAAGAAAGGGGAAGAGAGTATAGTTTTGGAATTGATTCCAAATAAGGGTCTAGTTACTCATAAAATATGTAACTCGCAAGTATACTCGGCTTAACCTTAAATTAAATAACTATCTAAATATATTCATATAAGAAGAAAACACAAATTTGTCATCAGTTTATCAATTGGGGTTGACTTTGGTTTAGAATTAGCAAAAGTGGGAATCCGGTTCAACAACAATGCTTATTTTGCATCGGTATAGAATAACCAGTTAAGATTTAACTAGATTCAGACCGGCACGTACGTGCGGGGTTATATTTGTCAATAAATTTATTTGATATCTATATTTAAGATATAATATAGTTGAAAATTTTAAGTGATGTTACAAGTATATTTTATAAATTAATCAAAACATTTCTAACAATTTGATTAAAGGTGTTAATTAAATAAGATTTGGAGTTGGTTTTAGTTTGGGTTATTTCAGTATATTACATACGCATATCCATTTTTGAATGAATAATTGTCTCATCCGTATCCATCTGAAATTTTTTCTTTTTAAATAACTACTCGTTTGGAAATGTTTATTATAAGAGACTGGATAAAGGTTTTAAATGGGACATAAATTTCCTGCATGTCTCGTCCCGTTGCATTTCCTGTCCCGAATTCATGTTCCATATATTCACATATGTTAAAAGTTGCATTCTCGATCCCGAATTTCCGTTCCATAGTTTCACTTATGATAAAAAAAAACTTCAATTCTCATTTGGAAACGGGACATGAGGGAACGGAAACATTAATTCCTCAAATCTCATTTTAATATCAAATATAATATATAGGATTATATGTATATATCTTGCAGTAGTGAAAATTAGAAATATATAAATACTTAATATTAAATAGTCTTATATTTTCAACATATTACCGAAAAGTTATTTATTATTATATATTATATTATTTGAATTCTAGTTTGTTTTTTATGGATTGAAAGCTTTATTTTATTTTGACCTTTTTATAATTATGTTTATATTGAATGGATTATAAAGTTTTTTTCTGAATTTTAAATTTATAAATATTAAGTAGCAAAAAAGTGTTTTCCATTTACTTAATTTGGTATGTTTTTATTTTAAAGAACTTTTGGTCTTATCCCGTCTTATTCTGTTCCTATCTCATATTTTAAACGAAACATATTTTTGTGTTCTTAAACTATCGTCTCGTTGCCGTTTTTAAATAGACAAATTCGTTTTAAAGAAATTTTTGTCTTGTCCCGTCTTATCCCGTTCCTATCTCATATTTTAAATGAGACGTCTCTTTGTGTTCCTAAATTCTCGTCACCTTTCCGTTTTTAGATAGAAAAATCCGTTTTAAGGAATATTTTTTGTTTTGTCCCGTCTATCTAGTTTCTATCTTATATTTTTAATGAGACGTCATTTTTTGTGTTCCTTAATTTCCATCCTATTTCTGTTTTTAAATAGACAAACCCGTTTTAAGTAATTTTTGGTCTTGTACTGTCTTATCTCATTCATATCTCATAATTTATGGAGAGGTCTTTTTGTGTTCTAAATTCTTGTCTCGTTTCCGTTTTTAGATAGACAAACCCGTTTTAAAGATTTTTTGTTCTTGTACCGTCTTATCTTGTTCCTATCTTATATTTTAATGAAGAGTCTTTTTGTGTTCCTGAATTCCTGTTTCAATTTATGTTTTCTATTTTAAAATGGACAAACCTGTTCTAAAGAAATTTTCATATTGTCATATCTTATCTCGTTCCTATCTCATATTTTAAATAAGACGACTTTTGTGTTCCTAAATTCTTGTCTCGTTTATGTTTTAAATAGACAAATCTTTTTTAAGAAACTTTTGGTCTTGTCCCGTCTTATCTCATTCCTATCTCATATTTCAAATGAGACTTCTTTTGTGTTCCTAAATTCATGTCCCTTTTCCCTTTTTGAATAAACAAACCCGTTTTAAGAAACTTTTGGTCTTGTCTCGTCTTATCATGTTTCTATCTCATAATACAATTGAAACGTCTTTTTGTGTTTTTAAATTCCCGTTCTGTTTCTGTTTTTAAATAGAAAAACCCATTTAAGGATCTTTCGGTCTTGTTCCATCTTATCCTGTTATCTCATATATTAAATGAGAGATCTTTTTGTGTTCATAAATTCTCGTCTTGTTTCTGGTTTTAATTAGACAAACCCGTTTTAAGAAACTTTGGTCTTCTCCCATCTTATCCCATTCATATCTCATATTGATACATATTTTTGTATTCCTAAATTCCCCTCCCGTTTCTGTTTTAAAATACACAAACTCGTTTTAAGAATTTTTTTGTTTTGACCCGTCTTATCTCGTTTATATCTCATATTTTAAATGAGACATATTTTTGGGGAAAATCGCATTTTTAACCTCTAAAGCGGCACCGAGACGCATTTCAAACCTCCAAAGAATTTCACTCACATTATAAACCATAAAGTCTAATATGATAGCAGTATAAACCTCCAGTTCCGTGAATTTATACACTCCGTCACTTAAATTAACGGCATAGTTACGACTGTTAAGGGTTTAGTTAACCCCGTTTAACTAATAAAACGTGCTTGTTTAGCTAACACGTGCTTTATAATCATTCTATAAGCTGAAAAACAAACAAACCCAAATCGAAATTAGGGCAAAAATCCCCAAATCAATTTTACACTTCTCCACCTCAGAGACAATCAGTTCTTCAAATTAATCGAAGAAGAAGAAGAGTTTAAGTGTTTGAGAGTGATTTTGAACACGAACAAGGCAAGAATCGAACGATTTGAAGCAAAAATGTAGTATGCTTCGGGTTACTCTCCTCAAATTCGATGGTGAAATGTTTGAGATTTTTGTAGATTTCGTTGGTGAATTGTGAGATATTTACTGGGTTTCTGGGTTTCGTTGGAAATGAATGTGGTTGGGTTGATTTTATCTTGGTTTCGATGGGTATCAATGTTGTATCGATTGAACAAGCGTGAGAGGGAATGTGAGTGTTGATTTTTTTCTTAGTTCTGATTGGGTTTCTGGGTTTCATTGATTCCATTTCCTTTGATGGTTTTCATTGTTGACTCGAATAATATCAACTGTTTGTTATGATTTGCGATTGTTCAATCCATTGCTATGATTTGCTAACTGTTATCGTGTTTGTTTGATAAAGTGAGGCAAAGTCGAGAATAAAGTTGAATATACACTTTGGTGGAACTATTATTAAAAAAGGTGAAGATTACGAGTACAAAGATGAAATAGGATGTAAGAAAGTTGAATGGGAGTTTTCTGAAATTTCATGGAAGAAATTTGATGACTTTTGTGTTACTTAGGCAGAGAATGGGGAACCGATTAGGTTCATTTGGTACAAAGAGCCAGAGAAGTACATGAAGTTCCTAGTTTATTTATTTGATCCAGAAAGTGATGGGGACATCTTTGATCTATGTTGCCAAGGGGAAAAATCAGGTGAGCTAGATATTTATACTGAGCAACAATGTTCAGAGCACAGTCAACAAGATGCAGTTATCTACCTTCCATGCAGCCAAGAAGATCAATAGAGAGTTGAAGGTAAAGAGGATAGTGACTACGTTCTTGCTGATGAAGAAGTGGATAGACCAAAAGAAGATGAAGAAGGCTCGGATTCTGAGGATGAAATAGATGATGCTAGAGGGTATGAGGCTGAAGTAGATGATGATGGGGGCATTGAGAATGGGGTTTTGAATGAGAATGGAGCAGATGTTGTTGTGGACGCTGGAGATGGTGGTGATGATGACAGATTTCAGTCACTGTTTGAAGAAGGTGAGAGAGCAGAGACTGATAAAGAAGCATACAGAAGTAATGTGGAACAAGAAGAGGAACAAAGAGAAGCTGAAGAAAGTGAGGAAGAGTGTTTAGTAGAGGATATAGCCGAATATCCAGATACACCATTAGAGTCAGCTAAAGAATGGGAAGAATGGGATAATGAGAGAAAAGGAAGAAGGAAAAAGAATGATAAAGCTAAGTATCATGGGAGTTTGGATAAAGAACCATACATTTGGCTCTTTCAAAGATTCAATAGTGGACTAGAATTCAAGGATCAGCTACTGCGTTACTCTTTAAAAACGCAGTATGATGTGAAGATGGCAAAGTCATAAGCAAACAGGATTGCTGTGATATGTTGTGGTGAGAAATGCAAGTTCAAGGTGTTCTGTTCTTATGAGAAGCCTATCAACAAGTGGATAGTGAAGGTCTATAACTTGAATCACAACCATGGAAAATCAAGTAGAGATTCAATGCTGAAGCAAAGTGTGATTGCAGACTTGTTTAGAGAGGA
The DNA here is from genome assembly GCA_004349715.1 of Crucihimalaya himalaica. Classification (NCBI taxonomy): domain Eukaryota; kingdom Viridiplantae; phylum Streptophyta; class Magnoliopsida; order Brassicales; family Brassicaceae; genus Crucihimalaya; species Crucihimalaya himalaica. The sequence continues at coordinate 1,592,634 of SMJT01000036.1, read as the reverse complement.
GATAAGAAGGAATATAAGCTTACAAGCAGCACATATCAAAGATGCAATTAAAGCAAGGTATAACATTGTTGTTCCTCACTCAAAATGTTATAGAGGAAGGCGCATTGCTCTGAACAATATTCTAAAAGCTCAGACAACATAATTTGGTAAGTTGTGGGATTATGAGAATGAATTACGCAAGAGAAATCCAGGCATCACCATTGATTTGTGCACTATTACTATCAACGGTAGAGAGATGTTTGACTGCTTCTACATCTGTTTTCAAGAATTTTGTAACACCTGGAAGACTTGTTGTAGACCAGTCATTGGTCTCGATGGATGTTTTCTGAAATGGGAGTTAAATGGTGATTTGCTTGCTGCTGTGGGTAGAGATGCAGACAATAGGATGTATCCTATTGCATGGGCAGTTGTTAGAGGTGAAAATAAAGAGACTTGGAGTTGGTTTATTAGGAAGCTGAAGAGAGACATTGGTTTGGAGAATGGGGACAACATCACCATCATTTCAGATAGGTAAAAGGTATAACATTTAGACAAATTAATGATTTATGTTCGTTGATTTTTCTGCATTTAATATTGTTTTATGTGGCAGGGTTTAGTTATTGCCATGGAGGCTGAAATCCCAAATGCAGAGCACAGGATGTGTGCAAGGCATATATATGCAAATTGGAAGAATCAAGGTTTCAGAAGGTCAGAATACAAGAATCTCTTCTAGGGAGTAGCTTACAGCTACACTGAAGGGGAGTATTTGGAAAGGCTTGATTTGCTCAAGTCATATGATATTTCAGCATATGAAGCCTTACTAGCCACAAAGCCAGAAAGCTGGTGTCATGCCTTCTTTGATACGAAGTCTCATTGTCCTGATGTGCACAACAACTTGTCAGAGAGCTTTAACAAGACAATAAAGATGGCAAGGTGTAAGTCAGTGATTAACCTGTTGGAGGATATAAGAAGACATGCTATGAGAAGGATTTCTAGAAGGTTTTTGAAGGCTGATAAGTTGCAAACGCATGTTACACCAATCACTATGGCAATTTAGGAGAAAGCTAGGTTAGCAAAGAAGTATTGTGATACAATACGCAGTAGCAAGACATTGTATGAGGTAAATGAGTTTGACCATGGATACATTATGAATTTATCAACTCATGAATGTGCTTGTAGAAGATGGGATCTTCAGGTAAATCAGTTTGAATAGTGACATGTTTCATATGTTATGATTCCATTATGTATGTGTTCTGATTCTTTGATGTCTTATAATTTTTGACAGGAATACCATGTAAGCATGCTATATGCATGTTGGATGATAACCAAGATGATCCAATTAGGTATGTGGCTGAATATTACTACACTGAAGTCCTTAAGAAGACATATGAAGAGAACATCAAACCTATCAATGGTGAGAAACTGTGGACGATTACAAATAAGCCTCCAATAGGCATACCTAAGATGAGAAAACCAAGAGGGAGACCAAAGACCAGAGATAGAAGAAAGGAACCGTTTGAGGACTTGTAAAATCCAGGGAAATCCACGAGACATGGCAGGATCCCACATTGCAGCCGATGTGGTCAAGCTGGCCATAACAAGAGCAGTTGCAAGAATGAAAAAGTCGTTGTAGAAAGTCCAAAGAACAGAAATGGGAGACCACAAAAGCACAATGATGAAGTACACAATTCTTGTGTTGTGTGATAGTGGGTTTTGTGTGTGATAAAGACCATCAATGTTTGATTGTTTCAGGGTCATCCTAAGTAGTTTTCAACCTGCCACTGGAAGTAGTTCTCAACCTGTCGAAGACTGCTGAATCAAGCTCACAAATTGTTATTACTTCAAGTGCTCCTCAGCCTTCAACCTCATCAAATCAAGTCCAGCCACATGTGAAGAAAGCTAGAAGAGGAAGACCATTGAAAATTACAAAAACTGGTAATATTCCACATGGAGTTGGCACTTTTTGGAGTCCTTTCACAAATCGACCTTTTGAGGTATTCGGAAACCGAGTTTATGATAGGTCTCAGCAACATCAAGATCCTCCTGCTACTGAAGACATTAACACAAAACCTGCGACTTAAACCAATCACTTTAACTCTTGTATTGTTTGATCTATGTTTGTTTGCGTTTGAATTCATGTATTGTTAGAACTATGTACGTTTCATTTTGAACTCATGTTATGATATTTTCAAAATTTGAATGTTCACCTTTTCACTTCATAAACATCATAACACATAACCAATACCAAAACCATAACATATTAGTCTTACAAACTCATAAATTAGCCAAAACACAACATAAGTCTTCCAAAAACTTGCAACATAAGACATTCATAACATAAGACATTCTACAAATCCTCTTACACATAACAAACATTCTACCACTTACACATCACAACAATTCCCCCAATTACCATTACAAATCCAATCGATAAAGTTATAAGGACATTACGATAAACGACACTCCTCTCTGTTAGAATCAACACTTCTCTCTTCAGTCTTTCACATTCATCCTCCGCTTTTCTTCAGCTTCTCCACCAATTCACTACGATTATCGAACTGATTATCTGAACTATGCTCATGGGTTTGGCCATCCATGTGGTTTCTCCACATTAAACCAATGAAAAAATCTCAAACATTCACCATCGAATTTGAGGAGAGTAACCCGAAGCATACCACATTTTCGCTTCAAATCGTTCGATTCTTGCCTTGTTCGTGTTCGAAATCACTCTCAAACACTTAAAATCTTCTTCTTCTTCGATTAATTTGAAGAACTGATTGTCTCTGAGGAGGAGAAGTGTAAAATCGATTTGGGGATTTTTGCCCTAATTTCGATTTGGGTTTGTTTGTTTTTCAGCTTATAGAATGATTATAAAGCGCGTGTTAGCTAAACAAGCACGTTTTATTAGTTAAATGGGGTTAACTAAACCCGTTAACAGCCGTAACTGTGCCGTTAATTTAAGTGACGGAGTTTATAAATGCACGGGACTGGAGGTTTATACTGCTATCATATTAGACTTTATGGTTTATAATGTGAGTGAAATTCTTTGGAGGTTTGAAATGCGTCTCGGTGCCACTTTAGAGGTTAAAAATGCGATTTCCCACGTATTTTTGTGATCCTAAATTATTTTTTATTTAAATATAACCCCTACCCTACTTTTACAGTGAACATAAAATTATTTCCAATTTCGAGCTAGGTATTGTTTTCGGAAAGATTTTGATAAATAAAATTAATCCTGATTTCATTATAATATATTTAAATTCAAATGTAATGTAAGATATGGTCTAACAATATCTTGGTATTCAATAATAATCTTTATGAATATTGCAATTCAATTGTAACCTTGCGATCAAGGTAATATCTAGAGAATATTTATCTTAGATATTATTGTTTCTTCAATTCGTTTAAGTTGATTAGATTTCCGAGACCAAATTGAAATATATATTTGTTATTTAAAATGCGTAGATTTTATCATTGATTTGATTTTCTAAACAAATTAGTTTTAAATATAATATATGGTGATTTGATTTAATTAAATTTCTAAACAAATTAGTTTTCGAATTTTGATGTTTATGAAACTTAATCTAGTTAATTAGCATCCTTGTTGTTTGTTATAAAGTGACGTTTTGTGATGTTTATTGTTTATGCTGTTTATATTCACCTAAATGTTATTTTTTTATAACGTGTTTCTGTTTACAGTGGTGTCTCTGCTGAAGGAAGTGGTGTCATTGTTGAGGGATCGTCACGGAAGTGGCCATTATGTTTTCTTTAAGTTGTTCATTGGAGAGATTTATATGTATATGTTGTTGGATAAAGCTTCAAAAGCATTAAGCTTAAGACATCCTTAATCAAAAAGATTAGGATAAGAAAAACTAAATTAACATTCCTATTAGAAATAGAAGTTGTCTATTTCTAGAGAAAAGGAAAAATAGGTTTAGACAAGAAAAAAGGAAACAGTTCTACACCTATATATGGTTGCCGAGTTGTGGTAAATCATAAGTAAGAATATTAAGAGCTTTGTGTTTAGTTTTTGAGGGAGTTTTCTAAACATCAATAAACAAAGAAGTCTTTATTCAAAGCTAAACTTGTTCTTAAGAAATTATATTTGGTATTAGAGCGATTACTTTCATGAGACAATACAAACTCAAGCCATGGGAGATACATAAGCACTCACGAAGAAAAAGGAGACTGTACCAGGGGCGGTACTCTACCCAATGCTGAGCTCGACAAATTACACTGTATGGGCAATGCGTATGAGGGTTACCTTACGGGTTCATAAAGTTTGGGAAGCTATCGATCCTGGCACAAATGAAGCAGAGAAAAACGATATAGCAACTGCCTTATTGTTCCAATCAATACCCGAAAGCCTCATACTGCAAGTTGGCGACCAAGATTCACCAAAAGACAAATGGGAAGCGATTAAGTCAAGAAACCTTGGAGCAGAAAGGGTTAAAGAAGCTCGACTCCAAACATTGATGTCCGAATTAGAGAGATTGAAGATGAAAGACACAAAATCAATTGATACATTTGCCGGAAAAATATCAGAACTTGCTTCAAAATCCGCATCTTTAGGTCAAACACTTGAAGAATCCAAGCTAGTGAAGAAATTCCTCAACAGCTTGCCACGAAGCAAGTTTATCCAGATCATCGCATCACTCGAGCAAGTACTGGATCTAAATAAAACCGGTTTTGAAGATATTGTTGGAGGACTTAAGGCATACGAAGAACGTATACTCGACGAAGATGGGCAAACAGAGACACAGGACAACCTACTGTTTTCTAATTCCGAAACACACGGGAATTGGTCAAGCTACGAAAACTCACAAGGGCGAGGAAAAGGTCATGGAAGAGGTTTTCGAGGAAGAGGAAGTGGAACATCTAATCCTTAAAACATAGACAATGAGAAGAAAGACAGATCACACATAATCTGCTAGCGGTGTGACCAAGCAGGACACTTCGCATCTGTTTGTCCTGAAAGAAAGCAGAAACTACAAGAAGCTAATAAAATTGAAACAGAGGAAGCAGATGAGGCTCTCTATATGCACGAAATAGTCTTCCTCAATGAAGAGAACTTAATACCAAAGAAATATGAGACTAACAAAGACGAAGATGGAATTTGGTATTTGGATAATGGGGCATCTTCTCAGAGTTAAATGAAAATATCAAAGGAAGAGTAAAGTTTGGAGATGGTTCCTGTGTCGATATTGGTGGAAAATGATCAATTCTTTTTTAGGGAAAAACAGGAGAACAGAAACTCTTGACAGACATTTACTAAATTCCGGAGTTGAAAAGCAATATACTCAGTCTTGGACAAGCTACAAAATATGGATGTGACGTTAGAATGAAAGATGATTACCTAACTTTGCGTGATCCTAGTGGACAACTACTGGCAAAAGTAACTCGATCTCAAAATCGACTATACAAGATAAACCTCAAAGTTGGAAAACCGATATGTTTGCACTCAAGAATTGAAAAGGAAACTTGGAGATGGCATGCAAGACTCGGACACATTAGCTTCAAGACGATTCAGAGTATGTCAACACACGAAATGGTTCATGGCTTGCCAAAGATTGATGGAGAGAAACAAATTTGTGAGTCTTGCCTCGTTGGAAAGCAAACTCGTCAAGCTTTCCCAAAGGCAACTCTGTTTAGATCATCATGAGTTTTGGAGCTATTACATGCAGACTTATGCGGACCTATAAAACAAGCCACTCTTGCCCGAAATAGGTACGTGTTTGTCATCATTGATGATCACACAAGGTATATGTGGACGATTCTATTAAAGGAGAAGAGTGAAGCCTTTGAGAAATTCAAATCATTCAAAGCTTCAGTAGAAAAAGATCTTGGAAAAATGATCTTGACGCTGCGTACGGACAGAGGTGGAATGTTCACCTCACGAGAGTTCCAAGAGTACTGTAACTTGAATGGGATCAAAAGACAATTGACAGCTCCCTATACCCCCCTAACAGAATGGCGTAGTAGAGAGGAGAAACCGTACGATGATGGAGATGACACGGAGCATCCTTAAAGCAATGAGGGTTCCAAATTTTTTATGGGGAGAAGCAGTCCAACATACAACATATGTGATAAACAGTGTACCTACAAGAGCATTGATCAAACAAACACCTTATGAATGCATGAGAAACAAGAAGCCAAACATAGAACATCTTCGAGTTTTTGGATGTCTTGCCTACGCTCGAGTTGAATCTGAGCATCTTAGGAAACTAGATGAACGTTCTCAAACACTAGTGCATCTTGGAATTGAGCCTGGTTCCAAGGCATATAGGCTCTACAATCCGACAAGTAGAAGAATCGTTGTAAGTCGAGATGTACTTTTTGATGAGAAAGCATGTTATGATTGGAAGGGAGAAAATAAAACTGCAAAGAATGAACCAGGGATGTTTCGAATGGCTTGGAGAGAAGTGACAGACGATAGACATGGTCCATTTATGACTAGAAATCATCATGATGAAAACATACCAGAAGCGACTGAACTGGAACAAGGTCAAAACGAAGAAGATGATGCAGATCAAGGCACATACTCTGGCTCGGATGATCAAGAAGAAACAGAAACGGCTGCACCACCAATACTACGAAGAACAACTTGACAAGTAAAGACTCCTAATTACCTTAATGATTATGTTCTTCTAGTAGATGTTGAGTGTGAAAGACTTCTTCTGTCTCTCAATGATGAACCACTAAACTATCAAGAAGCAAAAGATTATGTAGAATGGTCAAAAGAATGCCTGGAAGAGATTGAATCAATCAACAAAAACAGAACATGGGTTTTAACTGACAAACCACTCGGTGTGAAAGTAATTGGTCTTAAGTGAGTTTTTAAAATCAAAAGGAATGCAGATAGAACAATAAACAAGTTCAAAGCAAGAATTGTTGCAAAGGGATATGTCCAGCAATCAGGGATTGATTTTGAAGAAGTATTTGCGCCAGTCGCTCGTATTGAAACTATTCGGATGATTATCGGTTTGGCAGCCTCACACGAATGAGAGATTCATCATCTTGATATCAAGACTGCTTTTCTACACGGCGAATTAAATGAGGAGGTATATGTCTCACAGCCTGAAGGGTTTGAAAAGAAGGGAGAAGAACATAAAGTTTTCAAACTCTCAAAAGCTTTATACGGTCTGAGACAAGCTCCAAGAGCCTCGAACACAAAGCTTGATCAAATTCTAAAGGGCGTGAAGTTCAAAAAGTGCACAAAGGAAAGCTCAGTATATCGAAAAGAAGAAGAAGCCAAACTCCTCATTGTAGCCGTGTACGTTGATGATCTTTTCGTGACCGGAAGTACATTAGAAATTATCAAGAACTTCAAAACTGAGTTGTCTTCAACTTTTGAGATGTCAGACCTTGGAAAACTCACCTACTATCTAGGTATCGAATTCTATCAGAGCGAGGAAGGAAATGAAATCAAGCAAGAGTCGTATGCTCAAAAAATACTAAAAGAAGCTGGACTAGACACTTGCAACTCTACTAATGTACCAATGGAGTTTGGACTGAAGCAGTCAAAAGATCAAGAAGGAGACTGTAATGATCTTGAACCATCACTACGACTCCAATGGTTAGGACCGTCACAAGTTGACATATACTTCGAATGATCCGGCTGAGGTTCTACTACAAAGTCAGTGTCCCTAGCCAAACCATCCTCCGCATAGTCCCTTCCGGACTAGATATTAGGCTTGCCAACCCTCTACCTAGAACGGAAGTTGTGTCGACCCGGACTAGGTCTTATCATTACAATACACCATATTTTCACAAAACATGCTTTTATTACATATATCAAAATCAGAGTTTTTACAAACAGTTTTATCGTGCACACTATGGCCTAATGTCAAATCCACTACATAATCAAAATACACCTCCATCACTACACTACTAACTATAAGGAGGTTCTACTTACAATATGCAACTTCAAATCTACACCAGCCTCCCTCCGTCCAAACGTCCTCTAATAGTTACCTGAAGACAAAAGTAGAATCATGAATACCCTATTGGTACTCAATGAGCCCGGCCTACTCTACCATTAAACACGACTAAACTACCCAAAATCCCCAAAATCCTCAAAACAACAACAAGCAATCAACAAGCAATCAACAACTAATTAAACTAAATAACTAAATAAACTAATGCGATGCGATAAAACGCTGCCACGATGCATTACAATGCATCCTACTACACTACTAGAAGAATGCCCTCGCATTCCTTCTATACTCCACGGATGTCGTCACATCCGTCCACACACTACTCTACACACACACACAATAGGGGCGCGACCCGCTATTATCTCACGATGCCTAGCATCGATCTATAGGGAAGACCGTATCCTCCCTATGTCACCATTGGATCCATGGCCGCGCACATCACCGCTTCCCTGCCCTAAATGAACCCTACTACATAACATTTAAATCCATCCCTAGACACACAGTCTACAGGGATGGGATCCATCTTTTGAGCCATCGGGCGCTACCCGATCTCTAGCTACGCGGGCATTACGGGGAAGACCACGAATGATAGCCTAACGGAGCAGTATATTAGCCGTAACTACATATACGCCTTTAGGTACGCTCCAACGTACCCTCCCTACGGCGTCCATCATGACCCGTAGAGGGTGCAGAGCCTCAACGCTCTCTCTCACACTAATGCGCTCCAACGCATTCACACTGCTACGATTCTCACTAACCGTAGCCACTCTAGATCTCTAATCTAGGTCACTGTTCCTATAGACCCAAGCGCTCCAACGCTTCTACACTGTTACGGTTCTCACTAACCGTAGCCACTCTCTCTACACGTTGTTAAGCCCTTTAAGCGTTCCATTGCTTGGCACATGACTCACACTAGTCGTAACTACTCTACCCTATGGCTTAACAACTCCTAACTATGCATATTTATATGCATCTACTATTCACTACTCAAATATAAATCTAATCAACTCTACCAATCAAGCAATCACTAAAGAAAGCAAGTAATCTAATCTACTCTACCAATCAAGCAATTATTACTTAATGCAAGCAATCAATTAATTTAAACTAAATCGAACTACCCCATGTGCTACTACACATGCTCCGGTCACTCACAGTACTAGGCGTGCTACCATGGCAACCTCCTCTTCCTCTTTTCGGCAATCTCTCCTCTCCTCGGCAATCTCCTCCTCTTCCTCGGCAATGGCTTCCTCCTTCGGCGATGGCTCTTCCTTCCGCGGACGTTCAGCTACGACCACACGATAAGGTGCAAAGGTATTTCTCTCACTAGAACTATTTCTCTCTCTAGTTTAGAAATCCTCCACTTTGCAAAATGAGCTCACCCCATGGTCCTATTTATAGGCAAAATGGGGTGCATGGAAATTGACATGTGTCCGCCACATGTCGACCCACGGCCGCCATCTGTCCTTCTGGCCGACACTTGTTGCGAGCCTTGGGCACAAAGTCATTCAATTTCATCACATGTCAAAAATCATTACTTGGGCTCCAAGTTGACCAATCACCATTCGCCACCTTGCCTTGTCCTCCACGGCCACCAATCCGGGAGCGCCACACGCCTTCTGGCCAATCGGGTTCTGACATTTTTTCGTCGCCCAATCCCATTCATGACATGACATAAATCCTATGTCAAGTCCTCCATTCTTTGTTTCATTCACTTTGACCCCGATATTTCCAAATCATCATCGTTGGTCCTCCATGTCCGTATCGTCGTCTGCATCGTCATTCGTACGGTTCACTCGTACGTTCGTACCGCTGATCCGTACGTCCTTGTATGTTCATATCGTCCATTCGTATGTTCGTTCGTACGCTCTTCCATACGTCCATATGACCCGTTCGTACTTAACCTCTGTTCGCATCGCGGACACGTACCACTTGTACGTACCGCTCGTTCGTACCACTAGTTTTGGTATGGGTCGTCACATTCTCCCCCCCCTTATTAGAATTCGTCTTCGAATTCTCAGGGTCGCGCGGTTCTCTCCTATCTTCTTGTCCATTTGCCTCTCCTCTTTTGTCCAAACTCAAGGCTCTTGTCTCAGAACATAGCACGTCGTCTCCTTTATCTTCTCCGTGCCAGTCCAAGACTCCTTCCTTAAGCTTGAACGTCCGAGGTTCTCGAAGTTCCTTCTTCTTTTACCTCCATGGGTTCTTCTTCGTCTTCAAATAATCTTGGATACTCCCCGCAAAATCTATCTTCGTCTTCCCAAGTAACTGCTACTTGTTTCTGTCTTCCCCAGAACACTTGAACTTGCGGAATCTTCCTATTCCTCAGCTCCTTGATTCGTCTCATGCCAATGCGTAATGGCCCTTCTGGATACGTTAGGTTCGTCCTTAATTCTTCGATCCTTCCCGGTTCTACTTCATTAGGATTGCGAATATGCCTTCGTAGCATAGACACATGAAACACCGGATGTAGAGCTCCCATATCTTCTGGAAGTTCTAGTCGATACGCCACTTCTCCAATTTTTGAGCATATGCGATAAGGTCCTATGTACCTTACGCCTAACTTACCCATTCCTCCATGACGATCCTTTCCTTTCTTCATGGCGATCTTTAAATACACCCAATCGCCAATGTCGAAGACTACTTCTCTCCTCATCTGATCCACATACTTCTTCTGGGGATCCTGTGCTTTCTTCATACATTCTCTGATGAACTCCATCCATCCTCGTTGTCTTAGGTTGAGATCTGGTTGTGTGAACAGGTACTTCAGGCTTTTGTGATCCGTGAATACTTCTACGCTTTCGCCGTATAGGTACGATCTCTAAATCCTCAATGCGAATACTACTGCTGCCATCTCCAAGTCGTGCGTTGGATAATTCTCCTCATGTTTTCGCAATTTCCGCGAGGCATAAGCGATGACCTTTCCTTCTTGCATCAGGACGCAACCTAGTCCTACTCGCGATGCGTCTGCGTACACGGTGTACGGTTCTCCTGGCTTCGGTAAAGTTAACACTGGTGCTGATGTCAGTGCTTCCTTCAATTTGATGAACGCTTCTTCTGCTTCTTTACTCCACACGAACGCTACTCCTTTGCCGGTTAACTTCGTCAGCGGTTTGGCTATCTTCGAAAATCCTTGTACAAACTTTCGGTAATATCCTGCAAGTCCTAGGAAACTTCTGACCTCCGTTACTATTGTTGGACGTGGCCACTCTTGAATTGCTGCAATCTTCTCAGGATCAGATGAAACTCCTTAATCCGAGACTCGATGTCCGAGAAATCCGATTACTCTCTTCAAGAAACTGCATTTGCTTAGTTTCGCGAACAGCTTCTCCTCCTTTAGTCTTGACAACACTCTCGATAAGTGGTCTCGATGCTCTTCTTCACTCTGTGAGTATACCAGTATGTCATCGATAAAGATGATGACAAACTTATCCAAGTAGTCGTGAAACACTTCGTTCATCAGGCGCATGAATGACGCTGGTGCGTTAGTAAGCCCGAATGGCATTACTACAAACTCGTACTGCCCATAGCGTGTTCTAAACGATGTCTTCATAATATCCGATTCTAGAATGGGGATCTGGTGATATCCCGATGCTAAATCGATTTTTGAAAACCAACTTGCTCCACGCAATTGGTCTAACAGCTCATCGATTCTTGGAAGTGGATACTTGTCTTTGATAGTGATGTTATTGATTCTGCGATAATCAATACACAACCTCATGCTTCCATCCTTCTTCTTCACGAACAACACAGGAGCTCCCCATGGTGATGAACTTGGCCGTATAAATCCATTCTCCATCAAATCATCAAGCAACTTCTTCAATTCTGCAAGCTCCGCTGGTGCCATACGGTAAGGTGCCTTTGCTATCGGCTTTGCTCCTGGTTCCAAATTGATCGTGAATGGATTACTCCGAGGTGGAGGTAATCCCTCTAACGGTTTGAACACTTTTTCATAGTTCTGGATGACTGGAATTTCTTCAATCTTTGATTCTTTGACTTCTTGTCCTACCATAGTCAATGAGACTAGGTACACTTCGCCGTGCTCCAATTCTTTCTCTATCCTCATTGTCGTAGCCATTGCCGCTCTCGTACTAGGACTCACTCCATAGTACACCACTCTAGGCTTTTCCCCATCACCGAGTATCACTCTGCCTCTCCCGCAGTCTATCCTTGCGTTGTAGACTGAGAGCCAGTCCATGCCAAGAATTGCCTCGTACCTGTCTAGAGATACACCAAATAGGTTTCCCGGGTACACCCGTTCCTTTATCACTATCAGGACACCTAACATTAGGTTCTCCGCTCTCAAAGTCTGATTCCCGGAACATCAACTTTCTCAACCACATAGGTTCCTCTGAACCTTTCCATAACTCTAGGACTCACAAAACTATGTGACGCTCCCGAGTCAAACAGAACATGCGTTGGATTTCCCCCAACCCGCAATGTTCCTACCACACAACAATACTATAAACTACACTAACAAGCAAGTCTACTATTCTAACTACTCAAACAATCTAAGCAAGCAAGCAAGCTAACTACGAAACAACTAAAGCACGCAAAAACACTCAATTAAAACAAGATGAGTTAGCACCCCTACTTACCTGTAATGGGACCCTTTGGTGGGCCTGGAATGTTTTGGGTTCCTACATCTAAGGCGTAGACTCGACCGGCTGAGGCTTGCTTCTTGGCTGGATGTTCGATAACGGATCTAGTCGGAGGAAATCGAGTCTGTTGAGTAGGTACTGGTCTTCCTGACGTTTCAAGATATGCTACCGGACACTGACGAGAATAATGTCCAGTCCCTCCACACGAGTAACAAGTGATGCTAGCAAGGTCTCTCTTCCTTCTAAGGAAGTAATCCCCAGAGAGATGTCCCATTCTTCCACAACTGTAACATTGAACTCCAAGTGTTTTTCTTGGTGCTCCACCCCTTTCAATCTTTCCTTTACCCTTGATAATAGTGTCTTTACTCCCATGCCCTGGTGGCATCTTCTCTTCTCTTGTAGATAACCCTTTCTCGATGTTGGCCGCCTTCTCGCTTAACTCGTTCAATGATAGGAAGGTAACTGCTTGTAGTCTTGTCATGATACTTGGCCGCAGTCCTTGTAGAAATCTCTTGATCATCGCAGATTCATCTCCTTGGCCGTTGGGTCTTGAACTACTTCTGGTGCTGTCGGTAATGATGTTTCCTCTCTTCTTATTGGTTGCTCCATCTCTGGCATCCATGATTCATATTCACTTGGCGTATAACCTTGGGTTTCTGGCACTTGTTACTTCGTAGGACTCTCCGAGTCATCCTTCCCGATGACTCCATATCACTCTCATTTGAATACCCGTCAACCAGACCCTTCACACTCGGTACCCTACTCATTTCCTCTGACTCAGATCTTTGGTGAGACATCTACACAAGGGTTAGTCCTAATCCTAATCTAATCCTAGGTCTAATCCTAATCCTAATCCTAATCCTAAATCTACTCCTAATTCTAATCCTAATTCTAATCCTAATTCTACCTAGTTTGGACGAGGCTGGTTTCCTAATGTTGCATATTGCGACTCAATATTTACTCGATAAAACATTTGAAAAGCATGTATTGCCCGAGCATCATGAACCATGCTCTGATACCACCAAATTCACTTGTAACGACCCTGAACCATCACTACGACTCCAATGGTTAGGACCGTCACAAGTTGACATATACTTCGAATGATCCGGTCGAGGTTCTAACACAAAGTCAGCGTCCCTAGCCAAACCATCCTCCGCATAGTCCCTTCCGGACTAGATATTAGGCTTGCCAACCCTCTAACTAGAACGGAAGTTGTGTTGACCCGGACTAGGTCTTATCATTACAATACACCATATTTTCACAAAACATGCTTTTATTACATATATCAAAATCAGAGTATTTACAAACAGTTTTATCGTGCGCACTATGGCCTAATGCCAAATCCACTACATAATCAAAATACACCTCCATCACTATACTACTAACTATAAGGAGGTTCTACTAACAATATGCAACTTCAAATCTACACCAGCCTCCCTCCGTCCAAACGTCCTCTAATAGTTACCTGAAGACAAAAGTAGAATCATGAATACCCTATTGGTACTCAATGAGCCCGTCCTACTCTATCATTAAACACGACTAAACTACCCAAAATCCCCAAAACAACAACAAGCAATCAACAACTAATTAAACTAATGTGATGCGATAAAACGCTGCCACGATGCATTACAATGCATCCTACTACACTACTAGAAGAATGCCCTCGCATTCCTTCTATACTCCACGGATGTCGTCACATCCGACCACACACTACTCTACACACACACACAATAGGGGCGCAACCCGCTATTATCTTACGATGCCTAGCATCGATCTATAGGGAAGACCGTATCCTCCCTATGTCACCATTGGATCCATGGCCGCGCACATCACCGCTTCCCTGCCCTAAATGAACCCTACCACATCACATTTAAATCCATCCCTAGACACACAGTCTACAGGGATGGGATCCATCTTTTGAGCCATCGGGCGCTACCCGATCTCTAGCTACGCGGGCATTACGGGGAAGACCACGAATGATAGCCTAACGGAGCAGTATATTAGCCGTAACTACATATACGCCTTTAGGTACGCTCCAACGTACCCTCCCTACGGCGTCCATCATGACCCGTAGAGGGTGCAGAGCCTCAACGCTCTCTCTCACACTAATGCGCTCCAACGCATTCACACTGCTACGATTCTCACTAACCGTAGCCACTCTAGATCTCTAATCTAGGTCACTGTTCCTATAGACCCAAGCGCTCCAACGCTTCTACACTGCTACGGTTCTCACTAACCGTAGCCACTCTCTCTACACGTTGTTAAGCCCTTTAAGCGTTCCATTGCTTGGCACATGACTCACACTAGTCGTAACTACTCTACCCTATGGCTTAACAACTCCTAACTATGCATATTTATATGCATCTACTATTCACTACTCAAATATAAATCTAATCAACTCTACCAATCAAGCAATCACTAAAGAAAGCAAGTAATCTAATCTACTCTACCAATCAAGCAATTATTACTTAATGCAAGCAATCAATTAATTTAAACTAAATCGAACTACCCCATGTGCTACTACACATGCTCCGGTCACTCACAGTACTAGGCGTGCTACCATGGCAACCTCCTCTTCCTCTTTTCGGCAATCTCTCCTCTCCTCGGCAATCTCCTCCTCTTCCTCGGCAATGGCTTCCTCCTTCGGCGATGGCTCTTCCTTCCGCGGACGTTCAGCTACGACCACACGATAAGGTGCAAAGGTATTTCTCTCACTAGAACTATTTCTCTCTCTAGTTTAGAAATCCTCCACTTTGCAAAATGAGCTCACCCCATGGTCCTATTTATAGGCAAAATGGGGTGCATAGAAATCGACATGTGTTCGCCACATGTCGACCCACGGCCGCCATGTGTCCTTCCGGCCGACACTTGTTGCGAGCCTTGGGCACCTAGTCATTCAATTTCATCACATGTCAAAAATCATTACTTGGGCTCCAAGTTGACCATTCACCATTCGCCACCTTGCCTTGTTCTCCACGGCCACCAATCCGGGAGCGCCACACGCCCTCTGGCCAATCGGGTTCTGACATTTTTCCGTCGGCCAATCCCGTTCATGACATGACATAAATCCTATGTCAAGTCCTCCATTCTTTGTTTCATTCACTTTGACCCTGACGTTTCCAAATGGTCGTCGTTGGTCCTCCATGTCCGTATCGTCGTCCATATCATCGTTCGTACGGTTCACTCGTACGTTCGTATTGCTGATCTGTACGTCCTTGTACGTTCATATCGTCCATTCGTACGTTCGTTCGTACGTTCTTCCATACGTCCATATGACCTGTTTGTACTTAACCTCCGTTTGTACCGCGGACATGTACCACATGTACGTACCGCTCATTCGTACCACTAGTTTTGGTACGGGTCGTCACAGAGACTCTGAGATTGATGCTACTACATATCAAAGTAAGATTGGTTGTTTACGATATCTCCTGCATACTAGACCCGACCTTGCATTCTCAGTTGAGATATTAAGCAGATATATGCAAAATCCCAAGGAGTCACACGACAATGCCTTGAAACAGATTTTAAGGTATGTACAGGGGACAACGGCGTACGGATTAATGTTTAAAAGAGGTGGAACAAAGAAAAACGTTGGGTATAGTGACAGTAGTCACAACACTTATCCTGATGACGGAAGAAGCACTACTGGACATATTTTCTATTTCGACGAATTGCCTATTACGTGGTGTTCACAGAAGCAAGACACAGTTGCCTTATCATCATGTGAAGCCGAGTTTATGGTTGCTACGGAAGTTGCGAAACAAGCAATCTGGCTTCAAGACTTGTTAACTGAAATTACAGGTCAAGAACGTGTGAAGACAACCATTTGCATCGACAACAAATCTGCCATTGCACTTGCCAAGAACCCAGTATTTCATCGAAGAAGCAAACACATCCATAAACGATTCCATTTCATCAGAGAATGCGTTGAGAATGACCAACTGGAAGTCAAACATGTACCCGGAGAAGAACAGTGTGCCATAGCTCTAATGAAGAAGATAAAGAATCCAAGAACAGGTTTAGCTTTGAATAAAGACTTCTTTCTTTATATATGTTTAGAAAACTCCCTCAAAAACTAAACACAAAGCTCTTAATCTCTCTTGTGATTTTACCACAACTTGGTAATCACTTATATAGACATAGGATTTCCTTTTCCTAATCTAAAACAGTTTTTCCTTTTCTCTTAAAACTAGACTATTTCTATTTCTATAGAAATGTTAATTAGCTTGTCTTGTCCTTAACCAAACCGGTCAAGGATGTCTTAAGCTGTTGCATTTGAAGCTTAACCAACATTCACCCCCTTAAGCTTCAAATCATCCTTTGTGAGGTCTTGAACTCCGATCAGCTCTCTCAACCTTTTGAACTTGATTTTTGCTAAGGCCTTTGTTAGAACGTCCGCGCATTGCTCATCTCCGGGTACATGCTCCATCTCGATATGACCTTCTTCCACACATTCTCGGATGAAATGGTATCGCTTGTGGATATGTTTACTGCGTCTGTGAAATACAGGATTCTTGGTGAGTGCTATGGCAGATTTGATGTCCACACGAAGAGTTATTTTCTCACCATTCTTGCCCGTGATTTCACTCAAGAGATCTCTCAACCATATTGCTTGCTTAGCTACTTTTGTGGCTGCCATAAACTCGGCTTCACATGATGATAAAGCAACTGTTTCTTGTTTTTGAGAACACCAAGTGATTGGTGTATCGCCAAAATAAAAAACATGGCCTGTTGTGCTTCTTCCATCGTCTAAGTCCATATTGTGACTGTTGTCACTATAACCCACGAGTTTCTTTGTTCCTCCTAGCTTAAACATCAAACCAAAACTCAATGTACCTTGTAGATATCTCAGGACTTTTTTCAGTGCATTTCCATGTGACTCTCGTGGAGACTGCATATACCTACTTAACATTCCAACTGAATATGTCAAATCAGGCCTTGTGTGGAGGAGATATCTAAGACATCCAATCCTTCTCCGATATTGGAATGCATCAATCTCGGGTTCATCTTGAGCTTTAGATAACTTTAAACCAAACTCCATTGGTATGTGAGTTGGATTACAAGTTTCTAAGCCTGCTTCCTTTAGAATCCGACGAGCATATGCTTCTTGTTTGATTTCTATCCCTTCTCTGTTTTGTTTCAGTTCTATGCCGAGGTAGTAGGTAAGCTTTCCAAGGTCAGCCATCTCGAATTGTGAGGACATTCCTTCCGTGAATTCCTTAATGATCTCAATTGTATTTCCTGTGACAAAAAGATCATCAACATAAACTGCTACAAGGAGCAGTTTGGCTCCTGCTTCCTTTCGATACACGGAACTCTCTTTTGAACATTTTTTGAACTCCATTCCTTTCAAAATCTGATCAAGCTTAGTGTTCCAGGCTCGTGGAGCTTGTCTGAAACCGTACAGAGCTTTAGCAAGTATGAAAACCTTATGTTCTTCTCTCTTCTTTTCAAATCCTTCAGGTTGAGACACATAAACGTCTTCAGTTAACTCTCCATGTAGGAATGCAGCCTTGACGTCGAGATGATGAATTTCCCATACTTCAGAAGCAGCTAGACCAATCAATAGTCTAATGGTCTCGAGTCGAGCAACATGCGCAAACACTTCGTCGAAGTCAATTCCTGATTGTTGCACATGTCCTTTCGCAACCACTCGAGCCTTAAACTTGTTGATTGATCCGTCTGCGTTTCTTTTGATCTTAAAAACCCATTTGATGCCAATCACCTTCACTCCTATAGGTTTCTCTACCAATGACCAAGTCTTGTTCTTGTTAATTGACTCAATTTCAACGAGACAAGCATTTGTCCATTCAACAGAGTCCTTTGCATCTTGATAGGTTATTGGCTCATCATTGAGAGATAACAGCAATATCTCACATTCTAGATCAGCTAACAGGACATAATCCTCAAGGTAGCTTGGTTGACTTGTTTGTCGTGTCGACCTTCTTAGTTGTGTTTGATGGATAGGTTCTAGAGTCTGATTATTTTCCTCTGCATCGTTGATCTCTTCCTCGTGATGTTGCTCTGTTTCGATTTCTGGATTACTCTAACTCTGAGAGTTGCTGATCACAAATGGTCCTTGACCATCATCCATGACTCCTCCCCAGATTAAGCTACCTGGTTCACTTTGATCTGCTCCCTTCCAATTCCAACATGCCTTTTCATTGAAAATCACATCTCGACTTACAATGATTTTTCTCGTGATTGGATTGTAGAGTCTGTACGCCTTAGAGCCTGTTTCTATTCCGAGATGAACTAGAGTTTGAGATCAGTCATCTAGTTTCTTAAGATGTACGGAATCTACCTTGGTGTGAGCTAAGCAACCAAAAACTCTAAGGTGCTCGATGTTGGGATTCCTGCTTCTCAAGCATTCATACAGTGTTTGATTTCTTAGAGCTCCTGTGGAAACACGGTTGATCAAATACGTAGAATGTCGGACAGCTTCTCCCCACAAGTAATTCGGAACACTCATTGCTTTAAGAATGCTTCGTGTCATCTCCATCAATGTTCGATTTCTCCTCTCTACCACTCCGTTCTGTTGTGGTGAGTAAGGAGCTGTCAAGTGCCGTTTGATCCCGGTTTTGATGCAGAAATCTTGGAACTCATTTGAGGTGAACTCACCACCTCTATCCGTGCGTAGTGTTGTAATCATCTTGTCAAAATCCTTTTCAACAAGAGTTTTGAATGCCTTGAATTTTTTGAAAGCGTCACTCTTTTCCTCTAGGAAGATAGACCACGTATATCTTGTATAATCATCTATTATAACAAATATATTCCTGTTTTGAGCTAGTGTGGCTGGTGTAATTGGACCGCACAAGTCAGCATGTAGCAGTTCCAATGCTCGAGAATATCGATACTGTGTAGCTTTTGGGAAAGCTTGTCTTGCTTGTTTTCCGACCAAACAGGATTCGCATATTTGCTTTTTACCTCCAATCTCAGGTAATCCAAGAACCATCTCCTGAGTTGCCATAGTCTTTAAAGTTTCAAAGCTGATATGACCGAGTCTTGCATGCCATCTCCATGACACTTCTTCGATTCTTGAGTGCAAACAAACTGGTTCTCCTACCTTGAGATTTATCTTATACAGTCTGTTAGGAGATCTTAGTACCTTTACTAGCAATTTTCCTTTAGGATCCCTCAGAGTTAGATAGTCATGTCTCATTCTGACATCACAACCTTGTCCTGTGGCCTGACCTAGACTTAGTATATTGCTTCTTAACTCTGGAATGTAGTATATATCAGTTAGAAGTCTTTGTTCCCCTGTTTTTGTTTCAAACAGAATCGATCCTTTGCCATCAATGTCAACACAAGATCCATCTCCAAACTTAACCTTCCCTTTGATGTTTCTGTTCAGCTCAGAAAAGTATGATCTCTCACCAGTCATGTGGTTACTTGCACCATTGTCTAGGTACCAGATTCCTTCTTCACTTTTGGCTGTCTCATATTTCTTTGGCATGACATTTTCTTCATTAAGAAACACGGTTTCATGCATGTACAGAGCTACATCTGCTTCTTCTGTCTCAGCTTTGTTGAGCTCTTGTATTTTCTCCTTCCTTTCGGGACAACCAGATGCAAAATGTCCAGCTTTATCACATCGGAAACATACGATCTCTGATTTTATCTTTCTTTTCTCTGTTTTGGGAGTTAAACCCTCCACGTCCTCTCCCTCTTCCTATTCCACGGCCTCTACCTCTCCCTCGTCCTCTTGAGTTTTCAAACATGTCTTGGTTATCATAAGATTCTGAGTTTGAGAACAGTAGACTCCCTTGTGCTTCAACTTCTGAATCTTCATCAAGTATACGCTCTTCGTATGATTAAAGTCTCCCAACTATGTCTTCAAAACTGATGTTATTCAGATCAAGCACTTGTTCAAGGGAAGCAATGATCTGAATATACTTGCTCCGAGGTAGACTGTTCAAGAAGTTCTTCACAAGTTTTGCTTCTTCAAGAGATTGACCTAGGGCTGCAGATTTAGAGGGCAGTTCCGATATCTTTCCTGGAAAGGTATTGATCGATTCTGAGTCCTTCATCCTTAATCATTCAAACTCAGACATGAGGGTTTGTAGTCGGGCTTCTTTAACTCGATCTGCTCCAAGATGTCTTGCCTTGATTGCTTCCCAGATTTATCTCGGAGAGTCTTGATCACCTACTTGTAAAATAAGACTCTCGGGTATTGATTGAAACAACAGAGCTGTTGCAACATCATTTTTCTCGTCGTCTTGTGAGTCTGGCTCTATTGTTTCCCATACTTTGTTAACACGCAAGGTTACCTTCATTCTCATCGACCACACAGTGTAGTTTGAAGAGCTCAGCATCGGAAAGAGAACAGCCGATGGTACGTGGTCATTTGTCTTCATCGTGGTTTTAGTATCTCCCATGGCTCGGGTATACTAATGTCTCCAAAACCTATAACTAAGGCTCTGATACCAAATAAAGAATCCAAGAACAGGTTTAGCTTTGAATAAAGACTTCTTTCTTTATAGATGTTTAGAAAACTCCCTCAAAAACTAAACACAAAGCTCTTAATCTCTCTTGTGATTTTACCACAACTTGGTAATCACTTATATAGACATAAGATTTCCTTTTCCTAATCTAAAACAGTTTTTCCTTTTCTCTTAAAACTAGACTATTTCTATTTCTATAGAAATGTTAATTAGCTTGTCTTGTCCTTAACCAAACCGGTCAAGGATGTCTTAAGCTGTTGCATTTGAAGCTTAACCAACAGAAGATTATGATGATGTTGACCTTTTCGGGGAGGAGACCGAAGAGGAAAAGAAAGCTGCTGAAGAGAGAGCAGCTTCTGTGAAGACATCTACAAAGAAGAAGGAATGTAAGTTGTGGATTTTGCCATACGCTCCATAAAAGATGACTTGGATTTCTCATCTGTTTTTTCTTAACATCATCAGCCGGAAATTCATCAGTTTAATTGATATTTAGCCTTGGGATGATGAGACCGACATGAAGAAGCTAGGGGAAGCTGTAAGATCCATTCAAATGGTAGGATTGTTTTGGGGAGCATCAAGAAACAAAATAGGCTTCTCTCACACAATGGATCAGTTTGGTGAAGCTAGAAGTTCAGTGTATGAACTTATGATATTGTAGTGGAATATTGGATTTTCTTTATGGTCCATGACTTGATCTTTGTATAGCATTTACATAGAAATATGTCTTCACTTTGTTAATATTGAATTTTTACCAAATTTTATATATAAATCCAAAATCTGTGAAAGGGGGGACATAAAAAAAATAACATAATACAAATGTTATATTAAAGATATATAACAATTCCGTAACATTATTATGTGAGTTATCTTACGCGACTCAAATGCAGCTGCAAATGCTAGGACCTGCACATTTGGTTAATAAAAGCGATAAGGGACTTATTTATATGTACTTTTATTGAGGTTTTGAATCTGAATCCAAAACCAAACCAATAACCGAATGCATGGCTTAATGGCTATTAACATACCACTTTTTGTAAGGTCACTTGTACTCTGATCCTTCTATTGGGTGGTAAGGTATCAAATTTACATGATAAGTTTTATCCCATTCACGAAGTAGCTCTGCAAGTTCCACCACATGCTCAACTTGATCATATATTATACAACTAAAATTTGCAGAGAAACAAATCATATATATTAACATCCTAGTTTCCAACTTATTGTCCTATTAGTGTTTCAAATATGATTTTTTTTTTATGGTCAAGTCTTTATCTTGGCTTGCCTAGTTGCCAATTACTTTACAGTGCATATATACTTAGCAAGAACTTTGTTCATTTTTCATTTCTGCCAGAACCATGTAGAAACAAAAAATGGCTAATGGTCGATGTTACCTTGTTCAAAGAACGATGAGCATCAAGCCATCAAGTACTGACTTAAGGTTCAACATCGGCTCACCCATTCCCATGAAAACCACATATGTCACCCTATGCTTGAACAATAGCCAACACATTGACATTTAAAATTACACCTGTAAACACAAGCCACATTGACAATCATATTAAGAATTCTTCTTTTGAGTCTCAAATGGGAACATACACCTGTTTCTAAATACATATGCATATGTTTACTTGAAGCAGTCCATGTGACAGAGAATATAAAGTGATTTAGTTGAGGAAGGACAAAAGAATTATCAACTCGAGCATTCTTCCAGCTATTAAAGCTAGCTTTCTAGCAACTGAAGAAATCCCCAATAAAAAAAAAGACAAAGGTCAGATTTTTAAAATATGTACCTGGGAAGAATAGGAAGAATCCTCACGATTGAGATCATGCATTGATTCGCGATAGTGTGTATCAAATATTTATCCTCGAATGCAGTCTAAAGGCACTAACTTCGGAGTTTTTGCTTTATTAGTTGGCCTTGTAGCGTCTTTATTTTCGGTTTCATCATCTGAAGATTGTGATGCATCAGAATCACTGTTCTCGTCGTCATCTAATACAGCTTCAAAGCGTTCTTCTAAAAAAGAAGGTGTCTTCTTAGTAGAAGCAATAGGGTGAAGGACACCATATTCATATGATACTGTATCAATTTGGAAGTCCTGAAAAATAATAGGAGATTTCAAGACTCGGGTTAATACGATGTGAAGTAGTGCAACAAAAAAAACACATCTTTTACGCTAAACTATACATAACGTTGAATAATTCAATAACCAAATACTTAAAAATATTTTAACCCACCGTAGAATCAATCAACACATCTTTTACGCTAAACTCTTTCATTTCCAGATCCAAATATCTGAGCAGTCAATTTCCACCATTAGAAAACAGATAAACTTTTGAAAAAGAAGAAATTTTGATTCTTGCGTACCCTTCAATAATGCTTTCAAGATCTGAATCATCAAGGATCTAGCTTAGTTGCTTCTGACATAACGCGTTAATTTGCAAAATCCGTCTCTGCTTTGGTCCTAATTCAGTGTCCTCATTTATTTTCTTGTAAACATATTCCCAGATAGCGAATCTCGGATCTGTCTTTTGATGTATGCTCAAGCCTTTAGTCTCTTCACAGCAGTTCTCTCAGCTAGACGCTGAACATGTAGCGCTTGGTGCAGCTCATGGCTGGCAAGTACACTATATTAGAGATAAAACTTTAATCAACTACAGAAAAAGTTTTTAAGAACTCACCGTTTGCTTTGCTCGAGATGTGCTTGATTTCCATTTGTCCCGGGAGTCTCAAAGTTTTTGAGACCTCTCCCTTGTGTGACAGCTTTAGGAAGATAAATTTGTTGTCCATTACTGGTTAATGCGTTAGAACTGCAGCTTACATTGCTCTAGCGTTTCCACGCTCTTGTCCCTTACCCCGACCTCTGAATCGGCCTCTAGAAGTCTTCTGCTGGAAATACATAGTGTAATCAGTCAACTATAAAATTGAGAACATAAAAGAAATAAGAGATGGAAAATACTTAAATTCAACAAAAGCAAATATAAATATACATGTAGTATACATTAAGAGATAAATGGATCTATATTTTAGTCTAAATCTCGAAGGAATAGAATTTCCAATCAATGGTTACACGTAAAGAAGCTCGTAAAGAACATAAGAGGAGAGTACAAACCTAGGTTGCTAAAAGCCTCTACATACTACATAATCTGCGGAGAAGGAATCAGCAAAAAAAATGCAAAGATGATTTATTGATTTCACCTTTGACACGTCTTCATTTTCCTTGGCTCTCAAAACCTAAACCACAAAGCGAATGTAAGGAATATGAAAGAAACAATCTAAGGAGTCAATAGGAGACTGCAATACATTATGTTTAAAGGTATCATTATCAAAAGATGAACTTTAGGTATTATAGAAACGAAGATAACAAAATTATGCTTCAACAGGTTTAGATTTGTAGTGAAAAGCTATTTCCAGAGAATCGAATCGAGCTTACCTAAGCTTACAAAATTTAGTTCAATCGAGCAGAGACACAATATGTGATACAGTATATCATATGGTAAATAAAAAGAAGGACACGTGTATGGTTGGGAAAAAAGCTGGAATCAACGGCTGAGATGAGACAAAAGGAATTGGGTGTTTAAAGAACAAAGACACACTTTTTTCATTTCAGATTTTGCAATTGTAAACGTTTGTTTTCGTTTTCTCTCTTGTTGTGAGACTGCTCATCCTCTACAAAGGATCTACCCTAGATTCTTGTAAGTTAGAGCTTGGATTCCATTGTTTTATGAACATTGGGTCCTTATTTGATGGTTTGTTGACTTAATAGAAGGTATTGGTTGGATTTGTGTGTGTTGTTCTTTATCAATATGATGCGTTAGAGTGGAAGAAACTCGCAGGTGAAGAGCTTCTGCGTGAACAAAGACAAAATCAAGATCGATTGAACACGAAAGAGATAAGCTCGATTTTCTTCTGCCTCAACATCAAGCAAAACTCTCAAATCGAAATTGAAGCTAGGAAGAAGAGAGGCGACTGAGAGGTGAAGCATACGAAAAGAGAAGCTTAATTAGGTTTTAAGAATAAATGAATCCGAGTCAGAATATTATAGTTCCGCGTGTCAATCTATATGGGTCGGGTTAAAAATCGGTTCGGATCTATTAGACCCATATAATACCTAAGGTATTGTTATAATAATATTTTTTTACAAAACAAAGGTTTAGTTGAAAAAACTGCTGCAAAAATAATAAGTAGATACGATAGCAGCACATAAAATCACTATGTAAAGTGTCTGACTTTATGACGGGCAATGATAAAGTGCTTTATTGTATCGTTATATAGCTATTTCATATGCTAAGAAAACATTTTTTTCCTTGTAGTAAATTGTGGAAGATTAGGTTTAAAATTTTTATTAATAGCTTTTAACGTAATTGTTTATTTACCTTTTTGCAATAAATACTCGAAATTATATTATCCAGGTTAGAACCGAATCGAATTATCAAAGATATTAGATTTGACCTCGCGGTACACCGCGGATCGATTTTTTTTTTTTATGTTTTGTAAAAAAATTTTGATTGTAATTTGAATTTATTAATTTAATTATATACATAATCAAAAGTTATTTTATTAAAAATTGAACCTGTAGTATAAGATATTTTTAATTGTAAATATTATAACTAATAATATGTATAATAAATACCTAGACTAATGTTATTAGATACATAGCCTTAATGTTATCTAATGTTCTTCCACATTAACTTATCTAATGTTCTTCCACATTAACTTAATGTATGACTTTTTAAAAAATTTAAAGATGATTATATGGACTATGGATAGTAAGAAATATTCATGTCATATGTTTTGAGGTAAATGTATTTGTTAATGTTTCTTAGTTAATGTTGATAATATCTATATTAATTTTTATACTTTAAATGTAGTCTCAAACTTTGGAAAAACATATATTTACCAGAAAATCTAAAAAAAAACTCTTATGACTCCTTTATAATACATATATTTTCCATATTAATTGTTATTGTATCTATATACTTAGTATTTAAGCTTTAAATTTTACCAATATTATGGAAAATATAACCAAACAAAAAAAACAAAGATTATAATAGATTTTCTTCTGAATATAGTTAGAGATTAAATAATTAGAAAAGAATTTAAAGTTAAATTTTTAAAGTATGTGCTAAATAATTAGAAAAAATTAAAGTATGTGCTAAATAGCATAAAATTATCTATTTATGCAATTTGAAAATTATTTACTTAATCAAAAGTAATTTGAAAATATAATAAACTCTTATCTAATTATTGTTAGAGATTAAATAATTAGAAAATAATTTAACTTTAACAGTTTTCTCTTTAGATTATAGGTTGAATAAAGATAAGTCAATTTATATTATATAGTTTGATTATAATGACATTGTCTAATTAAAACTTTGCCTAAACAAAACTTTATGGACGTTTAATATGTGTTTGATTTGTTGTGATTAATTAAAGTAATAATCGAGAAATAATAGTTGTAGAAACAAAGAGTTGCGATTTCATTCACTCTCTCTCGCCATTTTTATCTGAAAAAAAGAAAGACGAAAAGTCACACTCTCTCTCGCCTCTCAAACTCTACAATCGTGATTCAACATCTACCGCTCTTCCAAATCGAAATGTTTTTCATTGAAGATGACGGCGTAAGTATGTGATTTTGCTCTATACAGGCCGATTTATAAGAATCTGAGGTTTTGAGACTCGTTCGTGAAGTGGATCTCATAAGATCCACATATCCCTCTTCCGGTGAAATCGCTCTGTAGATCGGTGTAAGGGTATTAAAAGTTCTGCAGCTCGATTGCCTAATCCATATCTACTTCAATCAATAGGTAATCGAAACCTAATCCAATTTTCCCCCCTTTTATCTAAATCTAGCTATTTTAGTTATTTTAGACTGATTTTAGTTTATCTTAGACTGATTTTAGACTGATTAGCTATTTTAGATTGAATGAAACCATTCAATGTTTCTTAGTTATAACTGCTTGGTATTGCTAATCGATTAGTGTTATCTAGACAAAGATAATAGCATATATTCATTTGTTAAACGAACAATTCTATAACAAAACGATTAAATATTTTAGTTTGATTGAAACCATTCGATGTTTCTTAATTATGATTGCTTGGTATTGCTAATCGATAGGTTATATTGTAATCAATAGAAACATAAAATTATATCTTGAAATGTTATAATCGACAGGTTATATATTGAAATGTTAATATCTATCTAGTTTATGTTAATTTAACATTTACCAACTGTGTTTGAATTATAACTGATGATTATAAGATATTCTGATTTTGAATGACAAATCATAAGGAGTATAAACAATCTTACCATTAGAAGACAAACAAAAAGAGGTATAAAGACAATCCTGTAAGCTTAAGCTTATTTCCATATAATAATTTTTTTATCTCAGATCCTAATATTAGATTTTATCTCAGATCCATATAATAATTTTTTTTATCTCAGATCCTAATATCCTGTAATATTAGATTTTATTCATTAGCTATGAATTGATGGTTGTACTGATGATAAAAATACACAGATATTCAACTTCAAAAACAAATGATGCCCATCCAGTTTGATTGAAAAACACAGGTCAGTTTCATCTTCTCTATTTATTAATGAGTTACAACTTCATACACTCTGTCTTGATATAATTTACTAATTATGAATATATAATAGTATTGAGTTTCTGTTTTCCTTTAAGTATAGTTCATATATACGTTCTATTTGCTCTAGCTTGAAATGTTTAGTGGTATATATGTAATCTGTTATAGTGAGATTAGTGATGTTTTTGTGAAAAGTAGATTTGCTCAGTGACTTGATATTTTTATTAAAGTAGTACATACTTTTTATATATCTTATCTATGTACTTATATATGTTATGTAACATAAACTGATAAATTACAAATCTAAATAATGAAAAAAGAATGTAACTAAAAGGTATATAGGCTGGAACACTCACACGGGTATGCTGTCATGATATGATACTACTCTTGAATGAGAAAGACCTTCATGTCTGTATCGTCCCACTCTGAGTTATAACAACGCCGCGTACCTTTTAGTTATAAGATTCTTAATCATGATATATTAAAAAACTAATATATAATCAACTATAGATCATATAGTCTTAACAGTTTTAATGTCAGCACCTAACACATACTATTTTTTTTTTCATGTTAGATAACTAACTTTGCCAGACACAAATTCTGCCCAACCAGTTTGATTGAAAAAAACAGGTTAGTTTCCTCTTCTTTATATATTAGTAGATATATAAAGCAAACTAAAAGGTATATAGGCTGGAATACTCATACGGGTATGCTGTCATGCTATGATACTACTCTTGAATGAGAAAGACCTTTGTGTCTGTATCGTCCCACTCTGAGTTATAACAACGCCACGTACCTTTTAGTTTAAATATTAGCTTCTCTTTAAAACAATATTGGTTACTTCATTATAACTTATAATAAATTAAAAAAGTTTAATCAAATTCTGTGATGTATTTTCATGAACACTGAAATCTAGAATGAAGTGTTTTAGAAACAGACTTAGATGTACACTTCAGAATGTTAGTTAGTGATGTTTTAATATTAGTTAACTCATAAACCAGTTTTATGAGTTAAACAAAGAAACATTGTCTACTGTTATCTATGTACTTATATATGTTATGTAACATAAACTGATAAATTACGAAACTAAATAATGAAAAAAGAATGTAACTAAAACGTATATAGGCTGGAACACTCACACGGGTATGCTGTCATGCTATGATACCACTCTTGAATGAGAAAGACCTTCGTGTCTGTATCATCCCACTCTGAGTTATAACAACGCCACGTACCTTGAAGTTATAAGATTCTTAATCATGATATATTAAAAAACTAATACATAATCAAATATAGATCATATATTATTAACAGTTTTAATGTCAGCACCTAACACATACTATTGTTTTATTGTTAAATGAGGAATGGATGGATTAAACATTGATATGCAATATCTGGAAAGTTCAGCATGGACAAAGTGATATAGGAGTTATCTTCTATTATAGAATAAGGTACGTTTTATTTACTCTAACTTGACATGTTCAGTAATATATATGTTGTTATCTGTTATAGTGAGAGTAGTGATGTTTTTGTGAAAGATAGATATCCTTACTGACTTGATATTTTTATTATAGTAGTACATACTTTTTATATATCTTATCTATGTACTTATATATGTTATGTCACATAAACGAATGAAATTTAAGTCTAAATAATGAAAACATAATATAACTAAAAGGTATATAGGCTGAAACACTCACACGGGTATGCTGTCATACTATGATACTACTCTTGAATGAGAAAGACCTTCGTGTCTGTACTGTCCCACTCTGAGTTATAACAACGCCACATACCTTTTAGTTAAAATATTAGCTTCTCTTTAAAACAATATTGGATACTACCTTCTAACTTATCATAAATTAAAAAAGTTAAATCAAATTCTGTGATGTATTTTCATGAACACTGAAATCTAAGATTAAGTGTCTTAGAATCAGACTTATATGTTAAATTTCCATGTTAGTTAGTGATGTTTTAATATTAGTTAACTCATAAACCAGTTTTATGAGTTAGGCTTGTAAACATTTTCTAATGTTTGATGATGTTTATATATGAGTATAAACACTAAACTTGAATTTAATTTTAAAGTCTTCTTTAATCCGATGCTATTTGAAAATTATAAGTTTCCTCAAAAGACATAATAATAAAACCAATAGAGATATATTTGATATGGAACAACACAAATTTCGTATCATTCATTATATCAGTAGCAAAAAAAAAAAACACAGAATGCAATTATAATAAAAATCAAAATTAACTAATATATTATTTTTCCTTATCAACCCAAATTCTGAAACACCTCTTTGAAAACAACATTAGTTGTGTGCCTTTGTATCTTGCCATCTTTGTCAACAATCAGTATTTTTAATCCTCTTTTTGAAGTAACCCTAGATAGAGCAACATAAAGCTGACCATGAGAAAATACAGGTCTTGGCAAGTAGATACCTACCTTCTCTAGTGATTGACCCTGACTCTTATTAATAGTCATAGCAAAAGCAACTGTTAGAGGAAATTGCCTCCTACGCATTTTAAAAGGTAGTTTGGTGTCATTAGGTGTTAAGCAAATCTTAGGTATCAATACCTTATCTCCAATCCTATCTCCTGTAATAACTCTTGCTTCTAAAATATGATTAGCCATTCTGTGTGATCTGAAGTCTAGTACCATTGCATAAACCACCTTTAGGATCTATATTCCTTAGAAGCATAACAGGAGCACCAATCTTCAAACGCAAAGTATGAGCTGGTAATCCAGATAGCTTAATACTATTCAAAAAATCAGGAGTAATCACAGGATTGTTGAGTGATAAACTATATGCGGGATCAATACTATCTGCACTTAAATAGATCCTTTCTTCACATATATAAGTTAATATAGTAAGGTTAATATTAAACTGAAGATAAAGATTAAAAAATTAAAAAAGCAAATTAGTACTTACTTCCCAAAAGCTCTAGCATATACTGGTTTATTGTGTTAACATCCTCATTCGTAGGTGCTAAAATGGCTTTCTTTTGAAAAAACTTAGGATCATTATTTAGATTCAATCTTGCTGAATCTCCATATATTTCCCTAGTTATCACATCAATAGGATCAATTGCTTCTGTAATGAGAAATTCATGTGGAATTTCTATTAGTGCCTCACCATCATTAGGTTCTGAAATCTTGCCATCACCAACATCTAAAAGCCAATCTGAAAACTCTTTGATATCCTTAGCCTCATCCAA
Organism: Crucihimalaya himalaica; assembly: GCA_004349715.1. NCBI lineage: Eukaryota > Viridiplantae > Streptophyta > Magnoliopsida > Brassicales > Brassicaceae > Crucihimalaya > Crucihimalaya himalaica. The sequence continues at coordinate 1,561,877 of SMJT01000036.1, read as the reverse complement.
AGTTAAATTATTACTAAACAGACGCATGTTCTTTGTAAGCTTAAGTACCTTACAATGGTCCCAAAGATATGAAGCATTTAAAGATGCTAACACAATTTCTGCTCTGCCTGCACCACTAATCACTGGGAGAACTTGTCTAAAATCCCCTCCAAAAACAACAACCTTACCTCCAAAAACTTTGTTATCAACGTTGCCAATAATATCACAGAAACTCCTATCCATGGCCTCAAAACAATGTTTGCTCATCATTGGTGCTTCATCCCATATAATCAATGATGCTTGCTTCACCAACTCACCCAAATCAGAATTTGGTACAATTGAACATATGCTATACTCATCAGGGGTAAGAGGTATTAAAAATCTAGAGTGTGCTGTCCTTCCTCCTTCTAATAACAATGAAGCTATACCACTTGATGCAACATTAAGAACAATCATACCTCTAGACCTAATTGCAGCAGATAGTGTCTTCCACATAAAAGTTTTGCCAGTTCCTCCAAAACCATAGACAAAAAAAACTCCACCTGATTTATTAAAGACTGCTCCAGTGATCTCATCATATATAGTTTTCTGTTCAGATGTTAATAATTGTATCCATTCATCATGTTTTTCTTTCAATTCTACTCGGTTATATCTCATCTCATCAACAATTAGACGGTTGGAGTTGTCAATACCTTCTTTTGTTGGTTGAGGAAAGTTTTCTATTTCTGCTAAAGAGCTTCCATTGAATTGCATTAGCTCCTCAATTTCTTGTAGAGTAAAATTCTTCTTCTCAGCATCAGTTAAAGAAAGATCTGCAAAACATTTATATTAAAATCAGAATGTATTAAACATTAGGGAAAACAATCAAAAAGACTAATGTAAAGTAAAGTTTATACCTGGGTTGTTAAAATCTTTCTTCTTCTTGTTCTCTATATCTTCTGATAGAAGTTCCCATGTTTGTTCCCATACGTGTTCTGGCCGTGATAGAGATGCAGATAGGAGCATCATAGAGAAAAAATTACGCAAATAATCACCAAAACACCAATGACTTGCATCCACCAGACTATCAATATACACTTGATCATCATCTAGAATACCACGTGCAAAACATGCTTCTTTATATGTTTCATAGACTACTCCATTGTAGGTTCTGATATCTGCAAAAGACGTTGGACCCTTTACTTTGTTAAGTAGAACTCTCAAAAAATATAGAGCTTCCATTCTCCTGGGAATATAATTAATCCTCCCCAATGAAAATCCTCTTTGCCTCTTTTTAAACTGCTTATTCTTTCCATCCCAAGTAAAATATGCTGGAATTTCCGAATAAGTCAGGTCTCTAGCATATGTGTTGTTTTTACCAACACCATTCCGTCTGTTTAAAGACAACCAAGCCATAAACATTGAATCTACATTATCTGTCCTCTCTAGAACTTCCTCTATACCATCATCAGAATCAAAGTAACATGGTTGCTCCCCTTCAAGATGGAAAGATAACTTCTGAACAGCTATTGTTCTATGATGAATTGGAAACTTGAAAATTCTCCATATAGTTTCTGAAGCTGACACATATCTGCAGTATTTTATCTAGAAATAATTAAGCAAACTATTATAGGGTTTCAATTAGATTAATAAAAATATTTCAAATTTAAATTATGGCACAAACCTGCAATCAAAGTAGTCTTTTATCTCATTGATAGGTTTTTCAGTAGCATTATTTTCCACACCACTGAATTCTTGACCCTTGCTCACCGGTTCAAGAACTACAGCCACACGATCTGGTCCTTTATTAATATACTTGAATAAATATTTGATGGAACCAGTTTGATTGCACCACTCAACATTGATGTGAGCTCGGTAACGAACAGATAACTTCTCGTTATAAGGGACTACATACCTATTGTCACATCTTATACCATTTTTCTCTACAAATTTTTCTGAATCTCTTCTCCTATAGATAGGATAACCATCTTTACCAACTTTTGTGATTTCTTCAAACCTTTTAGGATATGATTTAAAACATTGACCATCAACCATGCATGGAGAATTTGGATTTGCTGAGCCACACGGACCATGAATCATATTATCTTTCACAACTTCATATAGTTCAGGAGTTCTATCCTTGTCTGGAATTTCAGCAGAAATTATCTTGTCAATGTCATCAGCTGTTGGTAGCTTACTGTCTTTATCCATGAATAGTAGAATGTGAGCATGAGGAAGGCCCCTTTTTTGGAATTCAACCGTATACATAGCTGCAGGATCATAAACTTAAGGTTTATTACAAAAATATATTTGAGAATAACAAAAAAAATAAAATCTAGAATTTATATACTTAAATGTAACATACCTCCTACAGTTTTCCCTAGTAAATGCCGTTCTGTCAAATCATACATTAGGGAATCCAGCTTGATCTTAAAAATCATAGCTATAATGTCTGGTCTGTCATCTGCATTCAGTCCTCTTTCTTTCACATACCTTGTTATCTCTGGTCATTTAAGATTACATGTAAATGTAATGAATAGATCAGGAAACCCAAAATGCTTACAAATTGCCATAGCATCATAATAACTTTGAAGCATATACCGAGGCCCCCTTGTGAATGATGCTGGAATAAGGACCTTTTGCCCTTGTTCACTCATTGAACTACTTCCTGCATCATTTGCTTCTTTAATCAAGTTGTAGTTCTGACATCTCAACTTAGACTGATTGAACTTAATGTAGGATAACCTATTAGATTCAATAGTTGAAAAAGCATCAACCAGCAACTATTGAAACAATCTCTTTGACTTAAGAATTGTATGAGACTCGCCTGCCCTCTCTTGAAAACGGAATGCAAACCATTGTCTCATACTTATACACTTTTTCTTAGTCCTGTTGTTTGAGCCTGTGAAACCTTTTTCTATACCAGGCCTCCAACCATCTTCACCATAACATAGAATAAGAGGATATTGTAGTGCCAAATAGGATGGGTGTATTTCACTTATACGTTGAAGATGTCCAGTTCTTCTCTCCTGTATAACAATATCTCTTTGTAGCATTTCGTTATGAAAATCACTTGGTATTAATGCGGTAACTTCTGATGCTGTTGGAATGCAAAAAGTCCTTCAATCCTTACCTACACGATCATTAACAATCCTCATGTGGAATGTTTGATCTTTGAAATTTTCAAACCAATCTCTAGCACACCTGAAGTTCTCAACATAAGGATTCACATCATTTAGCATTTAGATAATGGCTTCAATAACTTCTGGCCTTAATTTACTTCTACCACCATCATTCTCTGTGTTTTTACTCTTGCTACATTTGAAAAAATTTAAAACAGTAACATACAAAATATTATGAGCCAGTGTAGTATATAAATATAATTTCAATCTAACTATGGTAATGAAGAGTAACATAGTATAATAAGATGATTTTACCTTATAACATTAGTTCTGTTATGTACTTTATTCTCAGTATCAACAATGTAAAGTTGAGAATACTTTGCATAATCACCCTCATCAGGTTTCAAGCCGCCAATCAAATGATAGTTACCTCCTTGTAGTCGAAACATATTAGGACCACTCCCTTTTGGTATAGATCGATCCACTTTTCCACCAAGTGAAGTCATAGCAAAAACTATAGTATAAAGTCTAATATTATCTCTAAAATGTATGTTAAGAGGATCATCACTTGTAAGTAACATGTCAATTAATTGTGGTGATTTCTTTAAATAGGTCAATTTTACGGTTCCTTGTCCACAACAAAGAATAAATGTTATATCTTTGTGATTCCTTCTCTTGTTAATACGCTCTTCATACCACATGAATGCTCCACAATACTTACACTTGTAAGAAGGATCACCATGGTCTAAATATGCTAATAAAGAAATATAATTTGTTAGAATGACTGAATGAACACAAATTTGAGTTAGGTACAATATGTCTTAAACATAAAAATATATTACCTAACAGTTGAGGTAATTTGCTTGAAACAATTTGATGGCTTGGCTGCATATTGCCATTGTTTGTTCTAGATATTGGAAATGACAATTTAAGACTCTTCTCAAATTCAGAAAGAAGTTGATATCTTTGCTGTCTTGAGATTATGGCTTCATCACGATTTTCTGGTTCTTGATCCTCATTATTCTCATTACTCTCATCATCGTTACTACTATTATCATATCCTTGTTCCATTAATTGCATACCTTAACAATATGCAGGCATATAGAAATTAATATTTATTATATAATACTTACTAACAAAAGCTATAGTCTGCTATTTCACTTTAACATATAAATTATTATATATAGTTTTAGAATTGTTACATTCAAAGGATTGTTCTGCTAGTATATTTGTGAATTCTTCTTGGAAATTTCGTTTAAAAGAACTATATTCTCTCTGACATTGATTCAATGGTTGCTGCATGGTTGTACACGATCTAGATCCGTCTGTTGTTTGACCTATTTATGTCAAAAGTTATTCTTTAGCAAATAAATAATCACATGATCATATAGTAATGATTAATATGTCTAAGATTACCTGATTTTTTTTTGAGGACCTTGGATGATTGGACTGTTAGAAGGCGTATTAAACTGCTGCAAATTAGTGATGTGTTATGGAAGGATACTTGGGTAGTTAGTGCAAAACTTTCATTGCTGGCCATTAGTCTTGAAGATTCATTACATATAATATAAAAATATAGAGGTATGTAACTCAGAAACTTTCTTTAACTTTCAAATATTTTAAAATGGGGAAAAACATAAAAGAGGTTTAGATATTCACATACTTTGATTTTCTCTCATATAGGACTTAAGCTGGTGAAGATGCATTGAAGGAGTGTGAAAACTATCAGGTCTACTGACTAATAAGTTGGATATATCTTGAAAAACTCTTCCTAAAGCTGGTAATAGAGATACAAAAACACTATTAACAGATGCATTCATTTGTGTATTCTGACTGTCTTGAGTGTTAGATGAAAGTATTCGTTTCTTTCGAAGGGGTTGCTTGGTTTGTTCTGCATTAAAGAAATTAGGTTTCTTCTTCATGGCTACAATAATTTGGATTAGGGTTTATGTTTACTTGGTGAAACAGTAATGCTAAAGAGCTACTAATATAATCAATAATCATTTAATTAGTTATATAATCAGTACTATAAAGATAAAGTTTACAATATTTTCTTTCATTTACTTGTTGCTGATTATATCTAATTATTGAATATATATCAACTCATTATTTATGGATAGGATATATATAACGTATCTTCTCCATTATTTAGATAAAATGTTTCAATCGATTTACTTATAATCTTTTTTAACATTTATACAGGGAAAGTTTGACACATATGGTGCATGAGGAGAAGGAAATACAAAATAGAAAGCGGATACACCATTCACAGGTCAGTATAATATCATAACTCTGATATATATATATATATATATGTTTTCTAACGTACATTACAGTTTATAAAAACATATAAACTTAATAACATACAGAACAATTAACATAGAACATTGAAACTGGAAATTCATTTTCAAGGTCTCATAAAAACATAACATAAGGTCACTTAATATAAGCTCTGAGTTACACAAAGAATATCATAAAACACATTCAACTCATACAGAATTTTCACCTACACTCTCTAGCTCCAACATTTCATTGTATTCCCTATCTTCTTTGTTGAGAAGAGATAAACGTTCACCAACCTGATCATGGATGTAAATAAATAAACAAATATGTATATAATCATTAGTGTGACAGTATAAAACATGTGTAACTTATGTGATTAGATGAATAAGACAAACAATACATGTTTTTTTATTTCTTCTAGCTCTGGAAAATTAGGATTGAAGAAAACTCTTGAACAACCAGGACGATTTATAACACATGGATAACCTATAAACACACATATACAGTTACCCTTACAAAACATTATAGGACAAAGATTAACAATTTTAAATCGTAAAATTACCTCTTCTTTGCCCTGAATACCAAAATCTTAACACACAAAAAACAACTTGCTCACGATATGTTCTATTATAACCTCCACCAATCCACATGTCCTTGATTTGTTGTGCCAAAGGACCTATGGCACAACAATTGAGTTTCACAAATCTGCAAGATTAATAAGCCAAATTAGTGCTAGTTTAACAAATATTATAACATAAACAATGTATTACAAAAAGAGGTAAAGTGTATGCTATACAGTTGACTGATCAGACGAAAATAAAGGTAGCTGCAAGTATCCTGGTGATCAGTTTCCTGTGGAACATATGGGCAGTGCTTGACACTTCCAAGAGATTCAACAATTCCACACAAATCTAAAAAAATTATAAGATAAATCCAAAAACAATAAGTAAATATAAATTTAAGAAATATTTGAGAATTTAAGATAAAGTAGAAAACAATTAGTACAAAAAATATCTAAATCAATTGTTACAAACTAACCAAAGGTTTCAGACTCTAGAACTCTCCTCTTCTTAATAGAGCGAAAGTTTGCAAAAACAAAGTAAGACAATGGTGTGATTTGTATAATTTCTGTCATCTCAGTAGAAAAATAGAACTTAATATGGAATGGATGATTAGTGTTCTACACACGATTAAGAGAATCAATGATCATAAAATCCTTTATAAAATATCAAGAACCTTCCTTTAGTACTCTAACATTATCAAACTTAAAAGGACCACCAGCAATCGATGCCTCAATTTTAGTCCCCTACACAAACAAAAACAGACTAAGAAATATGTATAAACATTCAAAATATTTTAAAAAATAGATTTGATCAAATCTTAGTAACCTGTTGGTCAACTAAAAGCAATTCAACTTTTCTGAAAAATCGTGGTGGTGTAACTTGCCACCAGCTGAGTAGCTTAACACAAATAAGCCAGTCTTTACGACCTAGAATGAGGTCAGCTACGTTTGTAGGAACTTGCATGATTTCTTGAAGAAGATTAGATTTTCAGAATAAGGAGATAGAAGGTGTTAGAAGATATATGAAATATAGTTTAGAGGTTGCCATATATAGACATGAGGAGATCCATTAGATTTCGAATACAGAATATTTCATCTAGCTATAAAGAAGGAAAAATTCATTATATCATATCAAACATGATATGACTATAGATAGGCGTTAATAGCTATGTATATCTGTGAACATTGGTAAGACAAATTTACTTTTTTCAGAAAACAACTTTCTCAATAACAACAAAAAAGAATCACTGAATAGTATATGCTAGGCTGGCCATTGACTGTGAAGATATCAAATCATGACATGCATATTTCAATCTAGATTATAACTGTTGAATACCACATAGTTAGGTTATAAAACATTAGATTATAACTGTTGAATACCACATAGTTAAGTTTAAACAAAATTTGAATAATGTTTCTGAATTTAAGACATTTGATAAGACTATAATATATAGTTTTATGAATGTAGAAAAATAAACCTGATAAAAATACCATGAAAGTACATCAAGTATATTATGCGGATGAACTATATAACAGTTACTGATCCATAACAATAATTCATACCAAAACATGTTTTAAAAAACAAAAATCATTAAACTAAACAGAACAGATGTCTGAAAACAATATATGATTTAAACTAAACCAAATGAAAGTCTGAAAATAAACTTAGTAATGAAATATTATGAGGTTAAAAAAAAAGAGTAAAACAATAAAAGCAATTAAAAAACAGAACCTAATTAATTTTATGATCATAAACGTATTTGTTCTTCTCGACCTTTACTTTAACTTCAGAAACTTTCTTCACTTCCATCTTCTTCTCCTCATTACAAAAATCATAAGACTCATTATTCTGAGAAACATTAGGATCACCACACGTAACAATAACATCATTAAATGTCTTGTTTACATCTACCTTATTTCCTTCAAATGAACCTCTGCAAACTTTCTTTGTGGCTGAGGACTGCTCAGTAACTTCTAAGTTAAGAGCAATTACACGTTTTGATGAGGGTGTACTCGATTCATAGGTGTCTTGGCTGTCTGATAATAAAAGAGAACTCTGCATCCAAAGCAAAAGCCATTGGTATTAGGATACTTTCTGACTATTAAAACTTTTAACTTATAATGTATACAATAGATTAAAAGACCTGGTCACCAGATAGAATAGAAGCTGGATTTATTAAACCTTCAGAATCATCATTAAAATCTTCTGCAATCATTCCATCCTTAGCCAAAACTTTAGACACTTTGTAAGAATCTTTACCATCCACAATGTTCTCCTTTTCCACACAAACCAGTAAAAGAAATGTCTTCCCAATAAGATTTTTAATTGCATCTGGTAGAGCTTCAGGATCGAAAATATGGTTCAAAGATCAAATTCAAGTAGAACTGATAAATTCACACACAAACATACTTAACATATCCAATATAAAGAAGAAATACCTCAGCAGTAGATCCACCCAGAACATTGGTGGCAGTTTCTGTGATAATGTGTGCAGCCATAGTATCAAAAAATAGACATTTAGTTCGACATGTACTATCCATTACTTTGTTGTAGAGCATGTACCTATAAAATGTCCAGAAAATACAATTCAGTGACGATTAAAATCTAGTATACAATACAATATAGTTTAAAAACATCTATAGTTAACAAATATAGTAATCAACAAACCTAGCAATGACATTAGTGACAACTGATTTGCATATATCACACCAAAACTTCTGTTTTTGTCCGTTTAAAGGAGCACCAATGCCGTCAGGATATATATGTGTAACAATCTTGTTCCAATTCCTGCAGCTAAAATAGTACCATGCCCAATCTATGTCAATAGCATAGATAGTGCATATAACTCTTGCCTTACCAACCTAAAAAACAAACACTTGATAATTAGAGAGATATAAATTGAATAATGTAAATCAAAAAACATATTACACTAACACATTATTCATGAGTTAATAACCTCTTGAGAATTAATAAGTTCTTCAATAGTCTTCTTTGGATATTGAAAACTATCATCATCCTTAACAGTCACCATTTGATATTTTAAAGTACTCTCACGAAATGTGAGAATCAGACCATCAGATGGTAGCCTGCAAATAAAGGAAATATATTAAATCACACTGGTTATCAATGATGTAGATAAGAATTTACAACTACTTACGATTGGAAAAATCTATTAACTTCCGGATAAGAAGGATTAACATGAACTTGTGAGGCATCAAATGAATTTGAGAGGCTTATTGTTCCTGAGGAAAAATAAGAGTTAATATAAATGTTTAGCAGAAAATACAGAATCAGAGAATCTAATTAATCAAACTAACTATTATAAATATACTAACAATGCCACCATGAGCTGATTGACATTCCTTAAAGACTTTTTCAGCAAAACCACCCCATAAGGTACATGAAAGCCTCTCATCACTATACCATTAGAACACCATTAAAAAAACAGTGACTAATTATTTCTAGATCAATACAGATAAGTACTTTATGATATATGAAAAATATAAACACATCTTTTAGCTTACTTTCCATCCCTCAATTCAAAATCCAGCTTCTTAGTTGGCTTGTTGTTAACCTCCAAACTCTCCATTTCTCCAACGTTAACAATTTGACCAAGCACATCTAAAATATTAGAATCAGAATATCATGACACTAACTGCATATCAAAAGTACAAACAATAAGAATTGTTATAAACTAAAAATTTATATTGACTTACCAATCAACATAGCTGGATTAAGAGCACCCATCAAATTTGATTAAACTTAGCTAAAATCAAAAAGTTTGAATCTGATTTATGATCACTTTGGGTTACAGATGTGCCATTGAGAAAAGCCATTTTGTATAGATGGCTTGTTGGTCGGAATTGGCCGGTTGCATAAGTGAGAGCAAATGTCTCAATGAATCTCCACTGACCAAGAGGAAAATGATTTGAGAATTTGTGAACTAAATCTTTTTTTACAGATGCGTGGATCTTAAAACCATAAAACAATATAAGGTAATGAATTGTTAGATTTAGCTTAATAATTTTGTAAAAGGTTAAAGAACTTGACTTACTTGTTCATCTGCAAAAACCAATTCCAGAGTTTCATCGGTGTTGATGATGTATTGACGCCATGAGTGAAGGACTTTGACATGGACACGCCAAGTTGTCTTATACGGTCATAAATCTCTTAGGTAAACAAACAAAAAAGCCATTGGTATTTGTTTTGAAAGATTGTGGTTATGGGGTTATTCTTGATAAAAGATTTTTTGCATTTGATGGTAGCCTAATGAAGGTATATATAGGTTAATGCAAGAATGCAAGAATTAAAGTAGGTTAAATCTCGGAAAATCTTAGTGAGTACTATATTACGGGTTTGTTATAAATATTCATTAGATGAATTTGTGGAATATTCTTAATAGTTGTTATAAATGTGTTTGTAGGATATGCTAATGATTGATATAAATCGGTTCCAAGATATGCATAGATATTGAGGTAAAGATCTATAGAGGTGAATCGGGTAAGATCTTTATTTTTTTTAGTTTGATTACGACTCTTAAAATGGAATATGCTTAGAATTAGGGAATTTAATTATGTTAGTTTAGTAAGTTAGGATTAAGATAATATGTTTAGTAAGATATTCCGAATATTATGATAACTAAAGATGGTATGTATTTGTTTGTTCGGCCAAGATTGCAGGAGAGATTGTTAAAAGTAATGGACGGTTCGGATCAACCGCATAAAAACCTGGATCAACGACTACGATTAAAAGAGATTGACCCGCAACGAACGGCTAAGATTTAAAACAGAAGATCCGCGTGTTTATCCGGATCCGAACTGGGTAATCCGATTTCTCAAGCTTTTAAAATACCTTTTATACCATTAATGAGTTATTTCCAAATGTTCTTAATTTCAATGGCATTGTATTGTAAATTTTTACAAAACAAAGATTACTCTGAAAAAGTTGCTGCAAAAATAATAAGTAGATATATACATATATATATATATAATAGAATTCTTTGTATATGATTTTTTTGTGAATAAAAATATCAAGTGGCACAATAAATAAAAATTGAAAAGACACATGTTAAAAGGTTATAGTCAATTATGTTGTATTAATAGATTAAGTTATGGTCAAATTATATTAATTGATTTTAAATGTATAATTAAGAGAAATTATTGTTTTTATAGATTTTTTTTTTAAATGAGAATATCAAAAAATAAAATAGAGAAATAGCTAAAATAATAGATGAGACGTGTCAGGTTGTGGTTAAATGAATCCTACTTTACTATATAAGATTTATAGAGAGAAATGGATTTAATGATAAAAATTAGGTTTACATACTTCAAATTTAAAAAATGAATTCAATATCTTAATTGATTCCTATTCAGATTTTTAGGAGTATAATTGTGTTATTTTGGAATAAACTCATAACTAAAGTATTGAGTTAAGATCATATACTCCTAAATTTTCGATTATAGGAATATATGCTAATATCACTTTTAGGAGTAAAATTGAATACAAATTCAAAAATTTCGTAACTTATCAATTCATGAGATAAAAGATTGATGATTTTAAGTTAAGCAATATATTTCGTAACTTACCAAATATAAAGTAATCTATTATGAATTAAAGTTTTAATCAAACATTTGTGGAATCTTCTAAAATTTACACGGCTTGAATATATTGTGAAAATCACGTTTGGATAGTATCTAAACTGATTTCGAATGTATTTGTTATTTTGGAAATCTCATTAACTGAATATTTAGTTTAACTATTTAGAAGATACGAAATACAATATTTTAATTTAGTCAATATTTAGTTTATGTTTTTTGAATATGCTTCTGCGACAAATTAGTAAACCCGTTAAATCTAATATTCTTTTTTTTTTTTAATCTACAGGGATCCGCGCGTCTTTGAATGGGTCAGGTACATTTCCGATTTTAAATGGCTCATGCGACAAATTTCATGACAAAAATGCATTTACTCGATTTTTATTTTACAAACGTGGAAATTTACTTATACGATAATAACATTTCACATTAATAATTTTCTTTTTGTCTATTTTTTTTCTTATGTGTCCTTCCTCTTTAATATATAAGATTATAATAATAATCATATTAATCCAATAAATCCGACTAAAAACCTAAATCCCGATTGAATTTACTTTGGTGTCTCTTAATTAAATCAATTTTAACCGGTTAAGTAACTAAACCAAACAAAATCTAATAATTTAATAATAAACGTCGAAGACATAAACAACACCAAATTTACGTAGCCAAGATGATACACTTTGGTTCACCAATCCAAACCCATCTAACAACACTGATCACATATATGACTTTCGGTTTAATGGACTTATTAAACACATTAGGATTCCTTGGTTAACGTTGGTTAAGGCTAGTTCAATAATTAAAACAAAAGCACCTTCAACATAGAGAAATGAACATGGTTGTTTACTTTCTCGGCGATTTGTTCATGGTGATTTGCTTGGCGTCTCGAACTGCAAAGTTGACGACCCTACAACACATATCTGCAGCGGTTCAAGCCATGGCGATTAGGTCCTTAAGATTCAACAATCAAATCAAAGCAGAGGTGTAAACTAGGATTAATTAACGGGATTACCTCTCTGACGAAGACGGCTCACAAGAAGACACAAACTTGTCACGATAACAGTCTCTGGTGGCTTGAGTGAGGCTGTGGTGGTTCTTAAACAAGTGGAGAGTTAACGTCGAGTCAAATCGATAATAAGAAAGAGGACTCGATCAGCCAAGGTTGCAAGTTGATAGCTAAGAGTTTATGTGTCGCGTTTCAGGTTTTTTGCCCTCCTTTTATACACACACGGGAAAAATAGGGTTTTGTTTGGATTTGTCTCGCTAACAGGTTCAGATTAGATATCACGGTTTGATTCTCAAATCGGGGCGTTACAAACAGCCATCTTACATGAAGCCCATAAATGAGCAACTTGATGGAACAGGGTACCAACATGCAGTCCTCTTAAAAATTTATCTGTATTCTTAGCTGCATACCAACTTCGTAAAAATAGCAAGAAAAAATATCACTCTTCCATCGAACATTGATGAAAACTACGAGACTAGCCTAACTGAATCCGAGGAAGAAAAAAAACACTTGAGAGAGATGTTCAAAGTCTGTAGAAAGTCTCATTACACTCATAAAGCATGAAAAAGTCGATGAAGACGAAATCAACAAGAAAAGGCTAGAAAACGCTCAAAGGCAACTCAAGGATCCAACAACTTTGTTTTTACCGGTTCCTGAAGGAATTAAGGAAATTGTGTTTCTCACCATTCCAAGAGAAGATCAAGTCGCTTAGATCATCCACGTTTTTAAATTTGAATAAATAACAAGTTTTTTTTTTGTTTTTTTTTATTATTTTGGAGGATTATGACCCTTGTTTTTAAGAATCTTTTCTTTCAAGTCCTTATTTTCAAGTTTGTAGTTTTGCAAGTCTATTCTTTTTGTTGTTATAAATTTTGACCCTAGAAGGTCACCTCCTACTGGACTATATATAAAGTCCTTTCTGAGCATGTAAAACTTAATTTTTGATGAAGTAAAAACCTAGTTTTTTTTATGGGAGAACCCAAAACGAGTGACCTTAGTCCGGTTGAATAGTTTCCATTGTTTCCACTGTATTTAAACACATCCAGTTGAATATATTGAGAGTGACCTTAGTCCAGCAACAACTTCACCATCATTCACCACTTTAGATATGTCAAGTTCGATTCTATATCATCTGGTATTAGAGCTAAACGCATCAAACCAAGTTTTATCTATCCCTTTTATTTTAGTTCATCTTTTGTCTTTTGTTTGTTTTAGTTTGATTGTGTCTGTCTAAGTTTTGTTCGTTTCTGTTCATTTTGATTTATTCGCCTGTTTAGTTCCGAGTGTTGTTGTTCTATTTTGTCTATTCATCTTCTCAAAAAGAAAATCCTACAAAATTTTTATCTAGATCTGACCATTTAGTTATTTTAACCTTCGAATCTCACCTACATCTGTTTGTTTTGAGTTAGAAACCATTCAACTTCCGGACACTTGATATGCTTGTTCGTTGAGAGACATGAAATGTTTTCACCATGGGAGATCAAGGAGATACAAACGTGGCTCAAATACTTGTCGCCATTCGAGCTCAACTTCAGACCCTTGCAGATCGAATGACAAGGATAGAGCAGCCTCCACAAGCACGTAGAAACCCCAATAGGAATTCGGATCCACATAGAGTAAACCAAGTAGAAGATGATCATGTACCAGAATTTGAAGATGATATTCCGCCTGATCCAGATCATAATCAAAGGCCAAAGTGGCAATACAACCATGACAAAGGTATAAAAGATGATTCAAGACAAGGAAACAGAGATATCAAACAGGAAAAGTCAATCCAAATGCTTACCTTGTTTTGGAGAGGCATACAAAAACAGGACATTTGCGATGGAAATATACCTCGCAATTCCGTCGCAAATGGCCTTTCGCGATGGATTTGCGAGACGCACCATTTCGTCGCAAATCCCGTCTCGCAAATCAATTTTCGTCGCAAATCACTCGCAAATTTGCGACAGAAAAACGTGGTTGCTAATTAGTCGCAAATTTAACCCCGCAATATCGTCGCAAAATTGCGACGGAAGTGCGTGAAAGAAGTGTTAATCGCAAAAAAGTTCATCGCAAAATTATAGCAAAATGCGTAAATAATAATACCCGCAAATACGTCGCAATATTTGCTTCGGATTTGCGAGGAAACATTGTGACGGAATTGCGTGGAACTATTTTTAAATGGGGTCGCAATTCCCTCGCAATCTGCGACAGATTTGCGAGGGTGCGGTTCTTAATTCCCTCGCAAAGCCGTCGCAAATTGCGGCGGCATCTGATTTATATAATAATAAAATTTTTTAATTATTAATAATAATTAATAATTATAAATTTATTAATTATAAATAAATTTTTTTTCAAAATTAAAATTTTATAAATAAAATTAAATTGTTGAAACATTAAAATTAAAAGAAACTAAAATGTATTATACAAACGAGAATCTAAAATTGAACCGATGGACCGGATCCGGTTCCGGTTCCGGTTTCGGTTCCGGTTCCGATCTCGGTCCCGGGCTTGGTCCTACTCGTAGATGTGTCTCTAGGGTCCTGAATCATCTGTGCTAGCACCGGATCCTTTGTCGCCAAATAGCTAAACATCTGATCGAACCTCGAGATCTTCTCAGACTGAGTCACGATCAGCTGGGTCTGCGACTCAATGATGCCCTGGAGGTAGGCGGCGGACTCCGCTTCTGCTGCTGCCGAGGAAGAAGAAGTGCACGAGTCGATCTGCGATTGCAGAGAACCGACTCCGTAAATTCTCCTTTTTTTACGGGGAGCGACCTGAAAATTAAGAATAAGTTTAATTAGTTGAAATTATTGTAAAAAATAAATATAAAACATTAATATTCATACCTCGGTAAAGATCTTGTTCTTCACGGCGGGAGTCAAAGGGGTAGATGCGCTCTCATCGCCCTCCGAATGCTGAGTCAACTCCTGCATCTTCGAAGTGACGTCGTTGTAGATCTTCTCAGACTTCTTGTCGACAAAAGTCCCATCTGGTCGCCTCTTTGTCGCCTCTTTGCCTGATTTGTTTTTTTATAAATATCACAAAAAAATTTAATTAATAATTAAAAGAAATGAAAAACTTACGATTTTCCGTCCGCGGGCAAGGTAGGAAAGCTGTCCAGACCGATGCTTGGCATACCCGTCCCCATCAGGATCAGCGTACCGGGCCGCCCGACTGTTAGCGCTCTTGATCTCGCTCGCCGGATCCTGCCAATAAGCCACAAGGCCTGCCCAGACATCTGGATCAAACCACCTAGGCATCGCAAGGTCGCCTTCTTTCTTCCACTTCTTCTTCCACCGTCCCACCTGGTCGGCCATGCGTTCCTTCAGCTTCGCTTCAAACTCCTTTCGGACCTTGCTCGTAATACTGTACTCCCAATGATAGTGTTGCTACAAAAAAAAAAATTATCATGAAAAATTCAAACAATAAGTTATATAAATTATAAAATAATTAATTTTAAATATTAAAAAACTTACAGCAAAAGTCTGAAACCACCGTCTTCTGACATGCTCAGGTGTTTGCCTCCAATTGGCATGAGGCTCTTTGAAATCTCTTTCAAAGATCGAGCGGACCGAAGCGGCCACGCATCCGTCTTGATCAAACCTGAAATGTAAAATAATAAAAAACAAATAATATGACTTTATTTGTTTTAAAAAACTTAAAATTAAATTAATAAATTCAAAAAAAAAAAAACCTTACCAATACGTATTATCAGGACGTCTTGGATCAAGGCGGGGAAGAAGGTCATGACCTGGAGACTCGAGGATCGCCTTAACGACAAGATCATCATTGTCGTTATCATAGTGTGCCACCGGTGGGGGATCTGAGAATGCGGGTGGAGGCGGTGAATAGTACTGACTCCCGGGGATGTCGTCATGTCGTCCCGTCTGAGAAGTGAAACTCGTCCGAGGAGTTTCTGGAATAGGCGTGCCACTCCTCCGAGACGAGTCACTCCTCCGAGGCGTGCCACCCCTCGAGAGATAACGAGAGTACTCGTTATTAACTCCAGACATCTGAAAAACAAAATTTAAAAAATTAGTAAAATAATTACAACGATATCATATTAAAACTTATAAATTTTAAAAATCAATTACTAAATGAATTATAAAATTATAAAACCTAATTTAACAAATCTAAATCTAAAACTAACAAAACCTAATTCTAAAAACAAAACTAACTAAATTACAAAAACTAATTTAAATCTAACAAAATTAATCTAAATCTAACACAACTAATCTAACAAACCTAAATCTAACAAAACTAATCTAACAAACCTAAATCTAACCAACCTAAAAATTTAAAAACCTAACAAATCTAACAAATTTAACAAAACTAATCTAACAAACCTAACAAATCTAACCAACCTAAAAATCTAACAAAATTTAAAAAATCTAACAAAATTTAAAAACTCTAACAAAATTTAATCAATCTAACAAATTTAACAAATTCAATAAATTTCTAAATTCTAACAAAATCTAATTCTAAAATTTTTATAATTTCTAAAAATTAATTATAAAATTTTTATAACAAATAATTTCTAAATCTAACAAAACTAATCTAACAAACCTAAATCTAACAATTCTAAATATAACAAAACTAATCTAACAAACCTAAATCTAACAAACCTAAATCTAACAAATATTTAAACTAAACTAATCTAACAATTTCACTAATTTTTAAACTAATCTAAACTAAAATCAAACTCAAAACTAATCTAATCTAACAAACTAATCTAACAAAATCAAACCCAAATATCAAACTAAACTAATCTAACAAAATCAAACTCAAAAATCTAACAAAATCAAACTAAAACTAAACTAAACCAAATCTAACAAAATCAAACTCCTAACCTTGGTTTAGAGGAGAGATCAG
The DNA here is from genome assembly GCA_004349715.1 of Crucihimalaya himalaica. Taxonomy (NCBI): domain Eukaryota; kingdom Viridiplantae; phylum Streptophyta; class Magnoliopsida; order Brassicales; family Brassicaceae; genus Crucihimalaya; species Crucihimalaya himalaica. The sequence goes on along the minus strand of SMJT01000036.1, from coordinate 1,544,494 downwards.
TCGGCTGGAGAAGGATAGAGGAGAGATCGGCGACTGGAGAGGAGGAGAGAGGACCGCGGCGGCTCGTCCGCTGGAGAAAATCGGAGATCGGCGGTGGCGAGGAGAAGAAGAAAGAAAATGAAAAGGAAGAAGAAGATCGCGACTTTATTCTGTTTTTTCCCGGTCCATCGCAATTCCGTCGCAAATCCATCGCAAATTAGGGTTTCGGATTACCAATTTGCGACGGATTTGCGAGGAAATTTACGGTCCATCGCAATTCCATCGCAAATCGAAATAATTCAAACGATTAACAAAAATTCGTATCGCGGTTAAACCAATAAAAGGATTAGAGCCGCAATTCCCTCGCAAATTTGCGACGGCATTGCGAGGAAAAATGTTTGCGAGGGAGTTGCGTCTATATTTTTTTTTTCCTCGCAAGTCACTCGCAAATTTGTCGCAAAGACGGAATTGCGTTGAACAAGACGTTTTTCTCGCAATTCCGTCGCAAATTTGGTAAAATATGATTAAAAATTTTTTATCTTTAATTTAGAAATCAATTTGTTTTGGGATATGTTTACATACGATGCAAATTCATTACTACTTGAGCTATTAGACTTCATAACTTTTGTATTTAGTTACAGTTCTTGTTAACTAAGTTTTGGATCTATATAGTTACAGTTCTTGTATCTTGGGAAGGTTTGTTGAGAGAAGTGTTGCTTATCAACCTTGGATATGTTTGGGTGTAAATTCATTACTACTTGAGCTATTGGACTCTGTAACTTTTGTTTTAAGTTACGGTTCTTGTTAGCATAACTTTTGTACTAGTTACGGTTCTTGTATCTTGGAGAAGTGTTGCTTATCAACCTTGAATATAGACTCGAAGCAAATGAGACATCTCCAAAATGAGCAATCAACCACAAAATGTAGATTGGATCATACTTAATCATCTATAACCATCTTGTCGGGCTAACATCTTTAATGAGTGTAAAATATTCATCGATTGCTGAATTTTCAAATTAATTCCAAGCAATTCCCTAGCAAATTGCGAGGAAATTGCGTGGAATTAGACGCTTTCCTCGCAATTACCTCGCAAATTTGGTAAAATTTGATTAAAAAAAAACTTTATTTAAAATCAAAATTGCTTAAAAACATTTAAAAATTAATCAGATTCTTTTTCAGATTCATTGGAGTGTTCACTATGATCAATGTCTTCTTCATCATCAGTCTCCTCGAACTCGTCAGATTCTTCATCTTCCTTCGTCTCATCAACTATTATGTCTTCCTCTTCTCTGGTTTCTGGATCAATATGTAAGATATTCTCTGTTGATTCGATTGCTACAAAGACTTCTGGTGATCTTTCATGTTGCATAGCCACATCATCAACTTCCCCGACTATACGACCTCTCGGATTCACTTTTATCACTGATAACCACGTCTCCCGCATTTGCCTTTTCCGAGGGTAAGGAATATAACACACTTGTTCTGCTTGACATGCTAGGATAAAAGGTTCGAAGTTAGAAAATTTTTTGTTTGCATTGACATCGGTTACCCCTAATGTGTTTGTGCGGACGCCTCGACCGACCGTTGGATCGTACCAATGACATTTGAATAAAATGCATTTCAACCCAATAATTCCAGGATATGAGACTTCCATAATTTCTTGCAAGACGCCGTAGAAGTTTAGATCACCTGGCACGTGGATTCCATAATTTGCGGTTGACTTATTGGAGCCATAATCATACGTGTGAAAAGTGTATCCACGAGTGAAGTACATTGGGGCAGTTTTGATCTTCGCAATTGGTTCGTGAATAATCTCATGCAACCATAGTGGCAAGGGCTGGTTTGCACATCCATTCATCACCTATATATATATATATATAAATTTTTAATTAACGAATTAGATTATTTAAATATTGTTGGAATATATCAAATATGTATAATATCTTACTCTACGTACATAATATCTTAACCATCCAGCAAAATTATCTTCTTTGGACTTCTCATACTCTTTTTCTGGTAAACCGGGACAAGCTTCTCGCATCTGCCTGTCGAATTCACTGTACAAACAAAATTAAATTAAATTCGTGAACTTCACAATGAATAATATTAAATAATTGTTAGTTAACAAATTTAAATAATTAATTAAGAGATATACCTCTCAAACGGTTGCACTCCTTCACAATTTCGCAATATATAATTGTGCGCCGCACGAGTAAATTTGTGGTCTTCCCACCAAACTTCCTTAACCTTTCCACCAAGTCTCCCTATTTGGGTGAAGATATCTGGGACCTCTACGTTATATGTTGGTGCAACACCTCCATCGTCATATCGGCTTAGACGAGCCTTTTTGGTTCGAACGGTTGGGCTAAAATAATATGACGTGAAATGAGAGGTTTCTTCAGTCAAACTTCCTGCAACGATCGATCCTTCCACTTTTGCAAGATTTTTGGCCTTTCCTTTTAGATGTCCCATGAATCGCTCGAACGGGTACATCCATCGAAATTGCACAGGCCCTCCAAGAGCTGCTTCATGCGGTAGGTGGATTGGAAGATGTTCCATCACATCAAAAAAAGATGGTGGAAATATTTTCTCCAAATTACAGAGCAACACTGGTATATTATTCTGTAATTGCACAATGCCCTCGTCTGTAAGTGTTCGTGTGCATAGATCCCTGAAAAATGCTCCAATGCCTACACGTTCATAGTTATTATAATCACACCACTGAAATAATTTAATAAAATGACAAAACTATTTCAATAATTAATGTAATTAATTAATATGTACCAGCAATTGCTTCGTGGACGGTTGTCGGTAAGAGCTCAGCCAATGCAAAGGGTAATAGTCGTTGCATGAAAACATGGCAATCGTGGCTCTTCATACCGGCAAGTTTTTTGCCTTGTTCAATACATCTTGAGAATTTGGACACATAACCATCCGGAAACTTCACTTCTGAAGCAATCCAGTTAAACAACGTCTGTTTCGCATCCCCAGACAACCGAAAGATCGGAATCGGTAATTTACCATCTCTTGTAATATGTAACTCGCTTCTTGAGCAGATTTCGGCCAAGTCCAACCTTGATTTGAAGTTGTCTTTACTCTTTCCCGTTCCTTGCACATTCAAAATCGTATTCATGATGTTATCGAAAAAAAATTTCTCGATGTGCATCACATCAAGGTTGTGCCGTAGTAGGTGATCTTTCCAATATGGGAGTTCCCAAAAGATACTCATTTTGTGCCAATTGTGAGAACTCCCATATCCGTCAGGCATGTTCGCTGTAGTGTGCCAATTTCCCCCACGCTTACATGTTTCCTGAGCACCATAATAATCAATCTGCTCAAACAAATCATTCCCTGACATATAAACTGGGGGAGGAATACGCACAACCTTGTTCTTTTTGAACAACTTCTTGTTCTTCCGATACGGATGATGCAAGGGAAGAAAGCGACGATGACAATCAAACCAGCACGACTTCCTTCCATGCTTCAGTTGAAAGGCATCTGATCGATCCATGCAATATGGACAAGATAACCTTCCGTGCGTGGTCCATCCCGATAACATCCCATACGCTGGGAAGTCACTAATGGTCCACAATAGCACTGCCCGCATTGTAAAATTCCGTTCCTGTGAATAATCAAATGTGCGTACACCTGTATACCATAATTGTTTCAACTCATGAATCAAGGGTTGCAGAAATACATCAAGGGATCGTTTTGGATGCTTAGGACCCGGTACCAGAATACTCATAAACAAGACTTCCCTTTGCATGCACATTTCTGGTGGCAGATTGTATGGCGTCAATATCACAGGCCATAAAGAATATTGTCTCCCAGACAAACCAAATGGACTAAATCCATCAGTGCATAAGCCAAGATAGACATTCCTACTCTCGTTAGCAAAGTCAGAATGTACCGTCTGAAAGTGTTTCCACGCCTTTGCATCTGACGGATGCGTAATCTCCCCATCATTCGTTGTATGTTCTGCATGCCATCTCATTGCCGCCGATGTCCTTTCCGATTGGTATAACCGTTTCAATCTATCAGTGATAGGCAAGTACCACATACGTTGGTATGGGACACGGCTCCTTCCGGTAGTTGGTTGATATCTTGGCTTCCCACAAAATCGACATTCCTGTAGCTTATCATCGTCTTTCCAGAAAATCATGCAATTGTCAATGCAAACATCAATAATTTCCGAAGGTAGCCCCAGACTAGCAACTAATTTCTGTATTTCATAGTAACTCCCTGCAGAAATATTATCTTCTGGCAAATACTCTTTAAAAAGCTCAGCCCATGCGTCCATGCAATTTTCAGTTAGGTTATTATCACTTTTAATTGTCATCATCCTAGATGCCAATGAAAGTTTAGATAACCCCTCTCTACATCCCTCATAGATAGGTTGATCTGCAGCGTCTAACATATCATAAAAATGTTGTGCTTCAACATTGGGTTCTTCCCTAGTATCATCAGCAAATGCAGGAATAGATTCATGAAATGCATCAGTAACCATATCATGAAACCTATTTCCCTGTTGATCCCTTTCATAATCTTCAAACATATTTTGGCCATAATTATAATTATCATTATAATTCGGTTGATCAACACCATCACCCGTACTACTACTTCCGGCACCAAGATTATAACCCTCCCCATGTGAAAACCAGATATAATAGTTCGGCATAAATCCTCTATTATATAGATGCTTCTTCACAATATCAATATCCAAATATTGAGTGTTCTTGCAAGTTTTACATGGACAGAATATGTTACCGTCACCCTTCGCATATGGGTTGTTAGTGGCCTGGTGGATGAATGCTCGCAACCCGACACGATACTCTTTCGTCACTTCTCTTGTCTCCGGATCTTTTCGATTATACATCCAACTTCGTAATGCATATGCTTCATTCTGCGACGCCATTCTTCCTAAGCTCTCAGAAAACGATATCTTGATTTTGTTTTTTTTTAGTATTTTCTTTGTTTTTTTTTTGTAAGCTAGTTTTTTTTGTTGTGAAATGAGAGATCTCACGTTAAGGTATTTATAGATTTTTTGAAAAATTTTGCGAAAAAATTGCTATGGAATTGCGTCTAATTTGCGACGTATTTGCGAGGAAACCGGCCCTCGCAATAATTAGGTACAACATTTAAAACGTGTTTCACCTAATTATCTACACATTTTTACTAACCATCGCAAATCCGTCGCAAAATTGCGACGAAATTGCGATGGAAACAAGTCACCCGTGCAAAGTCTTCGTAATTCCCTCGCAAATTTGCGATTTTAAATTTTCGTCGCAATATCATCGCAAATCGGAGGGTATTTCATCGCAAATTCCTCGCAAATTGCGAGGGATATTTTCCTCGCAAAATTGAGATGAATTTGCGAAGAAAACCAGTTTCCTCGCAAATTCATCGCAATTCCGCCGCGTTTTTGCGACGGAAATATTCCGTCGCAAATAGCCTGTTTTCTTGTAGTGATATGAAGTACATCTTTTAGCATTATAAGTACACATGTCAGAGAAAAGTATCTTTAGCTATAGCTCAGCTCACTGAAAGTGCCCTGGCTTAGTGAGCAGAGATGTATCTGAAAGAAGAAGACATAGACATGGGCATATCAACACTTGGGAGGACATGAGATTTTACTTGAGGAAGAGATATGTTCCAGCCTACTACTAAAAAAATCTACAACAGAAATTCAGAAGTTTTCTCGAGGAAGTAAATTTGTAGAAGAATATTTTGATGAGTGTGCGACGCTTAGAAACATATTCAAAGCTGAAAATTTTGAGGAGCTCTTATGGCATAATTTTTAGATGGCCTTCATGATATAATTGCTAGAAAATTGGAGAGGCAAAAATGACCAAGAGAGTTGTTGCACCTAGCAATTCAAGCTGAACAACACATCAAGAGGAAGGCAGCTTTTACTAATCGCAATAAGACATTATGGACGCCACAACCACAAAAAAATATAGACAAAGAAAAATCACCTGAGACTCCAATTCAAAGAATTTGTGATATAAATTGTTTTTTTTTTAATATAATATATATTAATTCAAGAGAAAACCGTTTGTTACATTAAGTGCGACTTTAAATTGAATTCCGAAAGGAGAAAACACTGTTAAAGTGTTGCTAGGTCTTAGAAGCAATCCAAGTTTGGAACCCCTTGTCGAGACTCTTATCTCCCGTTCACTTGATTGATAAGAGTTGATTTCTCATGTACTTGTTCATAAGATCAATTAGGTGAGCTGTAGGAACATGAATCTCACCTTGTCTTCGATCATTTATTTCCCGCCAGATATCACTAATCGTCAGCTGAAGTATGTATCAAACCATAAACTGATGAGTGTTATCCAAAGTGCTGGTGGAGATGAAGGTAAACTATCTGTTACAAAAAGGTTGAGAAGCTTGCTTGGAAAAGTGTTATACTTAGTGCTGACCAGACATCCTTGGAGTAGCTACAAGCGAAAAATAGATGGTCCTTGTCTCCAAGTTATTGTTTCATAATCCACATGATGACAACATACCTTCACTCCATCTTGCCAAGCAATCCCCCGTCAATAGGCGATCATTGTGTTGCATTCTTGAACCAAACCCCTTTATGCCATGTTATCGTAGTAGAAGTGGTGCGAATGTGATTCCAAGTATCCTTTGTTGAGAAGTCCAATTTGAAAGCAGCTCATCTTCCCATCCATATAAACTCATCTTCTCTCCTATTGTTATAGTCATACTGTTTTGAGGTTAAGTCTTCTTGTATCAAGTTGAGAATGGTCTCTCGATCGATGTCTTCTTCGACGCCTTATCAACCACGCTTCTGCCACATTACAATTTATGCCTATTCCCATATCAATAACACCTCTTAGCCCGATTATGTCTTTCAAGCAACCCTGATTTGACAAGTTGTCATACCAAAATGAAGCTGAAACACCATTATGTACATCAACTTTACATAAATGCTTTGCCTTATCTCTGAATAATAGTAGCTTCTTCCATATCCAGGATCCCACACATGTGATCTCCTTAACAACCCAAAATGATTTTTTTAGGTAGATTCATCTTCATGCATTTAACCCACAAGGACTTCTCAGAGGAGAGGATTCTCCATATCAACTTTAAAGAACACATATCATTCACCTCTTTTAGTGGCCTCAAGCCTAATCCTTCTTCTTGTTTATGTTCGCAAACTTGTTCCCAAGCTACTTTTGCCCTCCTTGTATTAAGGCCTTGATCCAACCATAAAAATGTAGAGCATAGGGTATCTCTATATCCTTAAGACATTCTCTGGAAGTCTAAAAGCTGCCATCCAAAAGTTAGAGATTCTTCTAATCACCGAAGTAACTAGGTTTAGCCTACCAGCATAAGAAAGATGCCGAGCCGTGCGTGAACAAATTCGACGTCTTAATTATTTGTTCTAAAAGAGGGAGATAATCAGACTTCATAAGCCTTCTAGTGATTAGAGGTAGACTTAGATATCTCACCGGAAGCTTGCCCGAACCAAAATGAAACTGGGACACCATCTCTTGCTGAACACTATCGGTGATTCCCGCCAAGTACATCGTAGATTTCTTCATGCTGATCTTAAGACCTGAGATTTTTGCAAATAAATAAAACAGATTAACAATTCCTTCAACCGATCCTATTTTGTCATCCGAGAGAACAATGAGATCATCATCAAAACTAAGATTAGGCCCCGATGTTTTTGCATCTCTGGTGATAACCAAACTGCTTTGTGCCTACCGACTTTTCCAACAGTTTTGAGGGACATCCATCACGATGACCAAAAGATATGGCGACAACGAACTACCTTGCTGAAGACCACTCACATATGAAGAACCCTGCAAGCTCTCTATTAACTTAGACCGAGAAAGATGCAGAGGTGATACACAAATAAATCCATTTGATTCATGTCTCCGAGAACTTCATTCCCGAGAGAGTGTTTAGTAGGAAGGACCATTGTACTATATCGAACGCATAAGAGATTTCAAATTTTAATGCACATCAAGCTGAAACCGTGTCCCAATGATAATCTTAGAACAATTATGTTGCCAACAACAAATTCTTTATCAAGAGTCTATTCTTCACGAAAGCAGACTGGTATGCAGCTACGAGTTTGAGAAGAACATGTTTTGGCCTATTAGCAAGCATTAACCAATTGATTGATATGTTCAAAAGGCTTCTACCAACTGCCTTATTCTAGAGGTACTTTGCTCACTTTGGCTAGATTTTAACAATTCATTGCAATTGTCGTTGTCTAGAAATATATAAAGGCAATATCTAGACTTTCGTCTAAGATAAGCATTATAAACAACCTAGTCAAAAAATAAAAGCATCAATTTCAATAATAACATACATAAGTTCCCAAAATCCAACATAGAATTACTCAAGCATATAGACAATAAGCAAGACAAAGATGAAGAACTCATAACTGAATTACAATATAAACTACAAAAGCTAAAATAAAACTCTATGTTTTTCACACAAAGGCTGGATGATTAAGTCGTAGGGACGAACCCTTTATTTATACTACAAGATAAAAACCCTAAAAATGAGAAAATGGAAGTTTTCCGAAAAGCTCAACCGATCGGTGCAAAACACAACTGATCGGTTTTTGTGGTCTTCTCAACTGATCAGTGCATGATGCAACCGATCGGTTTCCGTCTCCGTGATTTTCCTCTTATGATCCACTTTAAGCCCATTTTTGGTCCAATTCTCTTGATTTCGTGCTCCAATTCCGTAATCCTGCAAAAACATAAAAAACTATAAAACTAATTTGTTCTCAGTAAAAAGATACGAGATTAGTCGTAAAAAGGTGATGCAAGCCTCGGTGGTGAGGTTTTGCAAAGCACTAACGAACTAGAATTCTTCAACGGACGATCGTCGGCGTTGTCAAAGAAAGTGTGCACGTAGGTGCAGATCTGACACGATGGCGATCGCTTCTCTCGTGTGGGATCAAATATGAGTTTGTGATTGCAGAGTAAAGGTGCACCACATAGAGGTGATGGATCTATGATACAACATGACTCTTAATCTCGAAGAATCTCTCGACGAAATCAAGAACAAGGGTTTTAGCTTCGTCAAAGAAAATGCGGCTCTTTATTGATATTAGGGTAAAATGTGTTACACAACTACTAAGGGACTTTATATAATAGTCCAATCAGCTAGTCGTACGGCTGAAAAAGGAAAAAAAGTAAAACACGACAACAAGAAACACAAAACGCAAAAAAAAATGATATACAAAAACTCATCGTTTTAATAAAGCCATAAAAGGAAACTATCTAATCTTATTCAAAACTCGCCTTCTTGGGTCGTTTTGATCGAGAACTTAGTCGATGAGAGGACTAGAAAAATGTGCAAGAATGATGTGAACGGAATACAAATTACACAAGTTTGTGCCGAGACGAACGGAGTCGTGAGACCGCTTTACGTTTGTTATCTGCAACCTTCTTATCTAGATTTGCCGTGACTCTGGCGTGCAGCTTTTGGATCGCTTCTCCTCTTTGGAAATCGTCTTGGTTGACCTGTTTGATCGGTGGCAAAGCTACAAGGTCTAATGGAGAGTTTGGGTGAAATCCGTAAACTATCTCGAAGGGAGATAGCTTAGTAGACAAATGCACAACTTGGTTATAAGCAAACTCGATAAAAGGAATACTTTCAAACTACTTTCTCATATTTTTACCGACTATGGTCCAAATCAAGGTGGTGAGAGTATTCGGTTCAATACTTCCATCTGGCCATCCAATTATTGATGACAACTTTTGGAGAACAAGAGCTTGGTCCCTAGTTTCCTCCATAGTGTCCTCTAGAAGTGGAGGCGCACCACTTCTCTGAAGTAAAGATCAGCAATCTTCGAGGCGTCATTGGTGTTGGCACATGGTATCATGTGTGCCGTTTTAGAGAACCGGTCCAGATGACGAAAATTGAGTCCTTGCCTTGCGTCTTCGGTAAACCTAGCACAAAATCCATGGAAACATCCTCCCAAGGGGCGATAGGAATAGGTAAAGGTAAATAAAGGTTGTGTGGGTGTGACCTGGATTTGGCTTTGTGGCACACGATGTATCTCCCGCATAATCTTTTGACTTCCCTTTTCAAGTGTGGCCAAAAGAAATGTTCCTAGACCATGGCAAGTGTCTTGTCGATTCTAAAATGTCCCATCAGTCCTCTTCTGTTAGCCTCACTTAGTATGAGCTCCCGCATTGAGCATTGTGGAATGCACAACCTCTTGTCCCGGAACAAGAATCCGTCTTGTTGGTAGTAAGCCTTGAACAATCCTTGGCCTTGCTTTTGGTAGTATTCGCTTTACTCAGGATTGTCCTTGTACATGTCTTTGATGTTCTCAAACCCCATGATTTTGGCCTCCATTGTTGATATGAGAGCATATTGTCTTGATAAAGCATCAGCCATGATGTTGTCCTTGCCCTTCTTGTACTTGATCACATAAGGTAAGGTCTCGATAAATTCCAACCACTTGGTGTGTCGTCTATTGAGTGAGGTATGTCCTTTAAGATGATTGAGGGTCTCGTGGTCGGTATAAATGATGAACTCTTTGGACATCAAGTAGTGCTGCCAAGTCTTAAGTGCCCGTACCAAAGCATATAGCTTTTTGTCGTACGTGGGGTAGTTGAGTGTGGGGCCACTCAATTTTTCACCAAAAAGGCAACTGGCCGCTTTCTTTGGTGTAAGACAGCCCAAATTTCTAACCCCGATGCGTCACACTCAACCTCTTACATGACTTCGAAATTTGCTAAGGTTAGAACTGGTGCGTAGGTGAGTCTCTCTTTCAAGGAATTGAACGCTTGGTCTTGAGCGGCTCCCCACTTGAATGGTACGTTTTCTTGATGACGACAATCATAGGTGCGGCTATGGTGCTGAAATCTCGAACAAATCATTGATAGAAACTGGCGAGACCATGGAAACTCTGTACATGGCCGATGGTGGTGGGTGTTGGCCACTCGCGGATGGCTCAGATCTTTTCTTCGTCCTCTTGGAGTCCCTATGCACTTATTACAAAACCTAAGAAAATACACTTGTCAGTACCAAATGTGCACTTCTTCAAGTTGGCATAAAGGCCTTCTTTCCGAAGTGTTCTTAAGACTAAGTCCAAATGCTTGAGGTGATCCGCATAGCATCTACTGTAGACTAATATATCATCGAAATAGACTACTACAAATTTACCAATGAAACTTCTAAGAACCTGGTTCATGAGCGTCATGAAGGTGCTGGGGGCATTGGTTAAGCCGAAAGGTATAACTAACCACTCGTAGAGCCCTTTCTTGGTTTGAAGGTGATTTCCATTCATCGTTGGCTATCATCTGGACTTGGTGATATCCACTACGTAGATCGACTTTAGAAAATATTGTGGCTCGACTGAGCTCGTCCAACATGTCATCTAGTCGAGGAATAGTGTTCCGATATTTGATGGTCACATTGTTGATGGCTTGGCAATGTACGCACATTTTCCATGATCCATCGTTCTTAGGAAAAAGTAGAATGGGTACGACGCATGGGCTAAGACTCTCCCTGATGAAACCTTTTTCCATTAGGTCTCTGACTTGTTTTCTTAACTCCTTAGTCTCTTCCGTATTCATGCGGTACGCTGGTTTGTTAGGTATGGGTGCTCCGGGAACTAAGTCGATTTGGTGCTCTATGCCTCGGGGACTGAATCTCCCTAGGTAGCTCCACTTCAGCACGCATGGTTTTACAAACACTGTTTGAACTAATGAAAAGACTTGAGTTCCTTACCTTGTCCTCTTTATTCATATGCTTTTGCATTTCGTTAACCTCAGAGGGACTAAGTGACGCGACGTTTACCTTACGGTCCTTGTAGTTGAACGAGTAGTGGTTGGTCTGGCCATTATGGTTGGTGGCGCGATGATATGCTCAAATATAATACCATAAAGTATCTAAGCAGTAGCTGTAGTATTTTAGGGGTCGAACCACAAAGACTCAAGATGTTCACTCAATAAATTCCAGAATATGAATTAAGCTAAGCGAAATGAATATAATCAAAAGTAACAAAACAATTAATACAATGTTGTAAAATCAGTGGGGAAAACGCTAGGCTTAGGGAAATTTGCAGGCAAATCAGAATTGTAAATCAAATCAAATGTCTGGAATGAAATAAGCTCCGTTCTCGAACTTGAAACACAAATGTAAAGTAAACCAACTGTCGTTGCGAAGACTATCTATGTCTAAACCTAGAATTCCAAATTTCTTTGCAAATTCTATAAATTCAGACAAGCATTAAGGTCAAGTTCAATTGTTCACAAAATCCTAAACCAAATTTCTTTTCGAGTAGGTCTTTTGCTCACCAAACACTAGTTCAGGAAACTAATCACACTTTCGTGTCAATTAATCAACCTAATATCAGATTCTAGTTTGCGAGGCTAGAATAAGAAATAATATCAAGTCTAGGTAAAGAACTCTATAGATATTTCCTAACAAGTAAATCAAATTTAACAATTCATCAAATACCTTTAAACAACCCTAAACCTAACAGGGAGTCTACTCAGACATGGTGAATGAAACAAACATCATGAATAATATAGATATCATAAAAAAAAATAGAGTAAGAATACAAAGAGGGTTCAAGGTTATTCTCCCAAAACTCAATTGCAAGAATACTCTATCTCCAAAAATCGATTCTCTATCTCTCGAGGCTAAAAAACCTAGTTTTATAACTAAAAACACGCTTTGTAGTTCATTAGAAAAATAAGGAAAACTTCTGTTTTTCTTCGGGTCTTCTGAAGAATGCGCGTTCTGACTATTGGTATCGACCGACACCGTGAAAGGTATCGATAAATACTGAGATCTTTAATCGTGTTTCTTCCAGATGATGGTGTCGATCGATACTGCATAGGTGTCGATCGATACCGAGCTTCAGTTCCCCGAACTACTTCAGCTCCAATATGCTTCAGAAGCTTCATAAATCCAATTTAGCTCCAGTTGTGCCTACATCTTGAAAAGACTCTAAAAGACTCTAAAACTACTAAAAAGGACTCAGTAAAAGGACTTATATCATGGTTGAAAATGGGTAAAAACTATGATATATCAACTCCCCCAGACTTAGTCTTCGCTTGCCCTCAAGCAAACAGAAAACCAAACAGAGAAAAGAGGTTTGAAAAACACGAAGACTCACCTTTTCTTGAGATATTGAAATGACCCTTTTTCCAAGCTCCCAGATATCACCTAAACAGTTTTGGATCTGACCGCCATGTACTTCTCCGTAGACAATTGCAGCTTCCCAGTATCCACACATTATCTCATAGCATCAATCATACTAAATCCTTCATTGCCGTTTAATAAATGTTGTTGATATTAAGAAACCTTCTAGATTCTTCCTCATGCGATATCGTGACTAAGGAACCACCCAAGTTTCACACTTTGATATGATTTTCCTCTCCCCCAGACTTATCTCTTTTTGTGTTTCTGATTTTGGATTAAGCTTCGCATATACAAATTAAGGTTTGAGATGCGAGTATTAATGGTGATTGCCACCAAATCCCCGATTCTCCCCTCTTAAAGTATCAAAGGTCTTAGGCGAATAACGAGGTCTCGAAAAATGTTCCTACCCCTCGCTTCAGACCTTTGTGTGATCATTCCTTATCCAAGAAGAAAAATGGGATCACAGGAAGTGTTCCTAGCCCTCTACTCGGCGGAAATCATTTCATCTTTCATGCATCAAAGTGTGTCTAGGGAGAGGTGTACCATAATTTTGAAACACATGGGTTCCTTTGTCAGATATGAATGATGAATCAAGTTCAGTGATTACCAACCTCAGAAATGAAGTGCAAAATTGGGCTCAGGATTTAGAAGAAATCTGCTGGAGACATGGGTGTTTTTTAGTCAACTTGTTAGTCTTTGGATTTTTCATTAGTCGATCTTAGAGCTGATTCTGTTACATTGGTTACTTAAAAAAAAAGTCAGAGCAATGAAATCAAGCAAAAGTTCATAATCTCCAGCAGGTTTTGACTCAAGAAAATAAAATTTTGACTCAAAGACTGACTCTAAGAAAAATAAACACAATGTCAGTAACCAGCTCCCCCAGACTTAAACAACACTGTCCCCAGTGTTATCTAGCCTAGAGGATGCAAAAGAAAGCATAAGAACATAATGGCTGAAAAGGTTTCGCAAAGGTACCGTGTGATTTTGTGGGTATCGATCGATGGTATAACCAGTATCGACTGATGCATGGTGAGTATCAACCGATACGAGTAATGTACCGATCGATACCAAGGTCCTTTTTTCGTAAGACTCAAGCTCAAAATCGTGTCCAGGGAAGCCAAATGTTAGATGAAAGACTGTTAGATAACTAGAGCACGAGTTAGAAGCAACAAAAGCATAAGATAGCCATAATTTCAATGAGTACTGACAATGACATGGAAAAGTTCAAAATGAAAGACAAACAAAATAAAAGAAACAGGGAAAGGGAAATCGTGAAACCCAGGAAACAGAGTCTAGTCATCAGAGTCATCACTGTCAGAGACAGCATAGTGGGATGAAGGGCCATGTGTGGAGTGGTGGGCATCCGTAGATGACATGCAGTGGCAGCGAGAGAAAGCGGCCAAGATGCTCTGTAAGCTCTCCACGACGTACCTCTGAAAGGAGGCGGTCTCCATCGGTAGATCCGATGGTGGAGGAAACGAAGGGGCAGGAGCAGATGTCTGGTGGCGCTGTGAACGGCAGGGCTGACTTCCAGCAAAGTCAGCTGCGTGTGATGCATCAGCAACGACCGGAGTGGATGGGAGACGTGGCGGAGCGCGTACACGTGTGGCCGGAGCAACTGAAAGCAGGCTGGTATCTGGATCGAAATGCAGCTTGGAAACATCACCTGCGATGGTGGTCAGATCACGGTTAGGCAGGCACACAAAGAGCTCACCGTCGGTGTAGGAAGACACCAACGGCGGGTCGGCTTCAGCCAACGCATGTGCTGCATGCTGCATGTACTGCATGTGCTGCTCGTCCATGAGAGAGCGAGCTGTGACGATCGAGCACTCTAAAGTGGAGATGCCAAAATGCTCGAAGATGGGAGTGAGGAGGCTGCCAACTGACTCGGTCTTCCGCGCAGAAGAGTAGTTGCATCCAGAGAATGGCTTGGTCTTCAGAGAGACCAGGTGATGCGCAAAGATTGCGCCCATGTTGACTGCGAGGTTCAACTCGGGCCACTCATATCGATCCTCAGGGATGAGGTCGCTGACGGTATTGTATAGCAGGATCAGCTCTGAGATCCTCAACTTGTTCGGCTCCATTTTGCAAAGGAGAGTGTTGCTCAGAATGCGGATGATGCAACGAAGAGTGGGATGGCGAACATTCATCTGCGTCGTAGTCTTGGAGTGGTATGCTCCAAGACCGAAGTGTCTCCAGAAGACCTGCACATCTTAAAACTAGGGAGGCAGAGCTACCTGGTGGAGATCGCGGTCGAAACCGTAGATGTCGCAGAGGTCGGGGATTGGTAGCTTGTAGCGGATCCCTCGAATCAAGAAGGTCAAAGTGCCCTCCAAAGCATTTTGGTGGACCTCGTCTTTGTAGTAGACTCGAGCTGTGGCGAGGAACTGGCGAACAAGGTCGGTGTAGAGATCATACTGTCGCGAGTATAATGTCCCCAAACCGATCTTATCGAGCATGGCAGAGAGGTCCACGTCGATACCCAGACGGCGCATGGTGTGAGGATCAATGAAGCGCATAGGGACCACGACAACACATAGCCACTCGTTGTAGAACAACGTGTCGTAGTCATCCCACTCCTCAGCGATAGGCCTATAGACGCAGGCGTCGCTCTCAGTCTCCTCCTTGGGCAAACCTGCCCAGTCACGCCTCGGGATAATCCTCTTCCCTTCCAACTTAGGCTAAGGAGGCCTAGTAGGAACAACAGGGGCAGAGGGAGAACGGCGTGGCGCAGCTCGCAGGTCGCTGATGTGGACCTCAAGGAAACTCTGGGGACCTGTGGCATCTGTGAAGCCACCCTTTAGAACCCTATAGCGATCCCTGGTCAGAACAGCTGTGACGATGCCGGCATGCCAAAATGATCTACAGAATGCTTCCACCTCGTCTTGGAGGCTGAACTCACGGTGTGGGGGGTTAGAGCCGGAGGCTTCGGCATGATGTGCCTTCTTGTGGGGAGCCATCTGTGAATCAAAACAAGGCCAATACCAAATTATATAACAACGTCATACATGAATTGTATAAAAATAGAGGAATAATCCAACATATATCCACAGAGGCAGTGTATTCCAACTCAATCAACATATCAACGACTTTCGCAAGTTACTCCATCCCTTTCATTTTCTATCCCATTCCTCTAGAGCGAAACACGACAGGAAACAGAGTGGGAAATCGAAAACAGAGGAAACCAAAATTCCGAAGCTGCCAACGAATCTAAGAGTAAGGGTTTTGAGTGTATTACCTTGTAGATCGAAGGAGTGAGCAGTAGAATGATAATTAGGGCAAAAATCCGAGTGGAATAGGGTTTAAAATCGAGTAAAATGATGAAGAAATGAAGAAATGGTGAGAGGGAGTTCGGGAGAGACGGCGGCATCGATCGACGGAGAAATGAGAGAATGAAGAAGAAAACTTGAGGGTTTTATAGAAAAACTTACCTGGGTGGTGCTGGGTATCGATCGATACCGTAAGTGGTATCGATCGATGCTCGCGTCATAATAACACAAGTTTTCTTTGGTTTCGGTATCGATCGATACTACCAGGGTGTCGATCGATGCTTGTCATCTTAACCTGGTTCACGTGAAGACACAAGACAAAAACAAAAACAAAAATTAAAGGAAAAACTTATGTACAGACTCACCAATGGGTTGCCTCCCACCAAGCGCTTGTTTAATGTCCTTAGCTTGACATTGGGATTAGTCAGGCAGCTGGTGGTTTAGCCAGCGACAGTATGTGGCCATCTGGAATTGTGGCTTGCGCCCAATAGTGTTTCACCCGCTGTCCATTGACAGTGAACTCTTTTCCCTCAGCACTCACCAATACTACTGCGCCGTGCGGGCGGACTTCTTTGATTATGAAGAGACCTGACCAACGAGAACGCAATTTCCCAGGAAATAACTGTAAACGAGAGTTGTACTGAAGTACCTGGTCGTTCGGCTCAAAGTGGCGAGAAAGGATCTTCTTGTCGCGATAAGCTTTAGTCCTTCCTTATACAGTTTGGAGTTCTCATAGGCGAGGTGTTTGATCTCATATATCATGGTTTTTACCCGTTTTTAGCCATGATATAAGTCCTTTTTGTCGAGTCTTTTCTCTAGTTTTAGAGTCTTTCAAGTTCTTTTCAAGATATAAGCGCTATGGAGCTAATTAGAGAATTTGAGAAGCTTTTGAGGCAATCCGGAGTTGAAGCCGTTCGGGAACAAGCTCAGCATCGATCGACACTGTGAAGCATCGATCGACACCCTTCGTTTGAGAGTTCCACGACCAGAAGACCAAGCATCGATCGATACCACTTATGGCATCGGTCGATGCCCGTGACCAGAACGTGTGACAAGCCCGAGATTTATTCAGAAGCTTTCCTTATCTTTCGAGATAGATTCCAAAACATTTTAGAAACAATATAATTAGGTTTTGAACCTCAGTAGAGGTATCGGATTGTATTCNTGAGCAGTGCTTGTACAGGTATGGTTCATCCCAAAAGTAACGTCTGACATGTCGCATAAACTTCTTCTTGGCATACTTCTTGAGATGCTTTGGTTCGTAGTCAGCAGCAAGGTAGTTAGCTATCGGCATACCAAGGTTCAACAGGAGTAATGACAGCCAAAGATTCCTCAGCACTAGAATGATCTGCAGACGAATTAGCATTGGAAGATAGCTGGTATCGACCGATACCGAAGGAGTGTCGATCGATGCTGACATTTTGAACATATTGCAACAACTCGTGAGGGCATCAATCGATACCCCTTGAGTGTCGATCGATGCTTGTGTTCTGTAGTGGCAAAGATGAATCAGAGTTGTGTCAAAATTCAGTTTCTATGAAGTAGATTTTCTCCTCAGGAAAGGAATCGTCAATAGGAACAGTATCATCGATTTTCATTCGTGGGAGATGATCTGCAACTCCATTCTCCACTCCTTTCTTATCTTTGATTTCGATGTCGAAAACTTAGAGCAGTAGAACCCATCGGCATAAACGAGGTTTCAAATCCTTATTCTGCAATAGGTACTTAAGAGCAGCATGGTCTGTATGAACAATCACCTTACTCCCAATCAGATAAGAACGAAATTTCTCAAAAGAGAACACAACGGCAAGTAACTCCTTCTATGTAGTACTGTAGTTCTTTTGAGCTTCATCCAGTGTTCTGCTAGCATAGTATATGACATGGAGCTTCTTGTCTTTCCTCTGTCTCAAAACTGATCCAACTGTGAAATCGCTCGCATTACACATGATCTCAAAAGGGAGGTTCCAATCTGGTGGCTGAACAACAAGAGCAGTAACCAACGCCTTCTTGATCATTTCGAATGCGACGAGACACTCTGGTGTAAAATCAAAGGTGACATAGAAGAGCAGTAGGTGGACGAGCTAACTTGGAGAAATCCTAAATGAATCTGCGATAGAACCCGACGTGACCAAGGAAACTCCGAATGTCCTTCACAGATGTAGGTGGCAGGAGGCTTGTCATGACTCTTAGCCTTATCAACCTTGATTCCAGCTTTATAAACCTTGTGTCCCAGAACAATGCCTTCTTGAACCATAAACAGTAGTATGGGTGACTTGCCAACCTTTCCAGCATTTGATCAATGAATGTTAATGGGAAGTGATCTTTCCTTGTCGCCGCATTCAACTTCCTGTAATCGATACACATGCGGTGCCCGGTGATCGTTCTCGTCGGAATCAGCTCATCTTTTTCTTTTTTTTACCACTGTGAATCCCCCTTTCTTAGGGACGACATGAACTGGACTGACCCAACTGCTGTCAGAGATGGCATAGATGATTCCTGCTTCCAAGAGTTTCATGATTTCTTTCTTTACCACTTCCTTTAGATTCGGGTTAAGCCTCCTCTGATGCTCGATCGAAGCTTTCGACTCATCCTCCAAATGGATCCGATGCATGCACAAATCTGGTGA
Source organism: Crucihimalaya himalaica (assembly GCA_004349715.1). Classification (NCBI taxonomy): domain Eukaryota; kingdom Viridiplantae; phylum Streptophyta; class Magnoliopsida; order Brassicales; family Brassicaceae; genus Crucihimalaya; species Crucihimalaya himalaica. The sequence continues at coordinate 1,525,474 of SMJT01000036.1, read as the reverse complement.
TATACCTGAAATGTCATCAAGAGAATAACCGAGAGCTTTGCGATACTTGCGCAGCAGTAAAGCGACCTCGACGTTGTTTAAAGAGGAATTAACAATCACAGGATATGTAGAGTTAGGGCCAAGAAAGACATACCTCAGGTTGGCGGGGAGTGGCTTAAGATCGAGTTTAGGAGCTCTCTCCTCACTTCAATCGCCGAACGAAACAGATCTGCCACGAGAGACTACCGATTCTGCGGGAAGAAATAGTTTGTGTCGATCGATGCTCTCTGTGGTATCGATCGATGCTCTCTGTGGTATCGATCGATGCCTCAGCGCTACTGTCAAGGACCGTGGCGTATCCAGCAGCAACGTCACTGGAATCTATCTCTGTGTCAGCCAAACAAACCAGTGCTCTCTCCAACGGGTTCTTAGGGTGTTGTCGCATGAAATATTCATCCGATATATCACTGAAGGTATCGATGAAGAATGTCTGCCCATCTATGGTTGGCTTCTTCATCATCTTTTCCATGTTGAAGGTCATGATCAGATCACCAATGTTGAGGGATATTCTCCCATTCTTACAGTCGATCAGGGCGCCTGCTGTGGCTAGGAAAGGTCTGCCCAAGATCAGTGGATCTCTTGGTTCAACATCGTACTCTAGGACTATGAAATCAGTCGGAACTAAACAGTCTAAGATCGTAATTAGAACGTCCTCAAGTAATCCTTCGGGAAATCGCACTGAGCGGTCAGCAAAAATCAGGGAGATCCTAGTAGGTGTGAAGTCTGTCATCCCCATTCTCTTAGCTACCGAGTATGGCATGAGGTTTACACTGGAACCAAGATCGCAAAGGGAGCGTTCGAACCTCTCAGTGAAGATTGTGCAATCCAATACAAAACTTCCAGGATCTGGTAGTTTTTCTGGAATCTTGTTGAGAAGAATTGCACTGAACTCGTGAATGATTCTAAGTACAAATTCATCAAGATTCACATTGCTTAACACCATCCTCTTAAAGTACCTTCTGAAAGCTGGTGAAGTCATGATAGCATCGACGAACGGGAGCTCAACAACCAACTTTTCTAGCATTGCCTTGCATCTGGCCTCTTCTATTTCTTTCTTAGTCTTGGCGGGGGGTTGAGGGAAAGGTATTTTAGGCACATAGACTCTCCCAAAGTGTCATGTGGACTGCTTCCTTTCAACTTCTGGGCTAGTATCGATCGACACTGAGGGGTTTCGATCGATGCTTGTGGTTTTGCAATTTGTTTTTTGCAGAACATTGAACGGGTAACGATCGATGTTGAGTGGTATTGACTGATACCGGGTGAGTGTCGATCGATACTGGAGCAATTCCAAGAACCTCATCGTCGTCGTCTCTAGCAAGATCGACGAGCTGCTTCGGAGAGTAGGTTTTCTTCACCCCGGGAATGACTTCTCTTCCACTCCTCAAGGTAATGGCATGAACATTTTCCCTTGGATTCACCGTTTTTCCCAGAAGGAAACCATCGTGTCTCTTAACTGTTTCTGCAGTCTGGGCAACCTGAGTTTCTAGCTTCTTCTGATGGATGTTAAGAGCTTCGATTTTTCTATTCAGGTCAGTGTACAGGGCATCCATCTTTCCATTGAAATCGACAGTCATCTTTTGCTGCCCCTCAAAAAACTGTTCAAGCATAAATTCAACTTTGCTTTCCTGAGTCTTGGGAAGTGGTGTCTGGTAAGATGAATTCTCATAGGTGCGAGTGTACCCATTGTTCTGAAATGGTTTATGAGCAAAGGAGTTTGCTCCAAAATTAGCAGACTTAAAGTCAGACTTGAATCCTCCTCTCTGAGAGTTGTTTGTGAAACCGCAATTGTACGACGAATTCTGAAATCCATTACCACCAATGTAGTTGACATCCTCTGCTTCACCTTCATCGACGTTCTCAACTTCTTCAGCAAAATGCACTGCCTTGTGCTGCTTGCCCATCAACAAATTGTGAACCGAATCCAGATTCGCATGTACCTCTGCAATTTGCAGCCCGTCGACGTTTCCATTCTGCTTTTTTCGGTCGTAGTCGGCGTTCTTGGTGCTGTTGCTAGATGCCAAGTTCTCAATCAGTATGTAAGCATCTTCAGGATACCTCATGTTGAAATTTCCATTGATTGCAGCGTCCAAAGCCATCTGATACCTCAAATTGATCCCTCTGAAAAAGATACCCAATAACTGAACCTATGAGAAACCGTGGTGAGGGCAATCCCTCTGATAAGACCGAAATCGAAACCAAGCAGCCTTGAATGCCTCAGTTGCCCCCTGAGAAAACTGGGAGATCTTGTTCCTGAGCTCTTAGGATCTAGCATAATCATAGAAATTGTTCAGAAAAGCATTCTTAGTATCCTCCCAAGTAGTCAGAGATCCTGGAGGCAACTGCTTCAACCAGTAAGCTGCATCTCCACCAAGAGAGTATGGGAAGAGCTTACAGAAACGGAACTCATTGGGCACTCCATTGTACTTGATATTGGTGACCAAATCTTCGAACCTCTCGATATAATCCATGGGATGCTCATGAGAAAGACCATGAAAAGGGTGCTGGCCTACAAGAGTGTAGTATGCAGGCTTCAGCTCAAAGTCGTTTTCTGAAAAGTGGGAATACGAATCGCAGACCGATTTGCATAGAACTGGTCTGGTCTGTTATATTCCCCAAGCGTTATTGCGCGATTAACCAGAGCATTCCCAACATTCCCACGCACAGCTGGTGGGATAATCTCATTAGCTACCGGTGCAGGGGCAACAACGTTTCCTTCTGCATCAAGCCTCTGTCCTTGCTCATCACACAGGTGACCTTCCTGATCTCTCAAAACCCCAGCTTCATCACGAGCGAGCACAGTCGGATTGTTCATCTCTATTTGTTTCTTTTGCTTTCTGATCGTGCGCTCTAAATCAGCTAGCTCTTTGTTACATAGATTGGTCAACTGCTTGTTCTTGCTTCTTCTGGTCTCACGATGTTGCATACACTTGAAACACAGAAATCAAATCGCGTAAGTAACAGGAATTAGAACGTATATCGATCGATGCCTAAAGGGTGTCGATCGATGCCCGACAACTTAGTCGAAATTCTAAACTGAAATCTAATGGTGAAATTAGAGTCCCCGGCAACGGCGCCAAAATTTGATTTGCTTAAATATAATACCCTAAAGTATCTAAGCAGTAGCTGTAATATTCTAGGGGTCGAACCACAAAGACTCAAGATTTGCACCTAATGGATTTCGGGATGCAAATTAAGTTAAGTAAAATAAATGTAATTAAAATAGCAAAACAAATAAAATAAAGTAGTGAGATCAATGAGAAAAAAGCTAGGCCTAGGGAAATTCGCAGGTAAATCAGAATTATCAATTAAATAAAATATCATAAATAAAATGAGAACCGTTCTTGAACTTGAAACACATATATAAAGTAAACCAACTGTCGTTGCGAAGATTATCTATGTCTAAACCTAGAATTCCAAATTTATTTGCAAATTCTATAAATTCAAACAAGCATTAACGATCAAGTTCAATTGTTTACAAAATCTTAAACCAAATTTCTTTGCGAATAGGTCTTTTGCTCACCAAACACTAGCTCAGGTAATTAATCACACTTTTGTGCCAATTAAATAACCTAATTTCAGATTCTAGTTCGCGATGCTAGAATAAGCATTAATTTCAAGTCTAGGTGAAGAACTCTATAGATTTTCCTAACAATTTAACAATCCATCAAATACCTTTGAACAATCCCTAAACCTAACAAAGAATCTACTCAGACATGCTGAATGAAACAAACATCATGAATATAATAGATATCATAAAGTAAAATAGAGTAAGAATACAAAAGGGTTAAAGATTCTTCTCCCAAAACTCAATTGCAAGAATTCCTCTCTCTCCCAAGAATCTATGATGATTCTCTGGAGGCTGAAAAATCTAGTTTTATAACTAAAAACACGCTTCGGAGTTCATTGGAAAAAATAAGGAAAACTTCTGTTTTTCTTCGGGTCTTCTGAAGAATGCGCGTTCTGACTATTGGTATCGACCGACACCGTGAAAGGTACCAATCGATACTGAGATCTTAAGTCATGTTTCTTCCAGATGATGGTGTCAATCGATACTGCATAGGTATCGATCGATACCGAGCTTCAATTCTCCGAATTACTTCAGCTCCAATATGCTTCAGAAAGCTTCATAAATCCAATTTAGCTCCAGTTGTGCCTACATCTTGAAAAGACTCTAAAAGACTCTAAAACTACTAAAAAGGACTCAGTAAAAGGACTTATATCATGGTTGAAAATGGGTAAAAACCATGATATATCATACGGGCATACGAGTTGTCCTAACTCAAGGAGGAAAACCAGTAGCATACTTTAGTGAAAAACTCAGTGGAGCTTTCGTGAACTATCCAACATATGATAAGGAACTTTACGCATTGGTAAGATCTCTTGAAACTTGGCAACATTATTTACTGTCAAGAGAGTTTGTTATTCATACAGATCATGAGACACTCAAGCATCTAAGAGGACATACCACACTTAAGAAGAGACATACAAAATGGCTTGAGTTCGTGGAGACTTTTCCGTATGTGATCAAGTATAAGATGAAATAACTAAAATGCAAGCAACACAAGAACAAACAAGAAAACTCTGTTTTCTATATTAGGAATCACTTAAACAATCTTTATAGATCTGTTTAATCAGATTGACACGCAGTCTAACACAGACTCGTCACTGACCAATCCCTAATCTGCACAGTCTGCTGACACAGCAACAGCCTTGTACACTCTTGTTTGCTCACTCACCGGAACTCGATCTACACTTCTAGCAACGATCAATACAATAATCCTCAAAGCAGGGCCTAAACCTAACACCTAGGGTGTGTATTTATAGTGTACACCCTATAACCTAATTTCCATATCTTCTGAGATATCGAAATCCTCTAGATTAGATTTGGAGATATCCTCAATATCTTGTTAAGGAAACTTCATTCATTAAAGAATAGTGTGACACGTCACGCCTGTTCCACGCAACTGCTTCCTGTGCCCAGCAGTCCTTTGTGTTCCACAAGTCGTTCCTGTCACACCAATAACTTCATGCTTTCAGTGTGTAGCACTCCTAATCCACGCTACACTTGTTCCTCGCAACTGTTTCCTGTGCGCAACACTCCTTTGTGTTCCACAAGTCGTTCCTGACGCACTAACAACTTCATGCTTTCAATCTCCCTCTTTTTATCCGAATGTGTAAACTCAAGCTCCTCATGCTTCAAAGACTTCCTGCCAATATTAGTCCATACAAAGAAACAAACACACATATCATTCCAACACAACTTAACCAACATGACTGTTAAAAACAGTCTCCCCCTCACTGTTGTCATGAACACAAATCTCCCCTTGCTTGAGTGCATAGTTAGATAAAAATAATAAAGCACAGAACATAATTCAGTTTGGTTTGCATAGCCTGCAACATCAACCAGTTTGCAGTTCAAGTCACTGTGAAACATAACACACTTATGTGAAACAAAAATTCAAGCACATGTTTAATTGTTTATACACGACGAACATCAAGCAATCACAAACATTCGATGCATAGGAGAGTAAACAAGCAGAAATCCATCACAAGCATACCATGAAACAACAATCATAACTAGGCTCATTAATTATTCACTCAGAGATTTGTAACAAGACATACCTTGATCCACTAAGTTCACAATGCCACAAGATATGCTCAGAGCCATATACAAGGAAGATGCCTAGTGGATAGTCTTTCACACTGCCATGCTTTAAGTCCTGTGTAACCAACATAGAGTAGGCAGCTGGAATTTCCTTTGGAGAGTTCACAGACATGAGTGTTAGTCGCAGGAGTGTTAGTCCCCTTTTTTTTTTTTAAATGACTAACACCTCCTTTAGAATTTTTCTGTGGAATCAGTGGCATCACTTGACTTCTCAATCATTGAACCTTCTACAAATGCTCAAAATGACCGCAAATGAGTGCCTCTCCTCAGCTCTTTGACTTCCTATTCCACGACAACATTTTAAGGTTACACCGTCCGGCATGACAAACATCTATTTCCAAAGACTGCTCTGTGCAGTATCCCTGTTGCATCAATCCCTTAATGAAGAAGACAGTTAGTGTTCACAAATGCCCAGAGAATTTTTCAGGTTATTGAAGAAATTTAACTCAAGTGGTTTTGTGAATATATCAGCCAACTGTTTCTCAGATGCAACATGATGAATTTCAACAAGTTTCCCTTCAACCAATTCTCTTACGAAATGATGCCTTATGTCTTTGTGCTTAGTGCGAGAATGTTTAACAGGATTCTTAGATATGTTTATTGCACTAGTGTTGTCACAATGAATTAATAAAGTTTCAGTGGTCATACCATAGTCAACAAGCATCTGTTTCATTCAGCAAGCAATTGTGTACAACAACTTCCCATGGTTATGTATTCAGCTTCTACTGTAGACAAGGTAACATAGTTCTGTTTCTTGTTGTGCCATGAAATGAGATTGTTTCCCACAAAGAAACATCCACATGTTGTACTTCTCTGATCATCAACGTTGCTTGCCCAATCAACATCACAAAAACCTGCAAGATTCTGATTAGTACGTTTTGTATATACAAGCCAAGATCCAGTGTACCTTTGACATATCTGATGATTCTCTTGACTGCATTAAGATGTGATAGGCATGGATTGGCTTGATATCTAGCACAGACACCTACATTGTAACACAGGTCTGGTCTAGTGGCAGTTATATACAAAAGACTCCCAATCATAGCTCTGTACAGCTTTGCATTAACTCTAGTTCCTTCTTCATCCTTTGATAGCTTAAGTGTTGTACTCATAGGTGTGCGAGCTGTCTTACTTATTTGCATCTCAAATCTCTTGATTAGGTTCTTAGCATAAGTACTTTGAGAGATAAATATCCTGTCTTCTGTTTGAGTGACTTTTAGTCCTAAGAAGTAGTTTAGCTCCCCGACCATGCTTATTTCGAATTTCTTTGTCATGGTTTGCACAAATTTATTCACCAGGTCCTGTTGTGTGCTCCAAAAATGATGTTGTCAACATAAATTTGAACAATTAACAGGGCAGTGCCAGAGTTATGAATAAACAGAGTTTTATCCACACTCCCTCGCTGAAACCTTTTATCTAAAAGAAATTGTGTTAGTCTTTCGTACCAAGCTCGTGGAGCTTTTTTAACCCATACAATGCCTTTTTGAGTTTGTAGACATGATTTGTAAAATGTGGGTCTTCAAATCCCTTAGGTTGAGTCACATAAACCTCCTCTTGTAAGACTCCATTCAGGAAAGCACATTTCACATCCATCTGGTAAACTTTAAAATTGAGAACACATGCCATTCCAAGAAACAACCTGATTGATTCCAGTCGTGCCACATGAGCAAATGTCTCATCGAAGTCAACTCCTTTAACTTGTGAATATCCTTGGGCAACAAGTCTGGCTTTGTTTCTTGTGACATTTCCTTCATCATCAATCTTGTTTTTGGAGATCCACTTAGTTCCCATAACATTCACCTGATCTGGTTTAGGAACTAAGTCCCATACATCATTTCTGGTAAACCGTTCCAACTCTTCATGACAAGCTCTGTTAGTGCGTCAGTTATGTTCTTCGGCTCAACACATGACACAAAACAGGAGTGTTAAAGCATTTCCTGAAAGTTTAGTTTCATACCTCGAGTTGTTCTTTCATTCAGATCTCCAATCACATCTGATGACGAGTGATTTCTGTGCACTTACATCTTCTTGGGAACAGATGGAGTTAGTGCTAACAGCATGGTGTTACCGTTTCTTGTCAGACTTTCTGTGTGTGCCTCAACAGGCTCAGGACTACTCTCATCTGGTATTTCAGCAGCCTCCTCTATCACAAGAACAACTGTTGTTTGACTCCTGTCGTCAAACACAACATTCAGTGAATCGACAATCATTCTGGTTCTCTTGTTGTATACCCTGTAAGCTGTGCTGTTTGTGGAGTGGGCCAGAAACATCCCTTCATCACTACGAGCATCAAATTTTCTCAGATGATCTTTGTCATTGAGTATGTAACATACACACCCAAATACATGAAAGTAACTAAATCTCGAAACTTTTCCTTTCCAAATTTCATATGGAGTGGTGTTTGTACCTGGTTTAACATACACTCGATTAATGATGTAACATGTTGTGTTGACTGCTTCTGCCCAAAATCTCTGTGTTATGCCATTACCATTCAACATGGCTCATGCTATTTCCTATAAGGTTCTGTTTTTTTGTTCAACAACTCAGTTTTGTTGAGGTGTCCTTGGAGCTGAGTACTGGTACCTTATCCCCTATTTTTCAACAAAACTTCACAAATTCTTCATTCTGAAATTCTCCACCATGATCGCTTTGAATTTGAATGATGCCTCCTTTCTCAGTTTGGAGTTGCAAAGCTAGAATCTTGAAGCTCTCAACCGCATCAGATTTCTCTCTCAAGAGCCGAACCCAAGTGTATCTAGAGAAGTCGTCCACCAACACAAAGATATATTTCTTTCCATTTATGCTCTCAACTTGTACCGGACCCATGAGATCCATGTGAACTAACTTAAGTGTCTTTTTAGATCCGATGTCAGGAACCTTCTTGTGATTTACCTTGATTTGCTTCGCCTTGTTGCACCCTTCACAAACTAAATTTGTCTTATCACTCAGATTTGGTACACCACGTACCATACCAGCTCGTATAATCTTCACCAAATTTTGTGTGTTCATATGACCAAGGCGTTTATGCCACAGCTCCAGATCTAATGCAACGGCTGACAGACCTGTCTGAGATGCTTTCCACATTTGACAGTTGTTACCTGATATGACTCNGTCTGACATCTCGCATAAACTTCTTCTTGGCATACTTCTTGAGATGCTTTGGTTCGTAGTCAGCAGCAAGGTAGTTAGCTATGTCGGCATACCAAGGTTCAGCAAGAGTTGTAACAGCCAAATATTCCTCAGCACTAGAATGATCTGCAGATGAATAAGCATTGGAAGATAGCTGGTATTGTCCGATACCGAAGGAGTGTCGATCGATGCTGACATTTTGAACAGATTGCAACAACTCGTGAGGGCATCGATCGATGCTGACATTTTGAACAGATTGCAACAACTCGTGAGGGCATCGATCGATACCCCTGGAGTGTCAATCGATGCTTGCGTTCTGTAGTGGCAAAATCGAATCAGAGTTGTGTCAAAATCCAGTTTCTATGAAGTAGATTTTCTCTTCAGACAAAGAATCGTTAATAGGAACAGTATCATCGATATTCATTCGTGAGAGATGATCTGCAACTCCCTTCTCCACTCCTGATGCAAGATGCGGAAGGTGGGTGAATGATCAAGAGAGATGTCCTAAATGATATGAAGATGACCGAGCAGAGTGAGGTGATGATGGGTGAATGACTGATCGATGGGTGGACTGAAAACCTAATGGATGCACGAACAATGGAAGAAGTCGAAGGGAGGCTGGACTGAAGTCTCAAGCTGTCTTCGAAATGAATGAATGTAAAACGAATGGGGGAAGGATGCGAATGGGATGTGGTTCGAAATAGATGAATAAAAGGGGTGATCGATTATGGAGATGAGGAACGAATGGGGTGGATCGATGGTAGAGGATGGGAGTCACCACACAAGTGTGATTAACTTGTGATAAGACAGATCAAATCAGGTCGCCTTGATATCACTCACAAGGAAAGCAATTTGATTAGGGTTTCAACTCTTTCTCAGAGAACGATGAACTGCGTTATATCATAGATAGGTAAAAATGATACACGGCTGCTAAGGAACCTTATAAAGGGGCTCGTGCAGCTGATGCCTTCTTGGGCGAAACCCTAATACATATTCTAATCTAAAGTCCTAAAAACAAAATGAAATAAAATGCATAAAATAAATAACGCCTAATACAAACTATGAAATAAAATATAACCCTAAGCTTCTAATAAACCTGCAAAATGAACAAACACAATATAATGTAATTAAACACATACCTGGTCGATTTTTGCTAAGGAAGAGTGGGCCTAGATGGGCTGAATGGTGAAAACCATCTTGACTTCTTCATTGGGCTCCTCTTGGCCTGTTAAACACTTAGTCGAATTTTGAGAAGCTTCTTGTATGGGCTTGGACGCTTTTACTTGATCCAGGAAGGCTTGAATGCTCTTGTTGAATAGCTCTCTAAGTCTTCGAGTTCCTGATCTTGTTCTTGGTGGCTCTCTCATAATTGTAATATCTTCAGCAACTGGAACATCCTGAAGGACTTCTGACGGATTGTCTTCCTGTTCAGTCTCTATGTCCTCATCAACTCCTTTCTTATCTTTGATCTCGATGTCGAAACCTTGGAGCAGTATAACCCATCGGCATAAACGAGGTTTCAGATCCTTATTCTGCAATAGGTACTTAAGAGCAGCATGGTCTGTATGAACAATCACCTTACTCCCAATCAGATAAGAACAAAATTTCTCAAAAGAGAACACAACGGCAAGTAACTCCTTCTCTGTAGTACTGTAGTTCTTTTGAGCTTCATCCAGTGTTCTGCTGGCGTAGTATATGACATGGAGCTTCTTGTCTTTCTTCTATCCCAAAACTGATCCAACTGCGAATTTGCTCGCATCACACATGATCTCAAAAGGGAGGTTCCAATCTGGTGGCTGAACAATAGGAGCAGTAACCAACGCCTTCTTGATCATTTCGAATACGACGAGCCACTCTAGTGTAAAATCGAAGGTGACATCCTTACATAGAAGAGCAGTAAGTGGACGAGCTAACTTGGAGAAATCCTGAATGAATCTGCGATAAAACCCAGCGTGACCAAGGAAACTCCAAATGTCCTTCACAGATGTAGGTGTCAATATGCTTGTCATGACTTGAATCTTAGCCTTATCAACTTCGATTTTTGCTTTAGAAACCTTGTGTCCCAGAACAATGCCTTCTTGAACCATAAAGTGACACTTCTCCCAGTTTAGAACTAGATGTCTCTCTTCGCAGCGCTAAAGTACCTTCCATAAATTGTCCAGACATCCTTTAATTGAAGACCCATAAACAGAAAAATCATCCATAAACACCTCAATGAACTCCTCGATCATATCTGAGAAAATTGACATCATACATCTCTGGAAGGTGGATGGAGCGTTACAAAACCCAAAAGGCATTCTCCTGTAAGCGAACGTGAAATAGGGACAAGTGAACGTCGTCTTCTCCTGATCATCTGGATGTATAGGGATCTGGAAAAAGCCTGAGTATCTATCCAGGAAACAGTAGTATGGGTGACTTGCCAACCTCTCCAGCATTTGATCAATGAATGGTAATGGGAAGTGATCTTTCCTTGTCGCCGCATTCAACTTCCTGTAATCGATACACATGCGCTGCACAGTGATTGTTCTCGTCGGAATCAGCTCATCTTTCTCATTCTTTACCACTGTGAATCCTCCTTTCTTAGGGACGACATGAACTGGACTGACCCAACTGCTGTCAGAGATGGCATAGATGATTCCTGCTTCCAAGAGTTTCATGATTTCTTTCTTTACCACTTCCTTCAGATTTGGGTTAAGCCTCCTCTGATGCTCGATCGAAGCTTTCGACTCATCCTCCAAATGGATCCGATGCATGCACAAATTTGGTGATCTACCTAAAATGTCATCAAATGAATAGCCGAGAGCTTTGTGATACTTGCGCAGCTTGCTCAGCAGTAAAGTGACCTCTGCGTTGTTTAAAGAGGATTTAACAATCACAAAATATGTAGAGTTAGGGCCAAGAAAGACATACCTCAGGTTGGCGGGGAGTGGTTTAAGATCGAGTTTAAGAGCTCTCTCCTCACTCCAATCGCCAAACGAAACATATCTACCACGAGAGACTACCGATTTCGCAGGAAGAAATAGTTGATGTCGATCGATGCTCTCTGTGGCATCGATCGATGCCTCAGCACTCAGCCGAACAAACTAGTGCTCTCTCCAACGGGTTCTCAGGGTGTTGTCGTATGAAGTACTCATCCGATATATCACTGAAGGTATCGATGAAGAATGTCTGCCCATCTATGGTTGGCTTCTTCATCATCTTTTCCATGTTGAAGGTCATGATCAGATCACTAATTTTGATTGATATTCTTCCATTCTTGCAGTCGATCAGGGCGCCTGCTGTGGCTAGAAAAGGTCTGCCCAAGATCAGTGGATCTCTTGGTTCAGCATCGTACTCTAGGACTATAAAATCAGTCGGAACTAAGTAGTCTCCGATCGTAATTGGAACGTCCTCGAGTAATCCTTCGGGAAATCGCACTGAGCGGTCAGCAAGAATCAGGGAGATCTTAGTAGGTGTGAAGTCTGTCATCCCCATTCTCTTAGCTACCGAGTATGGCATGAGGTTTACACTGGAACCAAGATCGCAAAGGGAGCGTTCGAACCTCTCAGTGAAGATTGTGCAATCCAATACAAAACTTCCAAGGTATGGTAGTTTTTCTGGAATCTTGTTGAGAAGAATTGCACTGCACTCGTGAGTGAATCTCAGTACTCCTTCCTCAAGATTCACATTGCTTGACACCATCCTCTTAATGTACCTTTTGAAAGCTGGTGAAGTCATGATAGCATCGACGAACGGGAGTTCAACAACCAACTTTTCTAGCATTGCCTTGCATCTGGCCTCTTCTATTTCTTTCTTAGTCTTGGCAGGGG
>SMJT01000036.1:1487063-1512266 GCA_004349715.1 Crucihimalaya himalaica | reverse complement strand
CATAGATGATTCCTGCTTCCAAGAGTTTCATGATTTCTTTCTTTACCACTTCCTTCAGATTTGGGTTAAGCCTCCTCTGATGCTCGATCGAAGCTTTCGACTCATCCTCCAAATGGATCCGATGCATGCACAAATTTGGTGATCTACCTAAAATGTCATCAAATGAATAGCCGAGAGCTTTGTGATACTTGCGCAGCTTGCTCAGCAGTAAAGTGACCTCTGCGTTGTTTAAAGAGGATTTAACAATCACAAAATATGTAGAGTTAGGGCCAAGAAAGACATACCTCAGGTTGGCGGGGAGTGGTTTAAGATCGAGTTTAAGAGCTCTCTCCTCACTCCAATCGCCAAACGAAACATATCTACCACGAGAGACTACCGATTTCGCAGGAAGAAATAGTTGATGTCGATCGATGCTCTCTGTGGCATCGATCGATGCCTCAGCACTCAGCCGAACAAACTAGTGCTCTCTCCAACGGGTTCTCAGGGTGTTGTCGTATGAAGTACTCATCCGATATATCACTGAAGGTATCGATGAAGAATGTCTGCCCATCTATGGTTGGCTTCTTCATCATCTTTTCCATGTTGAAGGTCATGATCAGATCACTAATTTTGATTGATATTCTTCCATTCTTGCAGTCGATCAGGGCGCCTGCTGTGGCTAGAAAAGGTCTGCCCAAGATCAGTGGATCTCTTGGTTCAGCATCGTACTCTAGGACTATAAAATCAGTCGGAACTAAGTAGTCTCCGATCGTAATTGGAACGTCCTCGAGTAATCCTTCGGGAAATCGCACTGAGCGGTCAGCAAGAATCAGGGAGATCTTAGTAGGTGTGAAGTCTGTCATCCCCATTCTCTTAGCTACCGAGTATGGCATGAGGTTTACACTGGAACCAAGATCGCAAAGGGAGCGTTCGAACCTCTCAGTGAAGATTGTGCAATCCAATACAAAACTTCCAAGGTATGGTAGTTTTTCTGGAATCTTGTTGAGAAGAATTGCACTGCACTCGTGAGTGAATCTCAGTACTCCTTCCTCAAGATTCACATTGCTTGACACCATCCTCTTAATGTACCTTTTGAAAGCTGGTGAAGTCATGATAGCATCGACGAACGGGAGTTCAACAACCAACTTTTCTAGCATTGCCTTGCATCTGGCCTCTTCTATTTCTTTCTTAGTCTTGGCAGGGGGTCGAGGGAAAGGTATTTTAGGCATGTAGATTCTCCCAATGTGTCATGTGGACTGCTTCCTTTCGAGTTCTGGGCTGGCATCGATCGACACTGGGGGTGTCGGTCGATGCTTGTGGTTTTGCAATTGGTTCTGCAAAACGTTGAACGGGTAATGATCGATGTTGAGTGGTATCGACCGATACCGAGTGAGTGTCGATCGATACTGGAGCAATTCCAGGAACCTCATCGTCGTCGTCTCCAACAAGATCGACGAGCTGCTTCGGAGAGTAGGTTTTCTTCACCCCGGGAATGACCTCTCTTCCACTTCTCAAGGTAATGGCATGAACGTGTTCCCTTGGATTCACCGTTTTTCCCGGAAGGAAAGCATCCTGTCTCCTAACTGTTTCTGCAGTCTAGGCAACCTGGATTTCCAGCTTCTTCTGATGGATGTTAAGAGCTTCGATTTATCCATTCAGGTCAGTGTACAGGGCATCCATCTTTCCATTGAAATCGACAGTCATCTTTTGCTGTCCCTCAAGAATCTGTTCAAGCATAGTTTCAACCTTGATTTCCTGAGTCTTGAGAGGTGGTGTCTTGTAAGATGAATTCCCATAGGTGCGAGTGTACCCACTGTTCTGAAATGGTTTATAAGCAAAGGAGTTTGCTCCGAAATTCGCAGATTTGAAGTCAGACTTGAATCCTCCTCTCTGAGAGTTGTTTGTGAAACCACGATTCTACGACAAAATCTGAAATCCATTACCACCAATGTAGTTGACATCCTCTGCTTCACCTTCATCGACGTTCTCGACTTCTTCAGCAAAATGCACTGCCTTCTGCTGCTTGCCCATCAACAAATTGGTGAACCAAATCCAGCTTCGCATGTAACTCAGCAATTTGCAGCCCGTCGACGTTTCCATTCTGCTTTTTTCGCTTGTAGTCGGCATTCTTGGTGTTGTTGCTAGAAGCCAAGTTCTCAATCAGTATGCAAGCATCTTCAGGATACCTCGTGTTGAAATTTACATTGCTTGCAGCGTCCAAAGCCATCTGATACCTCCACTCGATCCCTCTGAAAAAGATACCCAATAACTGAACCTTAGAGAAACCGTGGTGAGGGCAATCCCTCTGATAAGACCGAAATCAAACGTAAGCAGCCTTGAATGCCTCAGTTGGCCCCTGAGAAAACTGGGTGATCTTGTTCCTGAGCTCTTCGGATCTCCCATCATCATAGAAATTGTTCAAGAATGCATTCTTAGTTTCCTCCCAAGTAGTCAGAGATCCTAGAGGCAACTGCTTCAACTAGTAAACTGCATCTCCACCAAGAGAGTATGAGAAGAGCTTACAGAAAAGGAACTCATTGGGCACTCCATTGTACTTGATACTGGTGACCAAATCTTCGAACCTCTCGATATGATCCATGGGATGCTCATGAGAAAAACCATGAAAAGGGTGCTGACCTACAAGAGTGTAGTATGCAGGCTTCAGCTCAAAGTCGTTTCTCTGAAAAGTGGGAATACGAATCGCAGACCGATTTTCATAGAACTGGTCTGGTCTGTTGTAATCCCCAAGTGTTCTGGCGCGATTAACCAGAGCATTCCCAACATTCCCACGCATAGCTGGTGGGATAATCTCATTAGCTACTGGTGCAGGGGCAGCAACGTTTTCTTCTGCATCAAGCCTCTGTCCTTGCTCGTCACACTGGTGACCTTCCTGATCTCTCAAAACCCCAGCTTCATCACGAGCAAGAACAATAAGATTGTTAATCTCTACTTGTTTATTTTGCTTTCTGATCGTGCGCTCTAAATCAGCTAGCTCTTTGTTAGATAGATTGGTCAACTGCTTGTTCTTGCTTCTTCTGGTCTCACGATGTTGCATACACCTGAAACACAGAAATCAAATCGCGTAAGTAACATGAATTAATACGAGTATCGATCAATACCCGACAACTAAGTCAAAATTCTAAACCGAAATCAAATGGTGAAATTAGAGTCCCCGGCAACGGTGCCAAAATTTGATATACTCAAATATAATACCCTAAAGTATCTAAGCAGTAGCTGTAGTATTGTAGGGGTCGAACCACAAAGACTCAAGATGTTCACTCAATAAATTCCAAAATATGAATTAAGCCAAACGAAATATATGTAATCAAGAATAACAAACAATTAAAACAAAGTAGTAAAATCAGTGGGGAAAACGCTATGCTTAGGGAAATTTGTAGGCAAATCAGAATTGTAAATCAAATCAAATGTCAGGAATGAAATGAGCTCCGCTCTCGAACTTGAAACACAAATGTAAAGTAAACCAACCGTCGTTGCGAAGACTATCTATGTCTAAACCTAGAATTCCAAATTTCTTTGCAAATTCTATAAATTCAAACAAGCATTAAGGTCAAGTTCAATTGTTCACAAAATCCTAAACCAAATTTCTTTGCGAGTAGGTCTTTTGCTCACCAAACACTAGTTCAGGAAACTAATCACACTTTCGTGTCAATTAATCAACCTAATATCAGATTCTAGTTTGCGAGGCTAGAATAAGAAATAATATCAAGTCTAGGTAAAGAACTCTATAGATATTTCCTAACAAGTAAATCAAATTTAACAATTCATCAAATACCTTTAAACAACCCTAAACCTAACAGGGAGTCTACTCAGACATGGTGAATGAAACAAACATCATGACTAATATAGATATCATAAAAAAAAATAGAGTAAGAATACAAAGAGGGTTCAAGGTTCTTCTCCCAAAACTCAATTGCAAGAATACTCTATCTCCAAAAATCAAAAATTGTTCTTCCTGGAGGCTGAAAAACCTAGTTTTATAAATAAAAACACGCGTTGGAGTTCATTGGAAAAATATGAATGAGGTGTCCAGCGACTATCTGGACAAGTTTGTCATAATCTTTATTGATGACATCCTAGTGTACTCGAGGAGCGAGGAAGAACACAGAGATCACTTGTCAAGAGTGTTGTCAAGATTGAAGGATCAAAAGTTATTTGCGAAGTTGAGCAAATGTAGCTTTTGGAAAAGAGAGATCGGATTTCTGGGTCATCGAGTATCTGAGAAAGGAGTCTCTCGAGATCCAAAGAAGATTGCGGCAATACAAGATTGGCCACGCCCTAAGACGGTATCGGAAGTACGAAGTTTCATAGGAATGGCGGGTTATTATAGAAAATTTGTTCAAGGTTTTTCAGGAGAAGCGAAACCTTTAACAAAGTTAACGGGAAAAGGAGTACCGTTCGAGTGGAAAGAAGAAGTTGAAGGAGCGTTCAACAAACTGAAGGAGGCATTGACATCGGCACCGGTATTGACATTACCGAAACCAGGTGAATCATACACGGTGTATGCGGATGCGTCAAGAGTGGTTATTGCATATGCCTCGCGGCAATTGCGAAAACATGAGGAGAATTATCCTACCCATGATTTGGAGATGGCGACAGTAGTTTTTGCATTGAAGATTGGAGATCCTACCTCTACGGTGAGTGTGTGGAGGTGTTCACAGACCACAAGAGCCTGAAGTACTTGTTCACGAAGCCATATCTCAACTTAAGGCAGATAAGATGGATGGAATTCGTCGCAGATTACGATCTGAAGATCCAGTACCATCCAGGCAAAGCGAACGTAGTAGCAGACGCTTTGAGTCGAAAGAAAGTGGATGTATCTACAAGTAAAGAAGTAGAATCATTGGGAGAAGAATTCAAGAACATCAGCCTGGCAGCATTGGAAGGAGAATCCAGTGAACCATTGGGGATTCAAGCGGTGAATCAAGGATAACAATTTAAAGAAGATCGTAGAAGAACTAAGAGGTTTCATCACAGGTCTACCGACGTCATCGGGAAGAATGAACAACTCGATATGGGTGATTATCGATCAACTAACGAAGGTAACTCATCTTTTACCCGTGAGAACAACTGACAATGCAAGCTATTTGGCAAACAAATATATAAGGGAGATTGTCAAGCTGCACGGCGTTCCTGTAAACATTGTATCGGATCGTGATCCAAAGTTCAGAGGAAACTTTTGGAGGGAACTTCAGAAAGCATTGGGAACAGAGCTGCACATGAGTACATCGTTTCATCCAGAAACAGATGGACAGACAGAGAGAACTATCCGAACAATTGAAGATATGTTGAGAGCATGCGTTTTGGAGTGGTCTATCGTTTGGGAGGAGCATCTACCATACATAGAGTTTGCTTACAACAATAGTTACCACTCGAGCATAAAAATGTCTCCATTCGAAGCTCTTTATGGAAGACCATGTCGGGTCGAGAGAAGTAGAAGGGACAACG
Organism: Crucihimalaya himalaica; assembly: GCA_004349715.1. Classification (NCBI taxonomy): domain Eukaryota; kingdom Viridiplantae; phylum Streptophyta; class Magnoliopsida; order Brassicales; family Brassicaceae; genus Crucihimalaya; species Crucihimalaya himalaica. The sequence goes on along the minus strand of SMJT01000036.1, from coordinate 1,506,821 downwards.
GAGAAAATCAAGTTTGTCAAGGAATGCATGAAGAGGGCCCAAGATCGACAAAAGAAGTACGCATATCAGAAAAGAAGGGAGACAACTTTTAACCTTGGAGATTGGGTTTACTTAAAAGTTGCGGTGAAGAAAGGAAATGATCGTCATGGTGGAATGGAAAAATTAGGCGTAAGCTTTATCGGACCTTACCGCATATGTTCAAAAGTTGGTGAGGTAGCATATCGCCTAGAACTCCCGAGAGACATGGGAGCCTTGCATCCAGTATTCCACGTATCGTTGCTAAGGAAGCACATACGGGATCCTAATGAGATCGAACCGGAAGGACCGTTACGTATTGGAATGAGGCACATCAAGAAGTTAAGGCAAAGGAGAATTCCACAGATACAAGTGTTTTGGGGAAAACAAAACCGAGTCACAGTAACTTGGGAAGATGAAGAAAGATTTCGTGAAGAGTACCCAGAACTGTTAGAATAGGAAGCTGAACCTATGGAAGTCGAGGAAGAAGTCTAGAAACTAGCACAAAGGAGATAAAGGAGACGACGTGCTAGGGTCTAAGACGTAAACCTCGGACTTACTAAAAGGAGAAAGGTAGAAGTGAATGACTCGAACCTTTTGAATTCGAGGACGAATTCTATGAAGGGGGGGAGTATGTAACACCCCGTCTCGTGACTAGTGGTTGTACGAACGGTACGTACGTAAAAGGACATGGACGACGGAAGATGAACGAACGAACGGACGACCGTACGGATGGTGGTATGGTACGACCGTACGGACACGTACGGCCGTACGGACAGAAATGTTGAGGTCAATGCAAAAAATTCGTAAAACCAAAGGATCGTTGTGAAATTAATGTCATGTCAAGGGAACACTAGGACGACACAAAAATCTAGCCTAGGACGGCTTGTTAGGCGTCGGGGGAGCGGAGATCGGACATGTTAGGAACATGTCCAAGATATGTCCGAAACATGTTGGGAACATGTCGGGCTGGATGGCGAGCTGTGAGTGGTTGCCTTGGTGCCTAAGGGGGATGCTTCTAGAAGCTGGGCTAAGGGTGATATGGTGTGGCAACGCGGTGATGAACGCCATACTTTCTCACCAGCTTCTCGAAGATCTTGTTGATGAAATGAGAACCACCATCACTGATGACAACTCTGGGTACTCCAAATCGAGGGAATATGATGGTATTGAACAGTTTCAGAACCAAAGCAGAATCATTGGTAGGACTAGCAATTGCTTCTACCCACTTGGAGACGTAATCGACGGCGACCAATATGTATCTGTTCTATCGCGATGGAGGAAATGGTCCCATAAAGTCAATACCCCAGCAGTCAAAGACTTCTACTTCGAGGATGAAGTTCTGTGGCATCTCATGTCGCTTGCTGATCTTTACTCTTCTCTAACACATCACAACGAGAGATGAAAGCGTGAGCATCCTTGAACATTGTAAGCCACCAGAAACCCGCTTGCAGAACCTTAGACACTGTTTTGAACGTGGCGAAATGCCCAGCATACTCAGATCCATGGCAATGAAATAAAATCTCTGGTACCTCAGATTCAGCTATACACCTTCTGTAAATCCCATCAGAACAATGCTTGTACAGATATGGTTCATCCCAAAAGTAGCGTCTGACATCTCTCATGAATTTCTTCTTGACATACTTCTTGAGATGCTTTGGTTCGTAGTCGGCAGCAAGGTAGTTGGCTGTCGGCATACCAAGGTTCAACAGGAGTAGTGACAGCCAAAGATTCCTCAAACTCAGACTGATCTGCAGACGAATCGGTAGTGGAGAACAGCTGGTATGGATCGATACAGTGAGAGTATCGATCGATGCGTGTATCGTGACCGGACAACATCAAATCTTGAGAGTATCGATCGATACCTTTAGGGTGTCGATCGATGCTCGACTTCTACAGTGGCAGAATCGTATCAGAACCAGTCTCAACGAAGTATATCCGCTCCTCAGGCAATGAATCGTCAATAGGAACTTCTTCACTGATCTTAATAAATGAGAGAAGATCTGCAAATCCATTCTCAACTCCTTTCTTGTCTTTGATCTCTATGTCAAAACCTTGGAGCAGTAAAACCCATCGACACATCGAGGTTTCATATCCTTATTCTGCAGCAGGTACTTGAGAGCTGCATGGTCGGTATGCATAATCACCTTACTTCCTATCAGATAGGAACAAAATTTCTCGAAAGAGAATACAACAGCAAGTAACTCCTTATCAGTGGTGCTGTAGTTCCTTTGGGCGTCATCCAGTGTTCTGCTGGCATAATAGATAACATGAAGCTTCTTGTCTTTCCTCTGTCCCAAAACTGATCCAACTGCAAAGTCGCTCGCATCACACATGATCTCAAAAGGGAGATTCCAATCTGGTGGCTAAACAATAGGAGCAGTAACCAATGCCTTCTTGATCAATTCGAATGCGACGAGACATTCTGGCGTAAAATTGAAGGTGACATCCTTACACAGCAGAGCAGTAAGCGGGTGAGCTAACTTGGAGAAATCCTGAATGAATCTGCGATAGAACCCGGCGTGACCAAGGAAACTCCGAATGTCATTCACAGATGTAGGTGGTAAGAGGCTTGTCATGACCTGAATCTTAGCCTTATCAACTTCAATCCCAGCCTTAGAAACCTTATGTCCCAGAACGATGCCGTCTTAAACCATAAAGTGGCATTTCTCCCAATTCAGAACTAGATGCTTCTCTTCACAGCGCTGAAGTACCTTGCATAGATTATCCAGACATCCCTTAAATGAAGACTCATAGACAGAAAAGTCATCCATAAATACCTCCATGAACTCCTCGATCATATCTGAGAAAATGGACATCATGCATCTCTGAAATGTAGCTGGAGTATTACACAATCCAAATGGCATCCTCCTGTACGCAAAGGTGCCATAGGAACAAGTGAACGTCGTCTTCTCTTGATCATCCGGATGTATAGGAATCTGGAAAAAGCCTGAGTATCCATCCAGAAAGCAGTAATATGGGTGACTTGCTAACCTCTCCAACATTTGATCAATGAAAGGCAATGGGAAATGATCTTTCCTAATCGCCGCATTCAGCTTCCTGTAATCAATACACATGCGATGCCTGATGATCGTTCTAGTCGGAATCAACTCATCTTTCTCATTCTTCACCACTGTGAAACCTCCTTTCTTAGGAACAACATGAACCGGACTGACCCAGCTGCTGTCAGAGATGGCGTAGATAACCCCTGCTTCCAGAAGTTTTAATATCTCTTTCTTTACCACCTCTTTCAGATTCGGGTTAAGCCTCCGCTGATGCTCGATTGAAGCTTTCGACTCGTCCTCCAGATGAATTCGATGCATGCACAGATCTGGTGAGATACCTGAAATATCATCAAGCGAATAGCCGAGAGCTTTGCGATACCTGCGCAGCTTGCTCAGCAGTAAGGCGACCTCTGCGTTGTTCAAAGAAGAATTGACAATCACAGGATAAGTAGAGTTAGGGCCAAGGAAAACATACCTCAAGTTAGATGGTAGTGGCTTAAGATCGAGCTTAGGAGCTCTCTCTTCACTCCAATCGCTTAAAGAATCGGATCTGGCACGAGAGATATTCAGTTCTTCGGGAAGAAAAGGCTGGTATCGATCGATACCTCCTGTGGTATCGATCGATGCTTCTGCATTTGTGTCACAAATCGTGGTATAAGCAGCAGCAACCTCTGTGGGAACTAATCCTGTCTCAGCTGAGCACCAAGGGATTCTCAGTGTGTAACCTCATGAAATACTCATCTGATAGCTCACTGAAGGTGTCGATGAAGAATGTCTGACCGTCTATGGTTGGTTTCTTCATCATCTTTTCCATGTTGAAGGTCATAATCAGATCACCAATGTTGAGGCAAATTCTCTTATTCTTGCAGTCGATTAGGGCGCCAGCTGTAGCTAAGAAAGGTCTACCCAATATCAGTGGATCTCTTGGTTCATCATCATACTCGAGGACGATGAAATCAGTTGGGACTAAGCAATCCCCAATGGTAATCGAGACGTCTTCAAGTAAACCTTCAGGGAATCGAGCTGATCGATCAGCAAGGATAAGGGAGATCCGAGTTGGTGTGAAATATGTCATCCCCATCCTCTTAGCTACTGAATACGGCATGAGATTCACACTGGAGCCAAGATCGCAAAGTGAACGTTTGAACCTCTCTGTAAAGATGGTGCAATCCAAGACAAAACTTCCAGGGTTTGGTAGTTTCTCTGGAATTTTGTTGAGAAGAATCGCACTGCATTCGTGGGTGATTCTCAGTACCCCTTCCTCAAGATTCACATTGCTTGATACCATCCTCTTGATGTATCTCCTGAAAGATGGTGCAATCATGAAAGCATCTACGAACGGGAGTTCAAAAACAAAATTCTCTAGCATTGCAATGCATATGGCATCTTCTATTTCTTTCTTAGACTTGGCAGGAGGTCGAGGGAAAGGAATCTTTGGTACATAGACTCTCTCAACATGTCCCGTAGTCTGCTTCTGGTCGACTTTTGGACAGGTATTGATCGATACATGGGGAGTATCGATCGATACTTGTGATTTTGCAACTTGTTCTCCAGAACTTTGAACAGGCAACGATCGATACTGGAGGAATTTTAGTAATCGCATCGTCGTCATCGTCGTCTCCAGCAAGATCGACGAGCTGCTTAGGCGAGTTAGTCTTTTTCAAGCCTGGAATGACTTCTCTTCCACTTCTCAAAGTGATGGCATGAACATGCTCCCTTGGATTCACCGTCTTTCCCGGAAGAAAACCATCGTGTCTCTTTACTGTCTCTGCAGTCTGAGCAACCTGAGTTTCCAGCTTCTTCTGATGGAAGTTCAGAGCCTCGATTTTACCGTTCAGATCAGTGTACAGAGCATCCATCTTTCCATTGAAATCTACAGTCATCTTTTGTTGCCCCTCAAGAATCTGTTCAAGCATAGTCTCAACTTTGCTGTCCTGAGTCTTGGGAGGTGGTGTCTGATAAGATGAATTCCCATAGGTGCGAGTATACCCACTGTTCTCAAAGGAGTTTGCTCCGAAATTCGAAGACTTGAAACCAGATTTGAATCCTCTTCTCTGAGAGTTGTTATTGAAACCGCGGTTGTACGACGAATTCTGAAAACCATTACCACCAATGTAGTTGACATCCTCTGCTTCACCTTCATCGATGTTCTCGACTTCCTCAGCAAAATGCACTGCCTTCTGTTGCTTACCCAATAACAGATTGTGAACTGACTCCAGCTTGGCATGTACTTCAGCAATCTGCAACCCATCAACGTTTCCATTCTGCTTCTTTCTCTCGAAATCTGCATTCTTAGTGTTGTTGCTAGATGCCAAGTTTTCAATCAACACATAAGCGTCCTCGGGATACCTGGTGTTGAAATTCCCATTGCTTGCAGTGTCCAAAGCCATCTGATACCTCCAATCGATACGCTCTGAAAGATACCAATAAACTAAACCTGCAAGAAACCGTGGTGAGGGCAATCCCTCTGATAAGACCGAAATCAACCAGGCAGCCTTGAATTGCCTCTATCGCCTCCCTGGGGAAAACGCGGAGATCTTGTTCCTGAGCTCTTCTGATCTCGCATCATCATAGAAATTGTTCAGAAAACAGCAGTTTAGTCTCCTCCCAAGTAGTCAAAAGAGAACCAGGAGGCAACTGCCTATTCTACCAGTAAGCTAAATCTCCACTAAGAGAGTATGGAAGAGCTTACAGTAGAGGAACACATTGGACACTCCATTGTATTGATACTGGTGACCAAATATTTGAACCTCTCGATATGATCCATGGGATGCTCATGAGAAAGACCATGGAAGGGTGCTGGCCTACAAGAGTATAGTATGCATGCTCAGCTCAAAGTCATTTCTCTGAAAAGTGGGATACGAATCGCAGACGATTGCATAGAACTGATCTGTCTGTTGTACTCCCCAAGCTTCTGGCACGATTAACCTGAGCATTCCCAACATTTCCACGCAAAGCGGCTGGAAATAACCTCATTAGCTACCGGTAGCAGGGCAACGATTTTCCTTCTGCATCAAGTCTCTGTCCTGCGCGTCACACAAGTGACCTTCCTGATCTCTCAAACCCCAGCCTCATCACGAGCAAGCACAATCGGAGGTTCATCTCAGCTTGTTTCTTTTGCTTCGATCGTACGCTCTAATTCAGCTAGTTCCTTGTTAATAGACTGTCAACTCTTTTGCTCTTCTGTTCTCTCGAGCTGCATACACCTAAACACAGAAATTAAATCATGTAAGTGACAGAAATAATGACGAGTATCATCGATACCAAGGGGGGTATCATGATGTTAACACTTAGTCGAAATTCTAAACCGTAATCTAAAGGTGAAATTAGAGTCCCCCGCAACGGCGCCAAAATTTGATATGCTCAAAGATAATACCCTAAAAGTTACTAAAGCAGTAGCTGCCAGTATATAGGTGTCGAACCACCCAAAGACTCAGGATAGACTCAATAGATTCTAGAATAGGAATTAAGCTAAGCTAAATGAATGTAATTAAGATTAACAAAACAATTAAATCAAGAAGTAAATCAGTGGGATAAAAGCTAGGCTTAGGGAAGTTTGCAGGCAAATCAGAATTATCAATCAAATCAAATGTCAGGAATGAAGTAAGCTCCGCTCTTGAACTTGAAACACAAATGTAAAGTAAACCAACTGTCGTTGCAAAGACTATCTATGTCTAAACCTAGAATCCGAAATTTCTTTGCAGATTTTATAAATTCAAACAAGCATTAACGATCAAGTTCAATTGTTCACAAAATCCTAAACCAAATTTCTTTGCGAATAGGTCTTTTGCTCACCAAACACTAGTTCAGGAAAACAGTCACACTTTCGTGCCAATTAATCAACCTAACATCATATTCTAGTTCGCGAGGCTAGAATAAGCTTTAATCTCAAGTCTAGGTGAAAAGCTCTATGGATATTCCTTAACAAATCAATCAAATCTAATAATTCATCAAATACCTTTTAAACAACCCTAAACCTAACAGGGAATCTACTCAGACATGGTGAATGAGACAAACATCATGAATAAAATAGATATCATAAGTAAAATAGAGTAGAAATACAAAAAGGGTTCAAGGTTCTTCTCCCAAAAACTCAATTGCAGAATACTCTATCTCCAGAAATCACCCGTCTCCTTTCTAGAGGCTCAAAAACCTAATTATATAGCTAAACAAGTTTTTGGAGTCTAATCGGAAATTAAGGAAACCTTCTGGTTTATCTTCGGGACTTGTATCGCGTTCTGATCACTGGTATCGACTTCTCAGGTGTCGATCGATGCTGTGCTACAGCTGCCCGAACTGCTTCAACTCCAGATTGCTTCAAAAGCTTCCAATAACCCAATTTAGCTCCATATGTGCCTATATCCTGAAAAGAACTTGAAAGATTCTAAAACTACAGGAAAGACTCGGAAAAAGGACTTATGTCATGGATAAAAGTGGGTAAAAACCATGATATATCAGTTAACGTCCTCTGTTTCACCCTCATCTATGTTATCGACCTCTTCAGCAAAGTGTACAGCCTTCTACTACTTACCTATCAACAAGTTGTGCACCGAATCCAACTTCGCGTGCACCTCAGCAATCTGCGATCCATCAATGTTCCCATTTTGCTTCTTCCGCTCGTAGTCTGCATTCTTGGTACTGTTGCTCGATGCCAAGTTCTCAATCAGCACATAAGCATCCTCGGGATATCTAGTGTTGAAATTACCATTGCTCGCAGCATCCAGGGCCATCTGATATCTCCAATCCATCCCTCAGAATAAAATACCCAGCAACTGAGTCTGTGTGAAACCGTGATGCGGACAATCTCTCTGATAAGATCTAAATCTCATCCAAGCAGCCTTAAACGCCTCTGTTGCTCCCTGAGAAAATTGGGAGATCTTTTTCCTTAACTCCTCGGATCTGTCATCGTCGTAGAAGTTATTCAGGAACGCATTCTTTGTCTCTTCCCAGAAGCTCAAAGATCCGGGAGGCAACTGCTTCAGCCAGTAAGCTGCATCTCCACCAATAGAGTATGGGAAGAGCTTACAGAAAAAGAACTCATCGGGCACTCCATTGTACTTGATACTAGTGACCAAATCCTCGAACCTCTCGATGTGATCCACGGGATGCTCGTTAGAAAGACCGTGAAAAGGGTGCTGACCCACAAGAGTGTAGTATGCAAACTTCAGCTCAAATTCAGTCCTCTAAAAGGTGGGAATACGAATTGCCGACCGATTGGCATAGAACTGATCGGGTCTATTGTACTCTCCAAGCGTTCTGGCGCGATAAACCAGAGCATTCCCAACGTTCCCGCACACAGCAGGTACCACAACTTTGTTGGCTACTAGTGCAGGGATAGCGACGTTCCCCTCTGCATCAAGCCGCTGTCCTTGCTCATTACACAGATGACCTTCCTGATCTCTTAAGACCCCAGCCTCATCGCGAGCGAGCACAATTGGATTGTTTATCTCTGCTTGCTTCTTTTGCTTCCTGGCTTTGTGCTCTAATTCAACTAGTTCTTTGTTGGACAGATTAGTCAACTGTGTATTCTTGTTCCTTCTCGTTTCTTGATTAGGCATACACCTGAAACACAAAAGTTACAGCGCGTAATTACCAAATTAAAAAGGAATTGCGACGAGTATCGACCGATACCAGATGAGTGTCAATCGATGCTCGACAAACTTAGTCAAAATTCTAAACTAAAATCTAATGGCGAAATTAGACTCCCCGACAATGGCGCCAAAATTTGATATGCTCAAATATAATACCCTAAAAGTACCTAAGCAGTAGCTGCAGTATATTAGGGGTCGAACCACAAAGACTCAAGAAAACACCCAATAGATTTCAGAATATGAATTAAGCTAAGTAAAATCAATGTACTAAATTAAAAATAGCAAACGATTAAAAACAGGTTGTAAGATCAATGGATAAATGTACAGGGGAAATTCGCCAGTAAAATCAATGTACTAGGGAAATTCGCCGGTAAATCAGAATTGCAGATCAAACACATTGTCAAGCACTGTTCTTGAACTTGAAACACGAATATAAAACCAACCAAATTTTGCTGCGAAGATTATCTATGTCTAAAACTAGAATTCCAAATTTCTTTGCAAATCCTATAAATTCAAACAAGCATTAATGATCAGGTTCAATTATTCACAAAATCCTAAACCAAATTTCTTTGCGAATAGATCTTTTGCTCACCCAACACTAGTTCAGGAAATCAATTACACTTTTGTGCCAATTAATCAACCTAATATCAGATTCTAGGTCGCGAAGCTAGAATAAGCAGTAATCACAAGTCTAGATGAAGATCTCTATGGACTTTCCCTAACAATTCAGTTCAATCTAACAATTCATCAAATACCTTTGAATAACCCTAAACCTAACAAGGAATCTACTCAGACATGGTGAAAGAAACAAACATCATGAATAGAATAGATTGCATTAAAGAAATAAAGTAAAGAGTACAAAGAGGGTTCCAAATCTACTCCTAAAACTCTTCTACAAAGGTAGATTCTTTAAACTTGTAGCGATTCGCGTTCTTTTCCTTGGACGTCGGTATCGACCGATACTTTAAGTGGTATTGATCGATAGAGAAGTAGCGAGTCACGTTCCCTCCAAGTGTCAGTGTCGATCGACACTAGGTGGTGTCGGTCGATACAGAGGCTTCATATCGGCTCCCGAACTGCCTGATCAATGCTCAACTCCAAAATGCTCCAGAAAACTTCAGTAGATCCAATTGAGCACCAAACGTACCTTAATCCTGAAAAGACTCTGAAAGAATCCAAAATTACTAGAAAGAATCCATAAAAAGGACTTATATCATGGTTAAAAGCGAGTAAAAACCATGATATATCATGAATGAATCAAAAAACGCAATAGATAAAACCGTTATCAAACATTAACGCTTAATAAGACTAATTCTCTTTCAAGACAATAATCCCTAAACTTGACTAATCAATTTTACAAATTGTAGTTTAAGATCTCCTAGTCAAATTTTCATTATCAATCAAGTTCATTATGTTCACAACACTTCCTAACATCAAATGTCGGTTATTGAGAGCGTATTGCTCAATTCACATCAATTCAGGCAATCTATCAAACATTCATGTATAGAAAAACCTAGGATCTAAATCAGGGGTAAAGACATGTGAACTGAAGAACCTAAAGAGTTATAGTTTCATAAAAGCAATCAAATCATCAAACCATTGAATCCCCTCCTTAGAACCCTAAAACCCAATTAACAAACTACTTAGACATAACAATAAATACAACACCAATCAAAGAAGAAGACATAATGGAATTGCACTAAATTAAGAAATAGGGTTTAGAAATCTTCTCCAAATTGTCACAAAAGATGAATCTCAAATCCATAAGGAGTAGTTTACAATAGTGGAAGTCTCTCTAGAAAAATAAAAAAAGGTAGAAAACAAAAGATAGGGGTTAGGGTTTTTATACCCTCTTACAAAAAGAAAATAAAAAACAAAAAAATATAAAATAATGGTAATTAGTCGCACGATCGGATCGGTTGATCCTCTTTTGGATCGATAGATCCCTTCCTCTGATTATTATTCGAGGGATCTGATCGATCGGTCCCGATGTAGATCGACCAGTTTCTTCTCTGATGATCATCTGTGGGATATGATCGATCGCTTCTGATGTGGATCAATCGGTCCCTTTTTTCTTTCTTTGTCCGTGGGTTTTGATCGATCAATCCTGGTAGAGATCGATCGGTCTCTTCTCCTTCATGTCTAGCACTCTCCCACAATTGTCTCAAAAAACGTGCAAAAACTTCAAATTCCGACACAACATCCCGTAATCTGCAGAAAATTCAAGACTCGACTAAAAAGACACTAAAAGACGCTAAAAGACGTAACGCACGCAGAAACGATATGACAAAAACCTAAGACAAAAGATGACAAAAACACGATATGTCAACTTTTCCCGACTTAAACCTTTGCTTGTCCTCAAGTAAAGCAAAAGTTTTTATCGAAAGGAGAAGTTTGAACACATGAAAATCACACATTCTTTTGGGATCATGCTTTAAATCAATTGCCTGCAAACAATCGATACAAGGTTAATATCAAATCGTACTCCGCCGTACTTCGTCATACCTGTAGCAACAATACTAAAGCCCGGAATCACAAAGAACTTTCAGAATCTATGAACTCAACCTTTTAACATTCATTAAAGCAATGGGTGCACTCTCACAAAGGGTGTATCAAACACACATTATGGTCTAGGTGTTAAGGCTAGTTTATGGTGGTTCAAGTGTTTCAGGTTTCCTGCAAATGCTAATGGGTGCAAGTCATTATGCAAAATCACAATGAGACACATACCAATTTAGAGGTACATAGCTTCCCTTTCGCCTAGATTATCAAACCAACTGAAATCCTCATTAAACTGTAAGATTCCTTGATGATTTTGAAAACTAAACATAGCAATTTGACTTTTCTGGTTCCTTTCCTTCTCCTTTTTCTGCTTTACTTCTTTGAATTCGTTTTTTCAGCGGGGGAGTGGGACCGGTTCTTGTCTTACATAAGCTGCATCAAAAGGTAACTTAATCACACATTCCCAGTTCATTCCCATAGACATCACCATCAATAACAACTACTGAATCATCTCACAAATTCATCCATACAAACTACACAACTTAATCCTAACAAAAGAAAAGCTATGCCGGTCTGTATACTCCGTAGTTTTTGCACATGGTTGCACATAATGATTATGGCATAAAGATGCATGGGGTTTGAAACATAGGTAAAGAAAAGGTAAGGTACTCGAGTAAAGGTGATTCTAGCTATTAAGAGTTTACAGAGAGTGCTATAAATGAGGCAAAGAAAACTCTGAATATATGAACCATTACATGATCATCAAGCCCCTAAGTGAGATATAATAATTCTTGTTTAGGTTCTAATAAGCGATATTAAGCTTATGTCATCCAAATTTCTAAGTGATAGGGATTACTGTATAGTGATCAAAGCATGAATTTTCTTGTGTTTCCAAGTTGTCCATCAACAATTCAGAAGCAATCATAAGACAGTGATAAAATGCAAGGTGTAGTTCCCTGAGAAATGTTCATAGTTTTCGACAAAGTTTTGACTAAATAAAATAGACACAGTTTTGACTCAATTAAATAGACACGGTTTTGACTCGATAAAACAGACTCACTGACTCAAAGAAATACATAAGAAAAAATACATCCAAAAGATAATATCAGTAGATGAATGACATCCTCCCCAAGACTTGCTTTACACCGTCTCGGTGTGAAGACAAACCCAAAGGAAATGTCAAAGATACAAATAATAGAAAAAAAAAAAACAAAGGACAAGACGGGAGAATAAGAGAAATTCTGGCACTCAATGGTGGTGAGGGGGGCTCTCGCTCATGCTTTGGCTCTGTCCGGGGTGATGTCTCCTTCTCCTACCAAGGCGAGTGTCAGCAGAGTGCCCTGATGAATGTCATTGTGAGGCTCTGCTGGGTCTAGCAACATCCTAAGCATGCTTGGTCCTAATCTCTCTTTTTGAAGGGCTGCCACCATCCTCATAACCACCTCTGCCCTGTGTCCATGATCGTGAAACACCAGCGCAAGGTCTAATGTTCATCAAAGCGGTTCACATACGACGCATCATCCTGTTGGTGGTCTTCTGCGAGTTGACGAACCACTCTAGGTGTCCAGAGATATCCACTGGTGGGGGCACACATGGTAGGCGGTAGTAGTCTGGGATAGGCGAGAGAAGCAGGTATTGCTAAGGCTCATCTGTGGAACTGTCATCATCACCCTCTGCAGCAACTTGCGGTGGAGGCATATCATGGTCAGCCTCAGGTACAGGAACTTGCTATGGTTTAGGAATGCCCCAACGAGTTGTTTCCCTGCCACTCTATGAAAGATCAGGGGCAAGAAACTCATCACTTGAGAGGAACTCCAAGTTCTCTCGATAAAGGAGAGAAGTGATTCTCGATTTGGGTAGCTAGTAAAAGCGAAGGAATCCCTCTCGATCCTAGAATAGAAAATTCATATATACTGTCACAATAGTTGTGATCTTCTCAGACTTGGATAAATCAAGCTCCATGTGAAGGAGGATAGGTGTAAGAAATGAACCAAGGCATAGCTGATTCGTCTTCGATGGGTATCTTTTCATCTGTACCAAGTTATCGCACAAGAACATCGCAAGATTGGCCGTAGGTCCCTCGTAGTCCTAAAACTCAGGTATCAAGTGCCTAACAACATACCATAACATAATCAGCTCCTCATTGTGCACCGCACCCGCCTCACACTTGAAGAAAAAGGCATTGATCAGGATCTTAACCATAATACGAAGAACCGGGTCTGATGTCGGCACGAGGGATCGATCGATCCACTCGTGGGATTGATCGATGGACTTCATCTGGAATGGTCTGGCGAGTGGAACGATCGGTCGAGTTGTGATCGACCAATCGATGTCACGAGAAGTTGTCCAAGAGATCGGATTGATCGGTCGATTGATCTGTTCATGTTGGCGTGGCTGGGTGATTGGATTGATCGATCCAAAAGACGATCGGTTGGTATGTTGCTTGTCTGGTTCCATTTTCTGTATCACACGAACAAACAGATCAATTCTACCAAAGACGATCAACCTGACAGCCAGACTGATCGTTAAAAATCAAATGCAAAGAGAAATAAAAACTAAATAAGAAGTATATAGAGTACCTAGTGGGTTGCCTCCCACCAAGCGCTTGTTTTAAGTCTTTAGCTTGAATGTGGCGAGGCATTAGGCCTCTTGGAAACAATTTCAACCATGAGTTAAATAGAAGTACCTTATTGTTCTCTGCAAACTTTTTCAGAATGATCTTCTTGTCATGAAGAGCTTTAATTCTCTCTTTGTAGATTCTGGAACTCTCATAAGCATCCAAACGAATCTCGTCCAATTCATTAAGTTGGATCATACGCTTAGTGGTTTTGACGTCAAAATTCATCAGCTTAGTGGCATACAATGCTTTGTATTCGAGTTGCACAGGTAGGTGACAAGACTTCCCATATATGATGTTGAATGGTGTAGTCCTAATGGGAGTTTTGTAGGCAGTTCTATATGCCCATAGAGCATTGTCAAGCTTTGCACTCCAGTCTTTTCTTGACTTGCTAACAATCTTTTCTAGGATCCTCTTTATCTCTCGGTAAGGTGTGGTGACTTTGTGTTTTACGCCATGTTTCTTCAACAGGTTCTCAAAAACTTTTTTGATAAAATGCTTCACTTCATCACTAATCACAACTCTTGGTACTCCAAAACGAGGCAAAATGATCTTTTCAAACATCTTAAGCGCCACCTTAGCATCAGTGGTTGGACTTGCAATGACCTTCACCCACTTAGACACATAGTCGACAGCAACTAGAATGTATTCATTACCATAAGATAACCGGAAGGGTCCCATGAAGTCGATTCCCCACACATCAAACACCTCAACCTCAAAAATAAAGTTCTAAGGCATCTCATTTCTCTTGCTGATGTTTCATTTTCTCTGACCAGGGTTAAAGTTGGTAACAAACTCATATGCATCTCGGAATAGAGTAGACCATCAAAAACCAACTTGGAAAATCCTTGTAGCCGTCTTGAACATGCAAAGTGGCCTGCATAATCTAAAGCATGACAATGATAAAGAATGCCTTGCACCTCGCTCTCGGGAATACATCTCCTGAATAGACCGTCAGAACACCTCCTATACAGGTAAGGTTCATCCCAATAATAGCGTTGAACGTCTCGCAGAAACTTCTTCTTAGCATATCTAGTAAAGTCAGGAGGTGTGAAGTCACAAGACACGAAGTTAGCAAAATCAGCATACTGAGGCATTTGATTAGTACTTGCATGCACCATCATTAACTCAACTTTGCCCAAATGATAGGCTTCTTCAACCTTAACCATGTAAACATCCTCAATAGTTACAACTTCTTCACCTGGTAGAGAATCGTTAAGGGGAACTTCCTCATCAACTCTCAGCTTAGATAAGTTATTGGCTACACCATTCTCAATCCCTTTCTTGTCCTTGATCTCTAAGTCAAACTCTTGCAGCAAGAGTACCCACCTCAACAACCTCGGTTTGGCATCCTTCTTTGACAATAAGTACTTCAAAGCAACATTGTTTGTGTGAACAATAACCTTGGCTTCAACTAAATAGGAGCGAAACTTCTCAAAGCCAAAGACAATGGCGATAAGTTCTTTCTCCGTTGTTGCATAGTTGACTTGTGCGATATCAAAAGTGCGATTAGCATAATAGATCAAATGCAACTTCTTATCCTTTTTCTTTCACAAAATAGCACCCACAACATAGTCACTGGCATCACACATTACCTCAAATGGTAGCTCCCAATATGGAGGTTGAACAATAGGAGCCCTCACAAGTGACTCTTTGGTGGATAATAATGCTCTCATACACCCCTCATCAAACTCAAACTTCTGATCCTTGCACAACAATTGTGTCAATGGTCTAGCAATATTAGAGAAGTCTTTTGATGCAAGAAGCGATGGTAGTCAAGGAAGGATGGACTCTGGTCTCAACCCTTTCTTAGACAGCAAACGTGAATGGTAATATGAATGAGAGGATGGATCAGGGGACGAAATGTTGAGGCTTGAATGGGACTACGAATGGTGGAGATGGATGCGTGATTGTTGAAGGGATGAACGAGTGGTTATATGATCGATTGAAGGATGAGTGAAGTGGATCGATTGTGAAGTGATAAACGAATGAAGAGTGGATCTAAATAGATGGAAGTCGATGGTGAAAGGGGGGGATGAAAGTCGCCACACAAGAGATGGTAATCTTGTGATAAGACTGATCACTAATTCGCCTTGATATTACTCACAAGGAAAGCTAGAGATTTAGGGTTTCAGAACTCTTTCTCAAAGAACGATGAAGAACTGCGTTATGTTATAGATCGGTAAAAAATGATACACGGCTGCTAAGGAACCTTATAAAGGGGCTCGTGCAGCTGATGCCTTCTTGGGCGAAACCCTATTACATATTCTAATCTAAAGTCCTAAAACATAATGAAATAAAATGCATAAAATAAATAACGCCTAATACAAACTATGACATAAAAATAAACCTAACTTCTAATGGACCTGCAAAATGAACAAACACATATATTTAAATGAAATACATACCTTGAGTTAAGCTGGTCGATTTTCAGAAGCCAAAGGCTGGTCGAAATCTTCATTGTTTCTTCATGAGCTTCATGGGCTGATCTCTGACAAGCTTAGACGGGCTGGATTGAGAAAAGCATCTTCAAGTCTTGGGCCTCTTGACTCTTGGTCGAATTCTTCATGTCTTGGGTTACGAAACCTTGAACAACCTTATTGAATAAGCCTCTAAGTCTTCGAGTTCCCGAACGATTTCTTGGCGGCTCTCTCATTGCAGTAATGTCTTGAATAGCTGGAGCATCTTCAAAATCATCTATAGGAATCTCGATGTCCTCATAATTCCCTCCCTCTTCAAAAGGTTCTGACCTCAGAACTTCATCACCAGCATGATAAGGAAGCAAGTCAGATACATTGCACACTGGGGAGATAGTTAACTCACCTGGGAGGTCTAGCTTGTAGGCATTGTTGTTAATTCTCTCCAGAACTCGGAATGGGCCAGCTCCTCGGGGTGATAACTTCTTCTTCCTCTGGTTTGGAAAACTCTCTGGTCGCATGTGAACCCAGACCCAATCTTCGGGATTGAAGATGAGCTCCTTGCGTCCTTTGTCTATAGACTCCTTGTACTTGGCTGTCTTCTGCTCAATGTTCTCCTTCACTTTCTGGTGCAGCTTCTTGATAATCTCTGCCTTGACTTCTCCATCCTGGTTTGTAACGTCTAATGGTGGCAATGGAACAAGGTCTAAAGGCGTATCTGGCTTAAAACCATAAACAATCTCAAAAGGGGACAGCTTAGTTGCAGAGTGGTTAGCGTGGTTATAAGCAAATTCAACAAAAGGAATACAGTCTAACCAGTTCCGAAAGTTCTTACCAACCGTTGCTCTCAATAGAGTTGAGAGTGTTTTGTTGACTACCTCTGTTTGTCCATCTATCTGAGGATGGCACGTCATGGAGAAGAGTAGTTTGGTGCCCAGCTTCCTCCAAAGAACTCTCCAGAAATGGCTTAGAAACTTTGTGTCGCGGTCTGAAACTATAGTCCTTGGGATCCCATGCAATCGAACTACTTCTCTGAAGAAGAGGCTTGCTGTTTGAGTGGCGTCATTAGTCTTGGCACAGGGAATGAAGTACGCCATCTTTGAAAACCTGTCCACTACAACAAAAATAGAATCCTTTCCTCAGATTTTGGGTAAGCCTAAAACGAAATCCATACTAATATCTACCCAAGGCATAGTAGGAATAGGAAGGGACATGGTATAAACCATGTGGATGTGACCTGGATTTAGCTTTCAGACATGTCACACACTTAGCACAGAATCGCTCCACATCCTTCTTAAGGTGGGGCCAGAAGAAATGCTCCACGAGAACACTTAGAGTTTTATCAACTCCAAAGTGTCCCATAAGTCCACCTCCATGTGCTTCCTTGATCAGCAAGTCTCGCATAGATCCATGCGGAATGCACAAACGTTTATCTCTAAACAGATAATCATTGGGGATATAGAAAGAACCTGTGGGTGTTTGGGTGCAGTTCTGATAGATGGAGTTGAAGTATGGATCTTCTTTGTAGGCATCCTTCAGGTGCTCGAATCCTAGAACCTTAGCCTCCAATGTCGAAATCAGTAGATGCCTCCTGGAGAGCGCATCTGCTATTACATTCTCCTTGCCCTTCTTGTAATTGATGATATATGGAAACGATTCCACATACTCTATCCATTTGGCATGGTGTTTCTTGAGTGTATTCTGATCTCTCAAATGCTTCAAGGTCTCATGATCAGTGTGGATGACAAACTCCTTTGATAATAGATAGTGCTATCACGTTTCTAACGATCTGACTAAAGCGTACAGCTCCTTGTCATAGGTTGGGTAGTTCAGGCTAACTCCACTTAGTTTCTCGCTGAAGTAGGCTACTAGACGTCCACCTTGAGTGAGCACAGCTCCAGTACCTAGTCCTGAAGCATCACATTCAACCTCAAAAGTTTTGTCAAAGTTAGGCAAAACTAAAACAGGTGCATTTGTTAAACGAGTTTTGAGGTTGTAGAAAGCCTCTTCTTGGGCTGGTCCCCATTTGAAGGCAATGTCCTTCTTGATCACGGCTGTCAGAGGGGTAGCTACTGTGCTAAAGTCTTTAACAAATCGCCTATAGAAGCTTGCTAGTCCGTGGAAGCTCTTCATGTGGCCTATGCTGGTTGGTGTAGGCCAGTCTTGTATAGTGATATGCTCAAATTTAATACCCTAAAGTATCTAAGCAGACGCTGTAGTATTCTAGGGGTCAATCCACAAGGACTCAAGATAACACTCAATAGATTCTAGAATATGAATTAAGCTAAACCAAATAGATGAAATTAAGAATAGCAAAACAATTAAAACAGGTAGTAATTCAGTGGAGGAAAACGCTAGGCTTAGGGAAACTTGCAGGCAAATCAGAATTATCAAATCAAATCAATTGTGAGGAATAAATTAAGCTCCGCTTTCAAACTTGAAACACAGATGTAAAGTAAACCAACTGTCGTTGCGAAAACTATCTATGCCTAAACCTAGAATTACAAATTTCTTTGCAAATTCTATGAATTTAAACAAGCATTAACGATCAAGTTCAATTGTTCACAAAATCCCTAAACCAAATTTCTATGGTATTACCTTCTCCCTTGACACAACGTTTGAAATACAGAAGATGGCAGTGAATATGTGAGATGATTTCCGCCGCCAGAGGTGAGGTGGCTAGGACATTTCCCAAGTGAATCCCACTTAATCTAATTGGATAAGGAATGATCACACAAAGGTCTGAAGGCGAGGGATAAGACATTTCCCGAGACCCCGTTATTCGCCTAAGACCTTGATACTTTGAGAGGGGAGAACCGGGGAATCGGAGGCAAACACCATCAATAACTCGCGTCTCCAAACCTTGATTTGTATATGGCAAGCTAAATAAATAAAGAGAAGTATAATGGCCAGTTTTCGTGAAGGACAGTCCAGCCTGGCAAGCAACAGAGTCCTGGTAATCGCCGACAACCTCACCTGGTATCGATCGATACCTGACTGCATCAATCAGAAAGGAAAACACGTGATTTTTTAACAAGTCTGAAGATCTGGGCAACTTGGCCCAGAAGATTCTATTATTTACAATTAAGCCCATAAACATTTTTAGGCATTAATATTTAGGCGGTTTTCAAGTCCACTTTTAGAGGAGAGGCTAGTTTTGATATTATTTTGAATACTTGAGAGAGATTGGTTCTCGGGTTTTTGTGGGACAAGTTTTGAACCCTTGTTTACTCTTGATTTATTCTATGCAATCTATTTTATTCATGATGTTTGCTTCATTCACCATGTCTGAGTAGATTCCTTGTTAGGATTAGGGTTGCTTAAAGGTATTTGATGGCTTATTAGATCTGGATTAATTGTTAGGAATAATCTATAGAGCTTTTCACCTAGACTTGAGATTAATGCTGATTTCTAGCCTCTTCGCGAACTAGAATCTGATTTTAGTGTTGTTTGATTGGCACGAAAGTGTGATTGATTGCCTGAATCTAGTGTTTGGTGAACAAAAGCCTATTCGCACAAGAAATATTGGTTGGGATTTTTTGAACAATTGAACTTGATCGTTAATGCTTGTTTAAATTCATAGAATTTGCAAAGAAATTTGTAATTCTAGG
>SMJT01000036.1:1362776-1481529 GCA_004349715.1 Crucihimalaya himalaica | reverse complement strand
CACATCTGATGAAGAAAAAATAGATTGCGCATCAGAATCAAAATCAAGAAGTACAAGACAAGGTTCAGAAATGGTCTCGGCCACAAAAACCCGGTGTAACCAATCTCTCTCAAAAGCTAGTCAGAATAATAATCAAAACTGAGTGCTTGCTCCCTCTAAAGAGGGTGGCTGAAAAACCCCGTATAACGTATAATGGCCTAAAAACAACGTTCTGGCTTAATATCGGTAAATAATAAGAATCTTCTCTTCAGGTCACCATAAATGCAGACTCTTTCCAGACCTTTGCTAAAAATCACGTTGTTTTCCGTGTTTCTGCAGTCCATGGGGGCTCCTAATCATTGATACCAGTGGCATCGTGAAGTGGAGTGCCGTGTCACGGAGTCCGAACCAGACTTCCTCGCCCTACGGACTGGACTGTCACCCACGGAAAAATTAATTAAGCTAAGCGGCATGAACTTGTACTGGATGCGCCCACTCGTTAGAACGTTGGCCAAACACACTTCACAATGAAACCTAATCATGTGGAGTCTATCATCAGTCAGATCCAAAGCTGTTGAGCGTCCCCATCCAAAGGTTAAGCGAAGCGTTATTCAACGATATGCCAACTAAATCTATTAACTCTTAGAATTGCTCTACCACCAATATCGTCGCAATAATGGTAATTACTACAACCGTTCGGCTAGCCAACAAACCCCTGAGAAGCAACCTGCAAAAAAGAAGCGTGAAGAACAATCACCACTCAGTGAAGAGACCTCCTAAATTCTCTATACCCAATATCACTCATGTCCTAAACCCAACAGACCTGCTGTTGTAAAAACCCTAAATCACTCAATATAATCTCTTGCATCTTCTTTTGATCCACACTGTACCATACGCCTATTCGAGAAACACCATATAACAAAACCCAGGAAAAACTACTTCATTAGTTCATCTAGAAGGAAGTTCTCTAAGGTTCCCATCTATATGAGTCCTTCCTTTATCGAAGTGTTTCCAAACTCTATAGAATATATATATATATACTCTTCAATGATGACTTGCGCTATAAAACAAAGTATATTCATCAAATAGCACACACTACAAACTACAATGTATGCCTCTAATAAGACATGGTTCATTAGTCTCATAAATGTAACTGGGGGCGTTGGTCAGACCAAACCTGCATGAAACCATCCATTCGTACAGAAAAACCTTGGCTTGGTCTCTTTGAAAGGCCCATAGTGCTTTCCATTTGTCTCCTTTCCTTCATTCTCACTTGATGGTATCCGCTCCTGAGATCAATTTTTAGAAAAACACGTTTGAGAACCAGATAGTTCATAAAGCATGTTCATGCTCAAACCCCTGGAAATGGGTATCGCGGAGAGTGTGTATGAATCTGATGTGTGATTCTGATTGATTCCATCGTAGCCAGTCCATCATCACACTCTTCCACAGTCCCACTTTTCCTGTCGTCTTGGCTGAGCACTTATAGCACAGTGAACTGTGGATGTACACAGGACGCTTAGTACTCTTCTTACCTTATGTGTATGTCCATATATTCTCCCATTAATTCTTGAACCTGTTTCGTCCATTCCTTGGCCTTGTTGATTCATCCTGTAGGCTGGTCTGTTAGGCCATAATCTGGATCGGCCACCTGACTTAGTCAAGATCTGATGTTCATCGCCTCTTATGGTGTAAATTACAACCTGGTAGCCCTCTTCAGGAATACATCCCTTGAACTTGCAAGTATGAAATGTGATTGTCCGGGGGGGGTAAGGAAAACTATTTCATGTGCCTCCTTGTAAACCAGGGCATCTCTAAAAACACCATTAGTACACCGTTTCTTTATGATTCTTAAAGCTTTTATAAATAGTACTACGGTTGTAATGTTTAGAAGTTTTAGTTCTTACTTACCTAGCCCTTCAGCAGCCAGAACTATAGACTGCATTATTTGCAGGAGCTCTTTGAGGCGACAATGGCAAGCTTAAACTGCGTTCGAAATGTGAGGAGTGGTGGTGGTCCTGCGACCCACTTGTTGCCAAGACTTCTCTGTCCCAAACTGCCATGCATTCGCGCCCGTAACATATGATGCTCTTCAACCGCTGCACCATTAAATCCTATCCATTTTTATATTACACAATACCTTACCACATACGACCTGTACGCCATAAACCTGTCCTCCGTCACCTGTCCGTAGCACACTCCAGGTTTACCCTACTTCTTGCATGGGAAACTACATCGACATTTAAGATATCCCTCTACCTCATATTTCGTATTTATTTCTGAAAGTGCACTTCTTTTATAACGTCTGGTGTTTATCTTTGATTTATTCGGCGTGATCATACACCCACCCTTTAAGTTCTGGTATAATGTCGACTACTCGTGCACGCGACGTCTTGTGTCTTTTCAGCTCGCTTTCTATATATCAACCAATGATATATCTAATCTGAATCTATACTTTGCACAACACTGTTTTCGTAACCACGATAACCTACAATCACACACTCACACACATCACTCTGCTTCCTTAGTGACTGGAACAGCGAGTAAAGAATAAATTCTTTTCTCTACGGAGGTGGTTGTCAGGGATTGCCTCATCGCATGTAAGCCCTGCATACTACTAGCATGCCGCCCTGTCTCTGGGATAAGCAATCTCCTTCTCTGAATCAGCAACATATAAAGTTCTCCTCCTCATCTTGGGATTCATACCCTGCCCCTTGTGTAAGGATCATAATCATGCCTGGTTGAGGGCACTCCGTTCATGTGTCTATTTTCCTTGACACTTAAAACAGTTAATGTCCTAAGCTCTCGTAAGGCAATTAGGCGTAACACACAGAATACATACTCTGGGTTCCCTCGGAATTGGTTGTTTCGAGCCCGCTCATAGGCGGGTCTTTCTCCATGAGCATTTGTTAGCCTTTACAGCTCTTGACCCCCTCTTACGTCAATGCTAACTAGCGCTGGGGTGCGTTTCACTTTGTGTTTCTTAGGGGCAGCATTGCACTCCATGGTTCGGGTCTTTAAGAACGTGCTGGTTGCTGTAGCTCTTCTTCTTAGTATTCCTCTGTTATGCCTGCGCAGCTACACGTTAATACAACTCGTGTAGTACTCATTGTACACAAGGTCTGTTGTTCCTAACCGTTTCGTCTAATGCAATCATTATGAGCTCGCATCAAGTAAGAATGACCCGTATGAGCACTTCTTCCAACTCTCATCTAATGTCCATTATTCTTAGCTTAGCCTCAAAACTCTTCATAATTTACTAGTCTCCTGCCCACAGACTCTTAGTCTTTGGAGAGAGTTGTCTATATTGATCAAACATCGCATCTCCCAGGGTAAATGGGGTTGGACAAATTAACGCCTCCTGAAGTTTGAACTTCTATGGCTGTCCAATTCTGTGTACTACTGCGGCTCGCAGTGTTCTCTCTTCGTGTCAATCTGAGGTTTCGGATCCACCAGATAGGGCAGGTGGGTCTGTGAGACTGAGCTGAAAGCAAGTCTTTCTCTTCTGGTCATTGTTATCTATATATCGAAGATATACTTCCACTCTCTCAGTCTCAGGTACGCTTGCGGATTAACTCTTTCCTACAAAGTAGGAACAGTTATGCTTCAGAATCCTTCAAACCCTCGTTTAACTTCCCTTTCTGGTCCGTGGGTGCTGAGGCATGCATCGTTCATTCTCCTTGCTCTAGCGTCGATGGTGTGTTCACTGTCCTGTCGTCGGCTTTGGCTCTCTTCCTCATCGGGGTACGCTCTAAAGCCGAACCAGACGTTGCTTGCTCAAATTCGTCCAAATCTGAGCTGCCCAGGTCGTTCTTCACATGTTTTGAAAGAGCATCTAGAAGGGCAGTTGTTGAGGTCTGGCATCCACATCCTGCATGGTAAACCTGGTCTGCAAACATAGCAAAAAACGATCAAGGACTAGGGAAACAGAAATGAATAAACCAAAGAAATATAAACCAAAAAATTATAAACTAATGACCTATGATTTTTTTTTATTTTTTTTTTTAAAATTAATTGCCTAACGAACTAAACAAAGAGATTAAAATTTTAAAAGACTATACTATATAACATATATACGTGATACAAACATCTATACTTAAAAACAAACCCAAAATTAGACACTCACCAAATATATTAACTAACCGAATATATTAAAACTAAATCCTAACTAAATTTCGAATTCTAACAACCTAAACCAAGAAAATCGAATCTAACTTATCTAACTAAGAATTCAAACTCATTGATTATCCTAACAAACTCGACGACAACAGCTTTTAGACCTGAGCAAACGACAGAACACAAAACAAAGTTACTAACGATATTTTTAGCAATCCAAATAATACTACACACACACAAATGATTTTTCGATACCCTTTATACAGCATATACCTGGCACGAATATCGAACAAGACCAAGAAGAAACAACAACCAAACGAATACGGACTAAGCAAGTCTAAACACAAAACAAACGAACAACAAGCTAAACCTAGGACAACGAGACGAAACAAGAAGGCAAAGATTAACCCTAAAACAAGAGATCGATTGACTTAGCAAGAGGCAAGAAAGATTCAAGAACTAAATAATCGAACTAGGGATACGAAAAACATTAACAAGACTAACAAGCAAAGTGCCAAATCAAACAAATGAAAAACAATGGAAAGGAAGAAGCGAGCCTTCTGGTTCAAAAAGGAGCTTTGGCTTCTGATACGCAAATTTGAATCATGCGAAGAAAGCGATTGTTAGTCAAGGAAGGGAATGGACTCTTGCCGTTTTTCTCACCCTTCTTTTAGACAGCAACCGTGAAAGGGTTAAAGATTGAATGAGAGGCATTGGAATCAGCGACGAAATGAGGCGTGAAGGGACTACGAATGCCTCGATATTTCGATATGTCATAAAATCCACGCAAGACACACGGATTTTTGGTTCTTCTACATTATTCTTTAATATATAACCTAAAATTCTTAATTGCGGGATGAACGAGTGGTTATGATTAATCGAGAAGGAGTGAGTGAGAGTGGTAGACGATATAGTATGAGTGATAGGTATATGTCGAATACACTGATAGCGTGTCCACCTCAGAACTAACAAATGCAAAGGCTCTCTCAAATCTCTAGAGAATGGTGAGGATCCGGAGTCCATCAAGCACCGATCGCCCACCGGCAAAGATCTATGGTAATCCTTGTTGAATAAAGACTGATCCACTAAGTCGGCCTTGATATTACTCACCCCAAGAAAGCCTAGAGATTTAGTGCGCTTTCAAAAACTCTTTTCAGAGAAACCGCACTATTCTCATAAAAAGCACACACCTGACTATCTATTATAAATACACACACAGATCGCGGTCAAAAACATGGATACACGCTGCCTAAAGAACCTTATAAGGGCTCGTGCAGCTGATGCCCTACTTGGGCAAACCCTATTACATATTCTAATCTAAAAAGTCCCAAACACATAAATGAAATAAGAATGCACATTAAAATACAATAACGCCTCAATACAAAACTGATGACATTAAAAATAAACCATAACCTTCTAATGGAGCGTTGCAAGAATGACACGAAACACAATATGTAAATGTGATAAATACATACCTTGAGTTAAGTTGGTCGATTTCAGGAAGCCAAAGGCTGGATCGAAATCTTCGCTTGTCTTCTTCTCATGGGCTGATCTCCGACCAAGCCTTACGCACGATCGATTTAGAAAAGCGATCTTCACAGTCTTGGGCCTTCTTGATGTCTTCATCGTTCTCACTTTACCTCTCACTTCTATCTATCACACACTGCTCTCTCCATAACACGAGGTCATATCACCTCTCTATACTGTCTATCGAGGTTCCCGAACGAGCGTACTTGCGGCTCTTCTCATTCGCGAGTAAGCTGTCTTTGAATAGCTGAGGAGAAATCTTCAAAAATCATCTATAGGAATCTCGATGTCCTCATCATCTTTTGATGAACCTCCTGGTAGAAACCAGCATGTCGAAGAAAAACTCCTTATACCTTTCACCCAAAAATCAGAAGTTGGCATGCTTGGACATAAAAACATCGATCTTAAAGCCCTATCAACTTCCCAAACCTCTTTCTGAAATCTTGTGACCCAAAACAATTCCATCTCACCATGAAATGACATTTCTCCTAAGTTAAGAACCAGATGTTTTTCCTCCCAAGCATTGAAGTCACCTCTAGCACAAGTTAGACAAAGCAAAGCTCACAACAAACGAGGGTGGGGCGTAATGATCTAAAGGGTCCGTGCACAGAGACAGTCATCCATTTGAAACCCCTATAAAAATCTGATTCTTCAATCATATCA
Organism: Crucihimalaya himalaica; assembly: GCA_004349715.1. Taxonomy (NCBI): domain Eukaryota; kingdom Viridiplantae; phylum Streptophyta; class Magnoliopsida; order Brassicales; family Brassicaceae; genus Crucihimalaya; species Crucihimalaya himalaica. The sequence goes on along the minus strand of SMJT01000036.1, from coordinate 1,475,244 downwards.
TTATTAACAGAGTCATTATCTTAACTGCTGAAAAGGTAGATGGGCTGTTATTATAACCAAATTGGCATCCTTCGAATACAACAAGAGGTTAGCCATAAGGGCATGCAAATGTGGTTTTTTCTCTTGATCATAATGCTGTCTGAAGCGGGCATTTGAAAGAATCCTGAATACCCATCCCCGTATGTAATGAACCTACAGTAGTGAAGGCGTGATTGGGCTAGTCTTTTCAAGCATTGTATCAATTGAAAGGCCAAAGAAGTGTATTTCCTAGTAGCTAGAGTTCGCATCGCGTTTTTCCGCATAAATCAATGCACATTCTTCTTGTCGCTGTGGCTAGTTCTTCTTAGGAATTAAGTTCAGTTTTATCAGTTTTTAATCACAGTTAGTAACAGGCCACCCTTTTTAAGGCACCCATATGGATTGGTTGCTCCCAGCCCAAGTACTATCAAAAAGATAAGATAGATGACCAAAACAGAGCGAGTCTAGAAGTTTTCAAATCTCTTTCTTTACAACATCTCTGAGCGTTTGAGCGAAGTTTACATCGCCTGTAGCATGTTCTAAAGAAGGTACACCACGAATCATCTTTCTAGGATAAAATTGGTGGGGTGATGCATGACAAAGACTAGGGATATTCCGTAATATAGCAACCTATCAATTTGAACCTAAAACCTTTCTATATTTTCCTGCAGTGCAGAAACAACCAGAGCAGTCTCCACATGTTACAATTTAGTATTGATTATGACCAGTAAGTAGATGTAAAGACCCAAGAGAAAGGCGGTACCTGCAGCCTTGCAGAATAATGTTGTTAACTCCATTATTTGGAGCATGTTCTCACTCAATTCATTCACATTTCTATAGCAGGAAGGTATTTTCTGCTGCCTTTGTCCGTTGCGCGGTTGCTCAATCTCTATGCATATGAAACCATTGTACCCTTCTCAGCACCTAGAATTCAACGAGCCTGAGTGAAAAACCATAGCCCGCTTTAAAGGAGACCCAAAATGACTCTCTCCTTTTTCGTCAAAAGTAGTAAATCTAAATGGAGTCCTTCGTGGTATTCACCCCTCAAGTTAGTCTCATCTGCTTTAGCTCATCCATGGTTACCAATTCCAGGAGAAAAGTTGGCCATCGAATAGTGGGTTTCCTGTATCACTCTAGGTCATGTCAAACTCTTGCACAATGTGCCGCCGATTTTTCAAAGGATGAATTTTGCTTCCTCTTACACATCATCAAAGAACCAGCAGGTGGTTGCAAGAAAGGTCTACCAAGGATATTGGAATATGGTGTGCTCCTCATCAAATCTCAATACCACCGGAATCAGATGGCGGAATACATTAAGTTCCCAACCTTAACATTGTACATCGCTCAGTAGCACCAATAGTGCGTACCATACAGAATGTGTCTGCAAGGATCAAAGAAATCCTTGAGTGGTACGAAGTTTTGTTTACTATCCCTAAGCGCATTTTGACACCAAAGGGGATCAAGTTCACAGCTAGCTGCCCAAATCACTGTATAAAAACAGTCTGGTGGAATGTGTGATTCTTCCAATAGTACAAGCGGGGTAAACATCAAGAAAACTACCAGGAGTGCTTGCCTTCTTTCTTTAGAATGATGTTCGTGCAAAGATGTCACTGCACTCGTGTGTGCAGTTAACACCAGCGCGCCTCTTCAAGAAAATCCTGTCTTGGTTAGTCTAAAAAATCCTTTCAGGATATTTCCTGTGAGAGTGGAGATGTGTCAAACAACTGTCGAGGAATAAAAAAGCGTTCTAATCTTGTTGAAGCCTGCGCTTTCATCAAACCTTACAAAGTGTGCATTACTTCTGCCAGTCTAACGTTCTAGAAAAGGTACCTGTAGGTATGTAAGGATGGTGGAGTATCGGTCTCTATTACCTCGTTACTCCTCAGCTCGGTAGCTGCCAGGTTTGCCTTTCTTAATTTCTTCCATCCACTTGGGCTCACTCTCACCAACACTCTAGCTATATCTTTCTCATTCAAATCCTCAGTAACTTCAACTGTTTTCTGTTCCTTAAGACTTGCTACCTGCTTCCCATTTTTCTAATGGTGATGGCACTCACAATCTCCTAATTTGTAGTCTTTCTGAGTTCTTGACTTGGTTTACCGAAGAACTTTTGAACTGTCTTCGTAGAAGAAGATGCTTTGTGCTGTGCTACCTAAATCTGAGTGTCTATATCAACTGTGAAGACCTCTCCTTGCCGCGTAGTTGTTCATCTGGTTCTAACCTTTGACAAATGTATAGTCTTGGGGTAGTTCCTTTGTCCTGTATCAAACGCTTGCTTTGAAAACTACTGACCTTGGTGTTTCTATGCCAAGACAAGAATTACACTGATCCTGAGGATTCGTCAACATAGTGCTTCACCGTAGGAAAGGAGTAAAGATTGATCATTGTAGTTTGAGGTGAATCCCGCATGTTTCTATAAAATTTCGCTTGGTCGCGATTCAAATAGTCAGCTTTGCCCAATAACCTTTAGGAACCCTCTCCAACTAGCCTCATGGGTACTCCTGAATCTGCGTCCCCTGAGTCTTTAACAGATGAAGGGCATTTTCTGTGAGTATTCCTGTAAAACCCGTTGCCAAGTGCCTCAAATGAAACGAGCCATTGTGTCCTCTTGCTTGAAATGTGGAAATGTCTTTTCCGGTAAGAGAGAGTCGTTCTCCCCTGAGTGAAGTACTACCGACGAGAAGATGCAGTGTTGCGTAGTTTTGCCAGAGAGCTGACATAGAACCTTGAGTATGATATCAGTGTGAGCAACAAGGAGAACGTTGATCGCGAGATGTCTATTGCTCGTGTAACCTGTTGGGACCAGTGACCAAAATGCTAAAACCTAGAGCGATCAAATAGCACTTAATGGGCTGATTTCAAGAGCCTTGTGAAGAGAGACGCGTGTCCCCAAGTAAATTTCTTCTCCCCTTGGAATGAAGGATATTACATCATTTCAATCCAGCCCACTTCTAAGCCTAAATTCAAGCTTCCATAAAAACAAAGCGCACCATCCATAAATAAGATGTCTCATTTTCATTTTGGCGAAGGAAACCAAATTGACGAAAGAATTGAAAGATCAAAATCATTTTTTCTAGGGAAGAAAGAACACCGAAAATGTTGAAATCATCTCATACTTACTATGTTTATTTTTTATTTTTTCAAGACAACTCTTAATTTCTACCTTATCTTTCATTTCTTTCCCTTTGAGTAATCATGTAACCTCATTGAGAAAGACATCCGTCTTTTATATAAAAGAACCTTTTCTTTTGGAGAGTGGGATTGTCAATTTTGAGCGGCTTTGTTGTGTGAACTTTTCGAGTTCCTTTGGGTGTTAGATCCAAAAACAAATCAACCATCCCGCTAAACCTAGATTTCCAAATTTCTTTGCAAATTCTATGAATTTAAACAAGCATTAACGATCAAGTTCAATTGTTCACAAAATCCCTAAACCAAATTCCTTTGCGAATAGGGCTTTTGTTCACCAAACACTAGATCAGGCAATCAATCACACTTTCGTGCCAATCAAACAACCTAAAATCAGATTCTAGTTCGCGAGGCTAAAATCAGCATTTATCTCAAGTCTAGGTGGAAAGCTCTATAGATTATTCCCTAACAATTAATTCAGATCTAATAATCCATCAAATACCTTTAAGTAACCCTAATCCTAACAAGGAATCTACTCAGACATGGTGAATGAAGCAAACATCATGAATAAAATAGATTGCATAGAATAAATCAAGAGTAAACAAGGGTTCAGAATTGTCTCCCACAAAAACCCGGAACCAATCTCTCTCAAAGTATTCAGAATAATAATCAAAACTAGTCTCTCCTCTAAAAGTGGCTGAAAACCCTAAATATAATGCTAAAACACGTTCTGGGCTTAATTGTAAATAATAGAATCTTCTAGGCCAAAATGCAGACTCTTCAGACTTGTAAAATCACGTGTTTTCCTTTTCTGCAGTCGGTATCGATTGATACCAGGTGGGTGTCGGTCGATACCAGGACTTTGTGCTCGCCAGACTGGACTGTCTTCACGAAAACTGGCATAACTTTTGATCGCACCGTTAGAACGGTTTCAAACCACTTCCAAATGAAACCTAATCCATTGATCTATCATGTATCCAAATTTGAGCTCCATCCAAAGGTGGGAAGTTATTCAACGAATGCCAAAAACAAACTTTAGAATGCTCCAATATCTCCAATTATGCTCCAAACGTGCCAAAACCTGAGAAGACTCAAAAAGACTACAAAAACACTAGAAGGACTCTGAAAACAAGACATATATCATGGCTAAAAACGGGTAAAAACCATGATATATCATATAACTTTGATCTTCTCTTGATCCACATGTAATCCCTGAGAACTTACAACAAAACCTAGGAAAACTACTTCATTAGTGCAGAAGGAACACTTCTTAAGGTTCCCATACAGGCCTTCCTTTCGAAGTGTTTCCAAAACTCAAGATGCAGTAAATGCTCTTCAAATGACTTGCTATAAACAAGTATATCATCGAAATACACCACTACAAACTACTAATGTATGCCCTTAAGACATGGTTCATTAGTCTCATAAATGTACTGGGGGCGTTGGTCAGACCAAACGGCATGACCATCCATTCGTACAGACCTTGCTTGGTCTTGAAGGCAGTCTTCCATTTGTCTCCTTCCTTCATTCTCACTTGATGGTATCCGCTCCTGAGATCAATTTTAGAAAACACGTTAGAACCAGAAAGTTCATAAAGCATGTCATCTAACCTGGGAATGGGATGTCGGTATTTGATGGTGATGTTGTTGATTCCACGGCAGTCCACACACATCCTCCAAGTCCCATCTTTCTTGGGCACTAGCAGAACTGGGACGACACAGGGGCTTAGACTTTCTCTTATGTAGCCTTTCTCCATTAATTCTTGAACCTGTTTCTCCAATTCCTTGGCCTCTGTTGGATTCATCCTGTAGGCTGGTCTGTTAGGCAATGGCGCACCGGGGACTAGGTCAATCTGATGTTCGATCCCTCTTATGGGTGGTAATCCAACTGGTATCTCTTCAGGAAATACATCCTTGAACTTGTCAAGTATGGAAGTGATTTCCGGGGGAAGAACTATTTCATGTGCTCCTTGTAAGACAGGCATCTCTAAACACCATTAGTAGCACCGTTTCTTTATGATCTAAAGCTTTATAAATAGTACTAGGTGTAATGTAGAGGTTAGTCTTACTTACCTTAGCCTCAGCAGCAAACTTAGACTGCATATCATGTATCTCTTGAGGCGACAATGGGGCAAGCTGAAACTTGCGTTTCTGAAATGTGAGGGAGTGGGTGTTGGTGCGACCATTGTGCAAGACTTCTCTGTCAAACTGCCATGGGCGGCCGAGCAGGAGGTGTCCTACTTGCATGGGAACTACATCGCATAGAACCTCATCCTCATATTTGACTATTCTGAAAGGCACTTTAACTTGCTCCTGGATTCTGATTTCGGTGTTAAAATCTAACCACCTTAGTCGGTATGGTCGTGGATGGGGGCTTGTCTTCAGTCCTAGCTTATCAACAAGAACTCGACTTGCAACGTTAGTACAAGAACCTCCATCTATAATTAGACTACATACCTTGTTCTAGACTGAACAGCGAGTAAAGAATAAATTCTTTCTCTAGAGGGTGTCAGGATTGCTCATCGCACTTAGAGCCCTGCATACTACTAGCATGCCGCCTGTCTCTGGATAAGCAATCTCCTCCTCTGAATCAGCAACATATAAAGTCTCCTCCTCATCTTGGGATTCATACCCTCCCTCTTGTGTAAGGATCATAACTCGCTGGTTGGGGCACTCCCTTGCATAGTGTCCTTTTCCTTGACACTTAAAACAAGTTATGTCTCTAGCTCGAGGATTAGGAACAGAAGACTTACCTGGTTCCTGACGGTTGTTTCTAGACACCTCATAGGCAGGTCTCCTCTCCTGAGCATTAGTTGCCACAGCTTTACCTTTGTCAATGCTACTAGGCTGGGGTGCGTTCCATTGGTTTCTAGGGGCAGGTGCACTCCATTGGTTGGGTCTAGAACGGCTGGTTGCTGTAGCCTTCTTCTTGATTCCCTGTTATGCCTGCGCAGCTACATGTAATAACTCGTTAAGATCATGACAAGGTTGGTGTTCTACCTTTCGGGCTATGCAATCATTAAGTCCATCAATGAAATGACCCATGAGCACTTCTTCACTCTCATCTAATGCCATTATGTTTCTGAGCTGCTCAAACTCTTCAAAGTACTCCTCCACACTCTTAGTCTTTTGGGAGAGTTGTCTGAATTGTCACTGCATCTCTCGGTGGTAATGGGGTGGGACAAAACGCCTCCTGAAGTTGAACTTCATGGCTGTCCAAGTGGTGATATGCTCGCAGTTGTTTCTCCTTCGGTCTTGGGTTTCTCGATCCCACCAGGATAGGGCGTGGTCTGTGAGCTGAGCTGAAGCAAGGGCTATCTTCTTCTGGTCATTGTTCTCATAGTAGTCGAAGATATACTCCACTCTCCCAGTCCAGGTACGCTTGCGGATTAACTCTTCCTACAAAAGTAGGAACAGTTAGCTTCAAATCCTTAAACCCTCGGTTAACTTCCCTTTCTGGTCGTGGGTGCTGAGCATGCTGGTTCATTCTCCTTGCTCTAGCGTCGATGGTGTGTTCACTGTCCTTGTCGTCGGCTTGCTCTTCCTCTCGGGGGAGCTCTAAGCGACCAACTCGTTGCTCAATTCGTCCAATCTGAGCTGCCAGGTCGTTCTTCATGTTTTGAAGAGCATCTAGCAAGGCAGTGTTGGGGTCGGCATCCACTCCTGCCATGGTAAACCTGGTCCTGCAAACACTAGAAAAAGCGATCAAGGGACTAGGGAACAGAATGAATAAACCAAGAAATATAAACCAAAAAATTATAACTAGACCTATGATTTTTTTTTTATTTTTTTTTTTAAAATTAATGCTAACCGAACTAAACCAAGAGATTAAAATTAAAAGACTAAACCAACTAACTTAATTAAAACCACTACTTAAACAAACCCAAAATTAAGACACTCACCAAATTAATTAACTAAACCGAATAATTAAACTAATCCTAACTAAATTCGAATTTCTAACAACCTAAACAAGAAAATCGAATCTAACTTATCTAACTAGAATTCAAACTATGATTATCCTAAACAAACTCGACGACAACAGCTTAGACCTAGCAAACGACAGAACACAAAACAAAGACTAACGAATGCAACAAAGAAACTAAACACAAAGATCGAACCCTAAACAAACCTAGGCAAACGAACGAACAAGACACAAGAAGAAACAACAACAAACGAATACGGCTAAGCAATCTAAACACAAAACAAACGAACAACAAGCTAACCCTAGGACAACGAACGAGAACAAGAGAAAAGATTAACCCTAACAAGAGATCGATTGACTAGCAAAGAGCAAAATAGATCAAGACTAATAATCGAACTAGGGATACGAAAACGATAACAAACTAACAAGCAAAGCAAATCAAACAAATGAAACAATGGAAAGGAATAAGCGAGCCTGGTTCAGGAGCTTTGGCTCTGATACCAAATGATGCAAGAAGCGATGGTAGTCAAGGAAGGATGGACTCTGGTCTCAACCCTTTCTTAGACAGCAAACGTGAATGGTAATATGAATGAGAGGATGGATCAGCGGACGAAATGTTGAGGCGTGAATGGGACTACGAATGGTGGAGATGGATGCGTGATTGTTGAAGGGATGAACGAGTGGTTATATGATCGATTGAAGGATGAGTGAAGTGGATCGATTGTGAAGTGATAAACGAATGAAGAGTGGATCGAAATAGATGGAAGTCGATGGTGAAAGGGGGGGATGAAAGTCGCCACCCAAGAGATGGTAATCTTGTGATAAGACTGATCACTAAGTCGCCTTGATATTACTCACAAGGAAAGCTAGAGATTTAGGGTTTCAGAACTCTTTTTCAGAGAACGATGAAGAACTGCGTTATGTTATAGATCGGTAAAAAATGATACACGGCTGCTAAGGAACCTTATAAAGGGGCTCGTGCAGCTGATGCCTTCTTGGGCGAAACCCTATTACATATTCTAATCTAAAGTCCTAAAACATAATGAAATAAAATGCATAAAATAAATAACGCCTAATACAAACTATGACATAAAAATAAACCTAACTTCTAATGGACCTGCAAAATGAACAAACACATATATTTAAATGAAATACATACCTTGAGTTAAGTTGGTCGATTTTCAGAAGCCAAAGGCTGGTCGAAATCTTCGTTGTTTCTTCATGGGCTGATCTCCGACAAGCTTAGACGGGCTGGATTGAGAAAAGCATCTTCAAGTCTTGGGCCTCTTGAGTCTTGGTCGAATTCTTCATGTCTTGGGTTAGGAAACCTTGAATAGCCTTGTTGAATAAGCCTCTAAGTCTTCGAGTTCCCGAACGAGGTCTTGGCGGCTCTCTCATTGCAGTAATGTCTTGAATAGCTGGAGAATCTTCAAAATCATCTATAGGAATCTCGATGTCCTCATCATCTTTGATGAACCTCCTGTAGAAACCAGCATGTCCAAGAAAACTCCTTATACCTTTCACCAAATTCAGAGGTTGCATGCTTGACATAACATCGATCTTAGCCCTATCAACTTCAATACCTCTTTCTGAAATCTTGTGACCCAAAACAATTCCATCTCTCACCATGAAATGACATTTCTCCTAGTTAAGAACCAGATGTTTGTCCTCGCAGCATTGAAGTACCCTGCACAAGTTAGACAAACAAGCAACAAACGAGGTACCGTGCACAGAGAAGTCATCCATGAAAACCCCTATAAAATCTTCAATCATATCAGTAAAGATAGATATCATACAACGCTGAAAAGTAGATGGGGCGTTATATAACCCAAATGGCATCCTTCGATAAACAAAGGTACCATAAGGGCATGCAAATGTGGTTTTTTCTTGATCATAATGGTGAAGCGGGATTTGAAAGAATCCTGAATACCCATCGAGAAAACAGTAGTAAGGGTGATTGGCTAGTCTTTCAAGCATTTGATCAATGAAGGCTAAAGGGAAGTGGTATTTCCTAGTAGTAGAGTTCAGTTTTCGATAATCAATGCACATTCTTTGTCCTGTGGTAGTTCTTGTAGGAATTAATTCATTTTTATCATTTTAATCACAGTAACACCACCCTTTTTAGGCACCATATGGATTGGGCTCACCCAAGTACTATCAAAAATAAGATAGATGACCCCAGCATCTAGAAGTTTCATAATCTCTTTCTTTACAACATCTCTGAGGTTTGAGTTTAATCGCCTGTGATGTTCTAAAGAAGTAACAGACTCATCTTCTAGATAAATTTGATGCATACAAAGACTAGGGGATATTCCGTTAATATCACCTAGTCAATAACCTAAAACCTTTCTATATTTCCTCAGTTCAGACAACAACAAGGCAGTCTCCACATTGTTCAATTTAGTATTGATTATGACAGGGTAAGTAGATGTAAGACCAAGAAAGGCGTACCTCAGCCTTGCAGAAAATGTTTTCAACTCCATTTTTGGAGCATTGTTCTCACTCCAATCATCACATTTCTTAGCAGGAAGGTATGTTTCTGCTGCTTTGTCCTTGGGTTGCTCAATCTCAGCATATGAAACCATTGTACCCTTCTCAGCACTAGAATTCAACAGCCTAGTGAAACCAGTAGTCTCGCTTTAAGGATACCCAAAATGACTCTCCTCCTTCGTCAAAGTAATCTAAATGGAGTCCTCGGTATTCAACCCCTCAAGTAGCTCATCTGCTAGCTCATCCATGGTACCAATCCAGAAAAATTGGCCATCAATAGTGGGTTTCTGTATCACTCTAGTCATGTCAAACTCTTGCACAATGTCCCCGATTTTCAAATGAATTTTGCTCCTCTTAACATCAATCAAAGAACCAGCAGTGTGCAAGAAAGGTCTACCAAGGATATTGGATATCGTGGCTCCTCATCAATCTCCAATACCACGAATCAATGGGAATACATAAGTTCCCAACCTTAACATGTACATCCTCAGTTACACCAATAGGGTACCATACAGAATGGTCTGCAAGGATCAAAGAAATCCTTGATGGTACGAAGTTTGTAATCCCTAAGCGATTTGACACCAAGAGGGGCATCAAGTTCACACTAGCTCCCAAATCACATAAACATCTGGTGAATGTGGATTCTCCAATAGTACAAGGTAACACAAAACTACCAGGATCTTCCTTCTTCTTAGGAATGATGTTCTGCAAGATGTCACTGCACTCGTGTGTGATTAACACAGCGCCCTCTTCAAGAATCCTCTTGTTAGTCAAAATATCCTTCAGATATTTCCTGTAGGTGGAGATGTTTTCAACAACTTCGAGGAATAAAAGCTTAATCTGAAGCTGCTTCATCACCTTATCAAAGTGTGCATACTCTTTCTCCATCTAACGTTCTAGAAAAGGTACCTTAGGTATGTAAGGTGGTGGTATCGGTCTCTTTACCTCGGTACTCTCAGCTGGTACTGCAGGTTTGCCTTTTGTAATGGTTTCTTCCACCACTGGCTCACTCTCACCAACTCTAGCTATATCTTTCTCATTCAAATCCTCAGTAACTTCAACTGTTTTTCTGTTCCTTAAGACTTGCTTAACCTGCTTCCCATTTTTCAATGTGATGGCACTCACAATCTCCTTAATGTTGTAGTCTTTCGAGTTCTTGACTGGTTTACCCGGAAGAACTTTTGACTGTCTCGTAGAAGAAGATGTTGTCTGTGCTACCTAAATCTCGAGTGTCTTCACATGTGAAGACCTCTCCTTGCCCGTAGTTGTTCATCTGTGTCTAACCTTTGACAATGTATGTCTTGGGGTAGTTTCCTTGTCCTGGTACAAACTGCTTGCTTTGAAACTACTGACCTTGTGTTTCTGCAAGAGCAAGATACACCTGATCCTGAGGATTCTCAACATTAGTGCTACCGTAGGAAAGGTAAAGATGATTCATGTAGTTTGAGTTGAATCCCATGTTCTAAAAATTTCCTTGTCCATTCACATAGTTCAGCTTTGCCAATAGACCTTTAGACCCATCTCCAACTACCTCATGGTACTCCTGATCGTCCCCTGAGTCTTTAACAGATGAGGGCATTTTCTGTAGTAATCCTTAAACCCTTCCCAAGCCTCATGAAACGACATTGTGCCTCTTTGCTTGAAATTGGAAATCTTTTTCCTAAGAAGAGTCGTTCTCCCCTGAGTGAAGTACTACGACAGAAATGCAGTGTTCTAGTCTTGCCAAGACTGAATAGAACCTTGATATGAATATCATGAGCAACAAGGAGAACGTGGAGGATGCATTGCTTGTACCTGTTGGACCAGTGACCAAAGCTAAACCTAAGAGGATCAAATAGGCATTTAATGGGCTGATTCAAGAGCTTTTGAGCAAGGAGAGCGTCCATAATTCTTCTCGGAAGGAAGTACATCAAATCCAGCCCACTTTGAGCCTAATTCAAGTCCAAAAAAGCCCAAAATAAATGTCTCATTTTTGTGGCCAAGAACAATGACGAAAATGAAGATCAAAAGTCATTTTCAGGGAAGAAGAACACGAAAAGTTGAATCATTCAACTTACTATGTTTATTTTTTTATTTTTCAAGACAATTTAATTTCTACCTTATCTTTCAAGTTTCTTTCCCTTTATAATCATGTAATCTCCATTGGAGAAAGACATCCGTCTTTTTAATAAAAAACCTTTTCTTTGAGAGTGATTCTCATTTGAGCTCTTTGTGAACTTTTCGATCTTTGGGTGTTAGATCCAAACAATCAACCGGTTTATCAAGTGTTTTCCATCACACATGTGTGGCCATTTGCTGACCGAAGAGTGTAGAATTGTGTTAAGTCGAGTATTGGGTCATTGGTTTAGTATACCCCTGGTTCGTGCTTTGCCGGTTCTTTATTCAGATGTTTCCACCGCCTTGTTTCTTTGGAGCATGTTAAGTCGAGTATTGGTCTTTGGTTTAATATACCTCTGGTTTGTGCTCCACGGATCCCTTGAAGTCGAGGATTATCCTTATACTTACCTAGACATTAACTCTTTGGGAAAGTTCCGTATCATCCGGTTTTGGAAGTGAGTTTCACGACCGGATATGTATCATTTGGTATCGGAGAAAGGATCTCTACGTTTGGTAATATCATTATATCATCTTTCCATCTTCTCATCTTTTCATCTTCTTCATTTATCTTCTACCTTTTCACCTTCTTTACTTCTAAATCAAGTTTTCATTTATATCTTTCAGAACCAGTAACAAAGAAAAAGAAAGAAACAACAAGAAAAGAAAATGAAAAAAACAAAATGAAAAAAAAGAAAAAAAAACAGAAAAAAGTTCCTTATCCAATTTTTGGTTTGTTTTTGCATTCTAAAATTCCTTATCCAATTTTTTCTGTAACAAGTCGCTTGTACACCAACTTTCGTACAACATTTGTGTCCACCAACTACCATACACCTTTCTTGTGCACCCACTTCTGTACACAACACTTGATTTCCAAACTTCACCAGACTTGCTTTATAGACTTCACGAGACTTCACCAGATTTCACCAGACTTCACCAGACTTGCTTTCTAGACTTCACCAGGCTTTGCAAGACTTTACCTGACTTCACCATATTTGATTTCCAGACTTGACCAGAGTGGACTAGATTTCATTTTTCGACTGCTTTAACAACATTTTATATCTCTTTGTTTTTGTCTTTTGATCTACTTTCGGGAAACATTCTAAAATTTTTGGCTAGTTCTATAAGAACTCTTCGGGAGATCACAAGAAAGAGAAAAAGTTAGATTGAGTGAAACACTTGTTGAGGAAAACACTTGAGAGATTATGAAGAATTTTTATCTTCTAACGAATGTTTTGCAGGTTTAAAACATGTCTAATCGTAGAGAAAACAATGGCAATAACAACGGTGATGGAGAAGATCAACCAGCTGCCCCTTCCAAATCTTCAAATGCAAGCCTTAATGTGAGAGATATGACGGTTGATGAGGATTGAGATGGATGCAATTCATGAAAGATTGGACCGGGTGCAAGAGAAGGTTCAGCAAAGGCAACCACTAAATTTTCCCAATCCTCCAAGGAGAGACGTAGAAAAGTTCTGGGCACCAAGGGATTATGAGGCTGAAGACTATTATAGTCGTGATGGTAATTCATCTATGAGGAGCCGTAGGAGACTTAGACGTGCTAGAAAAGCAAGGGATCAAGCTGATGATAATTTGGGTAATACTATATTGAAGATTCTTACATTCCATGGAATAATGATCCAGATGCATATCTAGAGTAGGAGAAAAAGATTAAGATGGTTTTTGGTTTGCAAAATTACTCTGAAATGAGGAAGTTATGCGTTGCAGCCACTAAATTTTGTGATTATGCTATTAACTGGTGGGATCAATTAGTGACAAGCAGGAGAAGGAATGGCGAGTATCCTATTGAGATGTGGGCTGAGATGAAAGTTGTTATGAGGAAACCTTTTGTGCCTATCAATTATCATCGAGAACTACATCAGAAGCTACGTAGATTGAATCATGGCAACCGTTGTGTTGAAGATTATTTCCAGAAGTTGGAAATGCTCATGTGGAGAGCCAATGTCGAAGAAGACAGAGAAGCAACCATGGCAAGATTTCTAAATGGTCTGAATCGTGAGATTCAAGATAAAGTGGAAATGGAGCATTATGTGGAGTTATAGGATATGCTTCATAAGGTGGATTTGATTGAGCAGCAGTTCAAGAGGAGGGGTAAAAACACGTCAATATGGTACGAGTACTACAACTTTGAAACCGAGCTATTCTAGAGAAGTAAGAGCAGCCCCCAAACCGAGTGTTGAAACGAAGCCTTCCACTACACCATCTAATACACCTAAGGAAATCCGAGGTAAAGCTGAATCTTCTAACACACGTCATCGTGATTTGCAGTGCTTTATGTGCCATGGGCAAGGTCATTATGCCAACGAATGTCTTAATCAGAGAAGAATGGTGCTTAGAGAAATTTGTGAGCTTGAAACTGAAGAAGAAGTAAAATCAGATTCTAAATCATTTAAGGATGAGGATGGTGAAGAACTTACTGCCAAATGAGATTTGTTAGTCTCAAGAAAGGCGTTGAGTGTACAGGTTAAACAAGAAGAGAATGTACAACGTGAGAACATGTTTCATACAATATGTCTCATTCTAAAGAAGGGGTGCAGTTTGATCATTGATGGAGAGAGTTGTGCCAATGTGGCAAACATAACTCTAGTGGAGAAGCTGGGACTAGCTACAAAGAGGCATCCAACACCTAACAAGTTGCAATGGTTGATTTATAGTGGTGAGGTGAAAATGACAAAACAAGTTTTTATTTCGTTATGCATTGCAAAATATGAAGATTGTGTGATGTGATACCAATGCAAGTTGGACGTATACTGTTAGGTAGACCTTAGAAATTTGATAGACGTAAGTCATGATGGGAACACCAACAAGTATTCGTTTAGATCCGAGGCAAAAATGTTACTCTTGTTCCTTAGACACCACAAGAGGTTTACCAAAATCAGTTAATGTTGAAACAAAAGGAGGAACAATAAGGTATGAGTGACCCAAACACTAACCACCAAAAAGAGAGTCAGAGCTTGAGAAACCCACAGAAAAAGGCTTGCGAGAGTACACCCGTGAGGAAACACCTTCTTTGAGAGAACTAGTGAGATAAAGTAAGCAATGTTTTTAAAATAGCCTATGATTTTCCTTATGCACAAAGAGGATCTTTTCAACTCTAACGAACTTGACCGAGTTTTTCCTAGTTTTGTTGTTGCTTTGTTACAGGACTATGGAGATGTTTTTCCTGATGAGATACCTCATGGTTTACCACCAATTCGTGGGATTGAGCACCAGATTGACTTTCTGCCAGGAGCATCCATTCCTAATCGGACAGCCTATAGAACAAATCAAGGGGAGACAAAGGAGCTTCCAAGCCAAGTTGGTGAGCTGTTAGAGAAGGGGTACATTCAAGAAAGCATGATTCCATGTGCTGTTCCAGTTTTGCTAGTTCCTAAGAAGGATGGAACGTGGACAATGTGTGTAGACTGTAGAGCCATCAACAACATCACGGTAAAGTATCGACATCCCATTCTTCGCTTGAATGATATGCTTGATGAATTGCATGGTTCCTGTGTATTTTTCAAGATTGATCTTAAAAGTGGTTATCACCATATTAGGATGAAAAAGGGTGATGAGTGGAAAACTGCTTTTAAAACAAAATATGGTTTATATGAGTGGTTAGTGATTCTTTTTGTTTTAACTAATGCACCCAACACGTTCATGAGATAAATGAATCATGTCTTGAGAAATTTCATTGGAGTCTTTGTTGTTTTCTACTTTGGATGAACATGCTCAGCATCTGAAATCTATTTTAGAAGTTCTAAGGAAACAAAAGTTGTTTGCTAATCTAAAGAAGTGTACCTTTTGCACAGATAATCTTGTGTTTCTAGGCTTTGTTGTGAGTGCACATGGTATACATGTTGATGAAGAGAAAGTAAAGGCTATTCGAGAGTGGTCTTGCTGGAGTCGAAAGACTGTTGGAGAAGTGCGGAGTTTTCTTGGACTTGCTCGTTTCTATCAAATATTTGTGAAGGACTTTAGCACTATATTATGCACCATTGACTATGGAGATTAAAAAAGATGTAGGATTCAAATGGGAGAAAGCACAAGAAGAAGCATTCCAAGCCTTGAAAAGGAAGCTTACAAATGCACCACTCTTATCTTTACCAAATTTCCTTAAAACTTTTGAAATTGAGTGTGATGCATCTGGTGTAGGTATTGGAGATGTGCTTATGCAAGAAGCCCATAGCTTATTTCAGCGAGAAGCTTGGAGGAGCAACTTTGAATTATCCTACATATGACAAGGAGCTGTATACACTTATTTAGGCTTTGCAAACATGGCAGCATTACTTATGGCCTAAGGAATTCATAATTCATACAGATCACGAATCCTTGAAGAAATGGAAAGTCCAATATAAACTAAAACAAAGAGGAGATGGTCCATTCCAAGTCGTAGAACGGTTCAACAACAATGCTTACAAGCTAGACTTTAAAGGTGAGTATAACGTGAGTAATTCTTTCAATGTGTCTGACTTGACTCCATTTGATGTAGGTGAACCTGATTTGAGGTCAAATCCTTTTTAAGAGGAAGGGAATGATATGAATATCATGAGCAACAAGGATAACATGGAGGATGCATTACTTGTACCTGTTGGACCAATGACGAGAGCTAAAGCTAAGAGGATCAAATAGGCACTTAATCGGCTGATTCAAGAGCTTTTGGGCAAGGAGAGCATCCAGATTCTTTTGGGAAGAAAGTACATCAAGTCCAGCCCACTTTGAGCCTAATTCAAGTCTAAAAAGCCCAAAATAAATGTCTCGTTTTTGTGGCCAAGAAGAATGACGAAAATGAAGGCCAAAAGTCATTTTCATGGAAGGAGTATACCAAAAGTTGAATTCTCATCTAACTCAGTATCTTTATTTTTTTTAGTTTTCAAAACAATTTAATATCTATCTTATCTTTCAAGTTTCTTTCTCTTTATAATTATGTAATCTTCATTTGAGAAAGACATCAAACTTTTTAATAAAAAACCTTTTTTTTAGAGTGATTCTCCTTTAAGTTCCTTGTGAACTTTTCGATCTTTGGGTGTGAGATCCAAATGATCAACCGGTTTATCAAGTGTTTTCCATCACACTGTGGCTATTTGCTGACCAAAGAGTGTAGAAGCGTGTTAAGTAGAGTATTCGGGCTTTGGTTTAATATACCTCTGGTTTGTGCTCCGCGGGTTCTTCATTCAGACATTTCCACCGTCTTGATTCTTTGGAGCGTGTTAAGTTGAGTATTGGGTCTTTGGTTTAATATACCCCTGGTTCATGCTCCGCGGGTCCTTTGAAGTCGAGGATTATCCTTCTACTTACCTAAAGACTAACTACTCGGGAAAGTTCCGCATCATCTGGTTTTGGAATTGAGTTTCACGACCGGTCTGTATCAAACCTGGTTCCAACGACCAGCAGTGAGCTTTATCACATAGGGAAAATGAGAAGAACATACACTTGACATCATCATCAGGGATTCCATTCATCCTAGTCGTGCTACACACCTCCTCAAACTTATCCAGATGATAAACAGGATTTTCATAAAGGAGACCATGAAACTAATTCTGCTTCACAAGATCTAGCAATCCGTGCTTGATCTCAAAGTCATTCTTGTTGATTGGGGGTGTTGGATTCCAGAACAGTATATTCTAGCATTGGGAGCATCATAATCCCTCAAAGTGCGTCTAGCAAGGGCATGCCTCCTATTCTCATGGTTTCCTCCACGAACTATAGCTGTTCCGTTTGCAAGAGCGAGAGGAGGAGCCTATAGTTCCCCCTGGTCATCCTTGTCGTGTTGATCACCACCTCTGAGCAAGTTATTATCATTCACATTAAGAGCAACCATTCCTGCTTCCTTCTTCTTAGCAAACACTTCTCTTTTCCTTTTTATTTTAAACTTTCCCACAGCCTCTTGATATTCAATCAGATGTGCTGAACCTTTGCTGCGGGTCATGCATTTGAAAACACCAAAGAGAAAAACGAGAAAGAAAATAAGTAACTAAAAATAAAAATGTCTTAGTCTAAGAACTAATTCTAAATTTGTAGATGGGGTGTTGATGAACCTAGAGGTATGGTGAATTGATGGAGGCATGGACAAGTGAATTTAAGGTGGATTGATTGGAATCTTAAGCTAGCTTTCACGCATTCTCTTAAGCTTTAGTAGATGGAATGGTACAACGCGACTCAAAGGAATGAGGCCTCAAGTCGAAGTGGAATCAAACAAGCTGGCTGTGACGCTTTCTCTTGTGAGATCAAAGGAGGAGATGTGAAGTGTATCGATGGCACTACAGAGATGATGGAAGGATCTCTGATACAGCAAAATACTCTCCTTAGAACGAAACACAAATCCTAGAACAGAGCAAGGGATAGCAAAGCAGCAGCGACTTTGGAGAAGAAAACTTTGGTTCTTTATTGTTATGAAAAATGTGTGTCTATTACAAAGTTGCAAGGAAACCTTATAAATGGTTCTCCAGCTAGCCTTAGGGTGACTCAAATAAGCAAAACGACACAACAACAAAACTAGATCGAAATAAAAAGAAAAGGAAACTACTTAAACAACAACAAAAGGAAACTTAGCAAAATCAAGCAAAATATGGTGCACACTTGTGGGGGCTAAATATGGTGCACACTTGCTGGGGCTCATTCTTTGGTCTTTTGGGACGCTGTAGCCACTAACTAACTCATTCTTATCTGCACAAATCATAAATATTGAAAATACCTTGTTTAGGCAAATTTCAGCTCCATTTGTCTAAGTTGTGATGTTGTTTAGTTCAGGTCCGTGTATCTTGAAGTCTGGATCGAGTTATTCCTCTTAGAGTCCCTTAATGTCACTTAGATGTAGATCTTCGTGTTCCTCCACTTGATGGGCATCAAACTTATCTTCTTGTTCCACTTGAAACTTGTCCGGTATGTTGCTTGTCTTGGACGTAACTTCCAACTCTGAGGTGATCTTTATTGAGTTCTTGATTTCTTTAGCTCCTACACCTGCCAAAGAATTAGACATACCTTGGGTTTTACTTGGAGATGCTTCCTTGATGCTAAGACGTGTAAAGTTCTTCATTACGTCCAAATCGGGTTGCACTCGAGCTCTCTTGTAATGTTGTGGAGTTTGGAGTGTTTTTGGGCTAATCCCCAAGTTCCAGGGTGTTTCGAAGAGTTTCAACAGACTTCTTGCCCTTGAATGTGTCACTGGTGCATTTTTTAACTCGGGGTATGTTTGGTTAATCCTTGTCTGATTCATGGTATGATTCGATGACCCATTATTCCCTCCCTCTTCAGAAAGGTTTGTCCTCAAAACTGGATCATCTGAATCAAAAGGAGATAGATCAACAACATTAAAACTATGTGATATGTTGAACTCACTTGGCATTTCCAAGCAGTAGGCGTTGTCGTTGATCTTTTTAGCACTTTGAAGGGACCATCTCCTCTAGGTGAGAGCTTTGAACTTCTCTGGTGTGGGAACCGTTCATGTCTCATGTGCAGCCACACCCATTCTCCTAATTCAAAGCCCAATTTCTTGCATCCCTTTTCAGCCCTCTTCTTGTATTCTTCAGTCTTCTTCATTATGTTGTCTCTGACCTTCTCATGTAGCTTCCTCATGAACTCTCCTTTCTTTTGTCCATCAAGATTTATTTGTCAGCTTGTGGTATTGGTGAAAGATCCAAATGCGTCAAATGATTAAATCCGTATACAACTTCAAAAGGTGTCATCTTAGTAGCCGAGTGAGTAGCATGGTTATAAGCAAATTCGATAAACGGCAAACAATCTAACAACATTTTCAGATTTTTACCAAGATTGACTCTAAGTAAAATAGATAAAATACGGTTTACCACTTTGGTTTGCCCATCCGTTTGAGGATAACAAGTGGTAGAGAACAATAGCTCTAAATCTTATATATAATACCACTTTGGTTTGCCCATCAGCACGCCAAAAAATGACACATGGCAATATATTTGTAAAAAGTTGCTTTTTAAAAGAAATATGAAAAGTTTATCGTTTTTTTGCTAATCTCTTTAACAATGTTTTTAATTTTATTTAAGTCGATTGTCCTCTACACAAAAGGATTGTGCCTCTTCGAATTTCGTCCTCTACATATACGTTATAAACCTGATCTTCTAAAAAGTGTTTACCTAGAACAAAAATGAGTAAGAGAAGGTTTAATTATGTTGATGTTATATGTTTTACAAAAGAGCTCATAAATCAAGCTTAGAAGCTACTCATATTTAAAATGGCTTAGGTTTTCGGAAAGATTTCGAAATCACAATACATAATTAAAAGAGTTATATGAAATCAAGGGTTGAAAAATCTTATAAAATAGTTTATTATGGAAGATTGAGTATCTTCTCCTTGATAATATATCTATTTCCAACTTTCAAATGTTTTCACACAAATATAAAAGTTTAAGTTAATTAAACACATTCTCTTTTACATTCTCTTAAAACATTATGTGAATGAAATCCTAAAACAAAATCAAATGGAACAAAACCCACGCGTATGCGCGTATACTTATCTAGTATATTTATACTTTTAACTTTAAGATATATGAAATTTATTGGTGCTAATGGACATGCATGGTTGGGTGCCTACCCTACCAGTACCAGTAACCAAATAATCAACGATCATTATAGTATGCAATCAACTTTTGTAGACTAGAAAGTATTCTCAAAACGATTGAATGTTTAAGAATCTGAAGAAAAATCTAAAATGATATTGCCTTTGGCAGCAACTTTAAAAAGTAAAAAAGTTTTGGGCAGTCCAATAAGTGCAGCTCGGTCTCATTATTAGTTTATATCTCGATTAATAAGAAAATTACAATACTAGAAACTTAATTTTTAAAAAAATAGAAAAAAAAACATATAGTTAAAAACTACTTATTCACTGACTGACATAAATATTTATTTACTTACATTTTAATATACACTTAAAATCAAACTATGAATTGATGAGAAAAAAAAATTCTTAATTACCGTCTCTTTATCTCTTTACCGCCACAAAATGATGAAACTGCCAACTACGTAACATTTAAAATCTATTTTTTGTACTCTACGATAAAAATACACACATATTTAAAATAACTTTCTACAATAAAAAACCATAATAAACAATTCAAATTGCAATATCAGAAAATCTATGTAGACTCAAATTCGCGATAATTAACCATATATATATATATATATTCAAGAATTCAATCATCGTGCATGACGTATATATTTATGAAGAGTATGAAGCTGATTTACTTCAGGAATAGTCTAAGTGTAGAAGAGTCTCTCGGTAAAAGAGAGGGTTCGGTTCACTCTCTATAAAACAGAGGGTTTGACTCAAGTCTCTACAGCTCGATAAACACGTGAGGCCGTTGAAGAGGTTATAACGATGGAGAGGTTGTTCACTGCTTTCAACGGTCTGATTTCATCTCGTTAAATCGAGATTTTGTTATCTTCTTTATGGATGACGATTCATTGTTCATAGAGAGAAGAGTGAGAATCCGAGAGATAGAGAGAGAGAGAGTTGTAAAACAGTTTCCTAAAGATTCTAGTGGATTTCCAGAGGAGATTTCTCCGGCGAGACGTAGGAATTCCGGTTTGGATCTCGCACTCGTAAAACTCTTTATGTTCTTTCAATTCTGCAAGACAATCTCTTCTTTGATCGATTCCTAATTCAAGCTCGAAATTGATTCAAGATTTTCAGCTCAAATTCAAATCCTAAAATCTACAAATTGGTATCAGAGCTCACGGTGAATGAGCAAAAGTGAATCAAAGATGTCAGGATCGTTACAAGTCGTGATGTTCGATGGATCAGGAGATTTCTCTCTTTGGAAGAAAAGAATGCTTGGGCATCTTAGCGTTCTCGGATTGGAAGACGTGTTGGTTAAGAAGCCAGAGGTGGTGCTCAAGGCGGAGGAAGAACAAGATTCGGCTAAGAAAAAGAAGCTGGATGATGAACAAGAAGCAAGGTTAGAACGATGCAATAAAGCAAAGCATCTCATATTTCTAAACGTAGCTGACAAGGTACTTAGAAAGATTGAGCTATGTGAGACAGCTGCAGAGGCTTGGGATACGTTAGATCAACTATTTATGATTCGATCTTTAACACACCGAGTCTACAGGCAACTGAACTTCTACAATTTTAAGATGCAAGAAACCAAGAAGATCGATGACAACATTGATGACTTCTTGAAGATTGTAGCAGATCTGAATCATCTTTAGATTGAAGTTCCAGATGAGGTACAAGCTATTCTATTGCTGAGTTCACTTCCACCTAGGTATGACAATCTAGTAGATACTCTTAAGTATAGCAACAGTAGAGAACGGCTACGTCTTGATGATGTAATGGTAGCTGCTAGACATAAAGAAAGAGAAATTAATCAGAATGGAAGAACTATTGCTGAAGGATACTATGTTAGAGGAAGATCTAAAAGTCATAATGCTAATCATTCACATAGAAGGAAGAATAGATCTAGATCTAAATCTAGAGAAGGTAAAAGAGTATGCTAAATTTGTGGAAAAGAAGGTCACAGGGTCAGATAAAGGTGAGTCCAGTCTAGCTAAGTCAGGAGCAGAACGAGATCCAACAATAGTATTGATGGCAGAGGCTGAGAACCTAATAGTAACAGAGGTACAACAGAAGAATGGGTTCTTGATACAAGTTGTTCGTTTCACATGACTCCAAGAAGAGATTGGTTTTGTGAATTCAGAGAGGTCAGCTCTGGATACGTGAAGATGGGAAATGACACACTATCTCAGATTAAGGGAATTGGGAGTATCAGGATAAGGAACTCAGATGGTACTCAAGTAGTTTTGACAGATGTGAGGTATTCATGATGCTTGTCTCATTCACCATGTCTGAGTAGATTCCCTGTTAGGTTTAGGGTAGTTTAAAAGGTATTTGATGAATTATTAGATCTGATTAACTTGTTAAGGAATATCCATAGAGCTTTTCACCTAGACTTGAGATTAATGCTTATTCTAGCCTCGCGAACTAGAATATGATGTTAGGTTGATTAATTGGCACGAAAGTGTGATTAGTTTCCTGAACTAGTGTTTGGTGAGCAAAAGACCTATTCGCAGAGAAATTTGGTTTAGGATTTTGTGAACAATTGAACTTGATCGTTAATGCTTGTTTGAATTTATAGAATTTGCAAAGAAATTTGGAATTCTTCATAGATAGTCTTCGCAACGACAGTTGGTTTACTTTACATCTGTGTTTCAAGTTCAAGAGCGGAGCTTATTTCATTTCTGACATTTGATCTGATTGATAATTCTGATTTGCCTGCAAACATCCCTAAGCCTAGCGTTTACCCCATTGATTTATTACTTTGTTTTAATTGTTTTGTTGCCTTTGATTACATTCATTTCGCTTAGCTTAATTCACATTCTGAAATCTATTGAATGAACATCTTGAGTCTTTGTGGTTCGACCCCTAGAATACTACAGCTACTGCTTAGATACTTTAGGGTATTAGATTTGAGCATATCACATACCACAATGGAAACAATTGAACATTCTTCTTCCTCTCTTAGATTTAGTGCACACTTTTTGTGCAATTGCAGATCTGGATTCAGGAGTGACATTTTCCAGCAGTCTGGCCTTCTGCAGAACATACTTTTGTACAACAATTGTTGGTTGTATAACCTCTGCTTCATGATTTACTGCACTTTTGACAAAAGTAACAGGTTTTTCCTACGTATGTTCTGAATATTGTCCATAAGATTGATGACCAAGACAATAGTGCTGCGAACCAGTTACTCCCATTGACAGAATCTCATATAGTTTCTTCCCACCATTGTTCAACATCCTGATTTTCTTGTGATTCTCATTCAATTCTTTCTCCATCATAACAGCTTGCTTCCTCTCTTTCCCATAATCCTGTTGAAGCACTTTCAATCTCTCGTTGAACCACTCTTTCTCAGACAGTGGAAGCTTTTTACCAATTGGTTCTTCTTTGTGTTCGCCCTCCAACATGATTATCTTAGCCTCAAGCTTGAGTTTCTCTTGTGTAAGTCACAACTTGTCATTACTCAACATAACCCAGCTGTCGTACAGGATCCAATAGTCATCCTTAGGATCGAGTTCCTCATCTTCGTCAGTCTCAGATTCAGAACTGCTTGAGTTGTTGCTGTTCTTTGCAGTGTATGCCACGAAGTTTAGCAGATTTTCTTCTTCACTTTCTGTTTCAGACGAATCAGAATCTGTGAAGCTTAGAAGGGCTCTTCCCTTGCCTTTTTGCAGATTAGGACATTCTAACCTCAAGTGTCCCATTCCCTTGCACTCCGTACACTTCATCTCTCTCCATTAAGCAAGAGGACAATCATTTTTGATATGACCATACCCATTACACTCGAAACACTGTATCTCACATCTTTTATCAAGCTTGTCCTGTTGATTTTTGTGGAATTTGTTTCCTGACTTCTCTGTGTTACCTCTGTTCCACTTATCACTGCTCCCAGACTTCTCTGCCTCACCTCTGTTCCGCTGATCTGTCTCTCTACCTTTGCCTTTCTCAACACGTTTCGGTGCTTTCCTAAAAATTCTGGCCATCAAAACAAGATTTTCCCGAATTTCTTAGAGTTGATCTTGTGTTTCGTCATCCTTGAATGCAACACCTTTGCCATGAATTCGGAGATCTTCAGCAACTTCCATCTCCTCTGATTTCAGCATTCCAATCAAGTCCTCAAACTTTAGTGTGTCTATGTTACCAGAGACTCTCATAACAACCTTGTGTGAAGCAAATTTCACCGGCAAACATTTGAGCAGTTTTTTAACCAGTTTTTGTCTTTGTATGTTTTACACAGAGTGTTTGCTTCACTTGTAATTGCACACAACTTGTCACTGAACTGTGATATCAATTCCTCGGGATCCATTATCAGCAATTCAAATTCAGATGCTAACTGATCCAGTCTTGTTCTCTTAACACTTGGATTACCTTCATGTGCTTTATGTAGAATCTCCCAGGCCTGTTTAGCAGATTCGCATCCTTGAACAAGCTTGAATTCATCATTATCCATAGCACCAAATATGGCATTGAAAGCCCTTGCATTGAACTTAGACATGCTTTTTCTCATTTGTTGTCCAACAAACCTTTGGTTTTGTGATCTTCTCACCTGTCTCTGTCGTGTCATATGGAGGCTCCCATCCATCTTCAACAGCTGTCCATGCATCTTCACCTTGACCTCTGATCAGTTGCATCATTCAAACCTTCCATCTTCCATATCCCTGTTCATCCAGCATCACAGGTTTTTGAAGCAACACAATCTAGTGCTTCCCTTGCATTCTTACCTCAGGATCTTAACCTCCATTGTCGGTCACCTGCTCTGATACCAATTGAAATCACTTGAATGCACGACTTGTGAAAAGAACACTTTTCTCTTTATTAGAAATCACTTAAACAGTCTTACACAGACCTGTTTAATCAGAATTACACAAAGTCTTCAAGACTTGTCACTGACCAATTTCTAATCTACCCAAAACTAACAACACAGCCCCAGCTGTGATACGCTCGTTTTTCACTCACCAATTTGATCTTAGTTTTCTCTTTGAATCGATATTGTTCTACATTCAACAAGCTCAACTAATCTTAAGACTTGTGTCTTCTTTATATATGAGATGCAAGATCTTATCTTCACAGTTGTTGATAACTTGAAATATTTGTAATATTTTCTAGAAGCGTCTTGTTGATAACTCTATATCTTTTAAACGAATATTCTAGAAGAACTCCTTTTCATACTTTGATTCTTTTTATCCTGTGTCACGCAGACTACGTTCTTTGTGTGGCACTCCCTTGTGTTCCACAGATGACATCTCCCTTGTCAGAACCATCAAGGAATTTTGAACTTTGATACCAAATCTCTGATCAAGGGTTGAATTCGGTGTCAAAAATTGCGTCCCAACTTACTTCGGGTAAAATTATAACACAATTTGGGCTCAAACTGTGTTTTAATGTATCACATGTTAAGTAGATTATAGATAAGACATGTAAGTTGCAGAGAGATAAAGTATAAGGTGTGATGATGACTGGACACACAAAAAATTTCTACAATACTTCTTAGATGAATCGAATATATAACTTTATATTCCAAAGCAGAGGGTCTCAGTTCACTCACATGAAAAATTGGGATATATGGAGCGAAAGTGTTTTCGTGTTTCTGCATCCACATTTGAGAAATTTCTCTTTCGATACAATGTTTTGTGTGCATCTCATAGGTCTAACCATAGTCTCAGATTAGTATAACCTTTATAATTTGTTAGTTGGTATTTATAACATTCCACGTATTTTCTTGACATTTATCTGTATCTGGATCCCCGCAGTTAATAACATTTTTGAGGTTGTTTTTAGTGACTTCCATGATTTTTGTAGTTCTTTGTGTTTTTTCTTGTCAACCCTTTTGATAGAAAAATATTTAAGTTTCAAAACACAAATTTTTAAATTTATATCTCTAAATCACCCAAGTGTAAGTGCAAACGTTGTAATAATTTAGATGTCGATCCCACGAGGGATAAAGATTACAACACTAGAGATGCGAGATTCAAGGTAAGTTAGAACAATAAGTTTTTGGGTTTTTATTTTGATTAAAATGTAAAAAATGCAAGTAAAATGAAGATAAACCATTGGACCATGAGTTTAACTATAATGAGAATGAATCAACAGTCAAACAATGATCCAAGAGGTTTAATTAAACACTATCCTAGAACATGGAACTCACGAATATGACTAATCTACTTTTGTGGCACTAATTACTTCACTAATCACTAATTGTCATAAACTTCCGTTCACAATTAAATGATCAATGAGCATTACAAACAAGTCAAATTAGTTAACTAAACCCTAATCATCAACTCCCGCTGGCTAGGAATGTAAAGCTCATAAAAGGTTTGGTTCAAACATTTTCAAAAACATCTTTCAGGCATGAATTGCTTAAGATATAGATTTTGAGTAATCAAATCAAAACTAGCATTAAGATCAACCTAAATGAAGGATCTAAGAAGAAACAACCTATATCATCATCATTTAACCATCAAATCATCCTAATCTAGCATAACCCATGATCCAACAAAAGACTAGCTACTAAACATAATGAAAGACAAAGTAAAAGTGCATAAACATAAATATAAATGATATAGATGAAAAATCATCCACTTAAGTGGCATGAAATGATGAAGATCAATCCAAAATATCAAGGAGAAACTTTGGATCTAAATCTAACTCTAGAGAAAAGAAAACTCAGGTTTAGAAATATGTAAAAGTTGCTTAAATACTAAATAGGTTCGAACCAGGTCAACCCGGGACAAACCGGGTATTGACCTGGTCAATTTAGATTGATGAAGGTCTGCATCGGGCAGCAGTTACTCCATACAGTTGGTCGATGTACATACGGTCTCCAAGAGAAGTGTTTGGATTAGCTTCTTTATGCAGCAGATTGATCTGCCTTTCACTAAATGAGTTATAGCTTTTGCATTATACTTTGAATTGTCATGGAATCACTACCATTGAAAAACAAACCCAATTTTCTATAACTTTTATGAAGAGTTCTGAAGCTAAATCCTAGTAAAGACCTTCATCTGAGTCTATCTTTGAGGCATTTCAGATTGGTTATGCATCATCATTTTTCTTCTTTTCACCTAATGTGTGTTCTCCATTTCTACAACCTGAAATTATTAAGAAAGAATCCAATCACGATCATTATGGTGCTAATCACGTTAATTACGGTTCTAAACATGTAAATTTATGATTTGTAATTACTGGTATTCTTGAGCACCACTCAAGACCTATGTGTATATATTCTCAATCATTGTACAAATACAAAACAATCTTCCACAAAGTCTTTATGGTATCGGAGCTTGTTTAGTATACCTAAACACAAAATCTATCTTTTCTTCTTCTTATTTTTACAGAGCCGAACATCTCTGTCATCTCTTTTCTTCAATCTTTTTTTTTCCTGCAACTCTAACATCATGAGCACCACTCCTCTCACCACCGGTACCACAGCCTCCGACGTTGTTGCGGATCAAGCAACCTCACTTCTCAACGTTAATATGACGAACGTCACCAAACTCACGGCCTCCAACTACTTCATGTGGAGTCGTCAAGTTCATGCTCTCCTCGATCGGTACAACCTAGCCCATTTTCTCGATGCCTCTACATCAATTCTTGAGCCGCTTGTCAGTGTTGATGACACCACCACTCCAAATCCATAGTTAATGACATAGAAACGTCAAGATCAGTTGATCTACAGTGCCCTTATTGGAGTCATCTCCCTATCTATTCAACCAATTGTCTCGCTTGCTCATACATATGCATATGTATGGCTCAAACTTGCCTCAACATACGCCAAACCGAGTCGAGGTCATATCAAACAACTCAAACACCAACTGAAACAGTGGAGCAAAGGAACACACACCATTGATGAGTACGTCCAAGGCCTAACCACCAGATTCGATCAGCTTGCTCTTCTTGGCAAGCTCATCGACCATGAGGATCAAATCGAATTCATACTAGAAGGACTACCAGAGGAGTACAAAGCCATTGTTGATCAAGTTGAAGGTCGAGAAATCCCTCCCACCATCATAGAGCTCCATGAAAAACTCTTAAATCATGAAGCTAAGATTCTCTCTGCCTCCCAACTGACGAACTTTCCAGTGACAGCGAACTACGTCAACAACCGGAACCGCCAAAATCAGAAATCAAATCAAAGATTCAACCAGCCGTGGCAACATAACAACAATTAACAGAAGAACAACACTGGCCCACGCCCTACCTTGGTCACTGCCAAATTTGATGTACACAAGGGCACTCTGCCCGCCGCTGTCCTCAACTGTATTCCACCAACACGCCTGCTACTGCTCCACTATGCTACTGCTCCACTTCTGCCACAACCACCACCAATGTTGCTTCCTCGAGCAAACATAGCAACACACAGTCATGGTAATACTGCCAATCCTTGGATCCTTGGTACAGGCGCCACTCACCACATCACCTCAGACCTAGCCAACTTAACCCTTCACCAACCTTACACCATGGGAGAAGAAGTTGTTATTGGTGATGAAAACGGCCTTTCCATCACACACACTGGTTACACATCTTTTCTCTCTAATTTTAAGCCTTTACCTCTTCATGATGTTCTATATGTGCCAGATATCAAAAAGAACTTGGTCTTAGTGTATCATCTTTGCAACACTAACAGAGGTTCGGTGGAATTTTTCCCCGCTCAATTTCAAGTGCAGGATCTCAAAACGGGGGCCCGATTACTCCAAGGTCGAACTAAGGAAGAGCTGTATGAGTGGAGTGTTTCAAAACCTTTTGCTTTTTTTCTCTTTGCATCTCAGGATGTTAAGGGGACCTTGCCCGAAGGGCACTTTCGTCTTGGTCATCCTTCTTTTCAAATTTTAGAAACACTTATCTCTCAATTTGCTTTACCTCTCTCTTCCTCTTTATCGAATTAATTATTGTGTCCTGATTGCTTAACAAATAAAAGCCACAAGCTTCCTTTCTCTCAAACCTCCATCATATCTTCCTGCCCACTTGAATATCTTTTCATCGATGTCTAGACTTCTCCCATAATCTCATTCGACAATTACAAATATTATCTCCTTATTGTTGATCACTATACACGTTATTCATGTTTTACACTCTAAAGTTTAAATCACAAGTAAAAGAAACCTTTATTCACTTCACATCTCTCATAGAAAATAAATTCCAGACCCGTATTGGCACACTCTACTCCGATAACGGAGACGAATTCATCGCTCTTCAAAGTTTCCTTTCCTCTCATGGCATAACCCACCTCACCACCCCTCCTCATACTCCGGAACATAATGGCATCTCTGAACACCGTCACCGCCACATTGTTGAAACCGGCATGTCTCTCTTAACACATGCATCAATTCCAACTTCTTTTTGGACCTTTGCTTTCTCAACAGCAGTATATTTGTTAAATTGAATGCCAAGCCCTACCGTATCTCTTCAATCTCCATATCATAAGCTTTTTCAAACATCACCAAATTATTCCAAATTAAGAATTTTCGGCTGCTTATGTTTTCCTTGGCTACGGCCATATAATTCCCATAAACTCGATCCAAAATCCACTCCATATGCTTTCTTTGGTTAATCAACATCCCAAAATGCTTATCTTTGTTTTGACATTAAAAACCAAAAGCTTTACACCTCTCGACATGTCAGATTCGACGAGAACACTTTCCCTTTCTCGGCCGGTCTTGGATAGCTCTTATTTTCTCCTCATCAACTTGTAGTCCCTGTTCACTTACTATAAAACCTAAGAAAGCAAGCTTGTTAGTACAAAACATGCACTTTTTGAGGTTAGCATAAAGGCCTTCCCTTCTAAGTGATTTAAGCACTAGTTCGAGATGCTCTAGATGATCACTTATGGTCTTGCTATAAATAAGTATATTATCAAAATAGACAACTACAAATTTACTTATGTAAGCACCAAGAACCTGGTTTATTAGACGAATGAAGGTACTGGGTGCAATTAGTCAAGTCGAAAGTCATAACTAACAAAACATACAATAACTTCTTAGTCTTGAAGGCGGTTTTCCATTCATCTCCCTCTCGCATTCTGACTTGGTGGTAACCACATTTTAGGTCCACTTTAGAGAAGATGGTTGATCCACTAAACTCGTCTAGCATGTCATCTAATTGCAGAATGGGATGCCTATACTTGGTTGTGATGTTGTTGATGGTTCGACAATCCACACACATCCTCAATTTGACAGCCTTCTTGGGAACTAGTAGCACATGTACTACACATGGACTTAAAATCTATCGTATGTATCCTTTTTCCATTAAGTCTTGGACTTGGCTTCTAACTCTTTACTCTCCTCGGGGTTCATTCTGTAAGTTGGTTTGTTGGGCAAGGCTGAATCTAGAACAAGGTCAATCTGGTGTTATGCTTCAGATTGGTGGTAAACCAAGTGGTATCTCCTCAGGGAATAGATCCTTGAACTTGTTGAGGAGGGGCTGAACATCTGGTGGAATTTCTAGTTCACTAATACATTAGCTTAATCAGTCTTTAAATGTTATTAGTAGCATAGTGCTCTGGGCACTTATGGTTTTAAAAACAGCTCCTGGAGATATATAAATACTAGAATTACTTACCTCGACCTCTGATTGCTCGAGTAATTAACTAGAAATACTTAAACCGAAAAGCACAGTGAAGTGCGCATTAGTATGTTCAGGGTCGATCCACAAGGACCAATGGTACTCTATAGACTTGCAAAATTCGTAAATACACTACAAAAACAATCGATTTTATGACTACAAGAATAGTCGTTAAGAAGTCAAAAATCATGTATCTAACACAAATTATGACTACAAGCCGTCGTAGCAAAACACTTGTCGCAGAATAAAAGCATCACAAAGTCGCGTATTAGCGACAACATTGTGATGTACACGATAGTCGCAAAACTATTGAGACGACATCGTTTCCGTCGGAAGTTAGTCTCTAATATTTGTTACAAGGTAGTCTCTATATTTTTGCAACTGAGTTACAAAATCGTTGTAAATATTTGTGACTAATCTACGACTTATTTTTTCGATTAGAAGTTAGTCTCAGTGGTTTTGCAACTAATAAGTGACTCTGTCATTTTTTAGTGACAAATGAGTCACATATATAAGTAGCAATTACGTGAAAATTTTGATTGTTAACAGTTACAATTTAGTCACAAATTTATTCACTAATAAGGGACTACTTCATTTATATTTGATTTCTTTTTTTTTCATTTTATTTTTACCAGCTATATTTTTGTTTAACCAAAATTAAATAAAATTGAAACTGAAATCTTTATTTTTTTTAACCCTAAAACTTGTATTTGAAAATGTTAATACAAAACCAACAAAAGTAGTTTAAAATCAAAGTTTAACTAAAATAAAACATCATTGCTCTTGCATTGGTGAACTCGTAGGCAACTTCATTGTCTCGAGCTCGGGTGTTGTAGGTTGAGGTTGGAGAGCATTTGCTTTCACATAAGCATCGAAAGCAGGATCTTTCTCCTTCAAGTAGCCAAGGAGTAAGTCCAAATCGTTGATCCGACTTTGTTGTGCTTTTGTAAGGCATTTGGCTTTAGTTTCACGGAGAGAGGCTTCAGCATCACGTCGACTGTTTGCAGCTGCTTGCTCTTCAATCTGGCGTTGAGCAGCTGCTAGTTGTTCTTGCAAATCTACAAATGTTGTAGCACTAGAGCTCCCTAGGCTACCTTTTCTCTTTCCGGAACCATAGATTGGTCGAAGACTACCAAGTCCATACTCACGGCGTCTCTCAGCTGGAATAGTAGACTGAAATTCAAAGACAACAATTCAATACTTGTAACTAATTTAGAAAAGCAACCAACTGAAACTGAAACTCAAACAACAAGAAACAACAAAACTAGCTACTTAGTTTAGGTCAGTTCATCTCAGTTTCATACCTGCAGAAATATCTCGTTCAACTCAGTTTCGGTAAGCTCCGGTATTCAAGAGTTACCATCAGAAATCTCAGAAGGATCAACCTCCTTTTGGGACAACTTCTCGTCTAAGTTTCTCTTATAATATTCGGCAATTTTCTTGGCTTTTTGATCAATAAATGTCTCATCAGCCTTTGTATGCATCTCGATAAACACTACTCCGATGGAGACCTTATAGCATATAAATGTCCCAATTTTTTCTCCTACACACATGTTTCAGATATAGCAAATAACGACATAACAAATTACATGAGCAAGTTTAAAACAACCATATGATTCATACAGACACGTTTGTATATCACACAAGTTTCCAAAAAATCAAGATGTTCAAACATGAAATGTGGAAGAGAACCAAACTAACTACTACTAACACACGAACAACTGATAACTTCTCCTATTTAGTACACATTGAATTAAACACTACTAATACAACGAAAAGCTTTCAAAATATAAAAACTTAATTTAGCAATTGACATATATAAGTAAAGCTTTCCTACCAACTGAAAAACATAAGGGACTTAGCAATTGACAAGCTTTCTACCATAAACAACCAAACTGAAAAACATAAGAGCTACAACATTATAAAAGCATAAGAGCTGCAAAATGATAAACATAAGAGACTTAGCAATTGATAAACTACCAAACTGCATAACATAAGAGCTCCAACAATTATAAAAGCTTTTTACCAACTGAAAAACATAAGAGACTTAGCAAATGACAAGCTTCATTTGACAGTGATTATTCAGCAAAGTAGCTCAACCAAATCAAGAAGAGACAATGAAATAAAGAAACCAATATTAGAAAGTAAATATTCAGATCACTTACCAAATCTCGCTGAATTTGTAAATATGACTTTTGACCTGAACGGTGTTTGTGTGGACCATATCCTTCCCCTGTTGAGTTCTGACAGTTAGATGCATTACTACTCCTCTCCTTGGCCTCATCAGTAGCCCAATAGTCAGTCATTTTTTTCCGCAGCTTATCAAAATTTCATATCAGTCATTTGCCGCTCGTCCTTAACGTAGATATCATTCCTTTCATTCGATTCAAACAAATTCTTACAAATTCTTCTCCAACACTCGCAGTAAGTAAGGGATCTCAATGGAATATTTACTACACATTAAAGATATATGTTAGAGATATTTCTTAATAACTAATATCAAACAAGCATAAATAAACTGAGATTTACCGCAAATTGAATGAAATATCTATCTTGAATTGGTCCAGGTGTTTGTGTCCAGCAATAATACGGACCATCAAAACTGCTTTTCAATAACTTAGAAATTTTACGAGTCAACACCCCATCATCTCGATCAAACTTATAAAATTAGAAATACAATGTGAATCAGAGTCTATTATTGGCAACTAACACTACCAAAGTCTATTCTACAAAAATGAATCGAGGATAAATATTGGTAATGAAAAACAAAATTGTGCTCATAAGTATAGGCCATAATAAATTATGAAGCGATTGTTCTATTGGAAGTTGTTAGTTCGAGTTTACACATGAACCTGATGCATATCACATGACATCGAAAGAAAATACAAGTAGCTATAGGTTTTAAATAAATTTGCCAAGCATTAGTAAACTATAATGAAGATAAAACGAAGAGCTTGTGAAAGAACTAAAAGAAGATCAGAATACACATAGCACATATTAAAATATAAGAATACAAGCCTTGCGTCACTTTCAATTTGACATATATCTATCTAACTTTACTTACAAATGAAAAAAATCAAAAGATGCAGAATTAAAGAATCTAAACGATCCTAGCAACAATGAGTATCAAATCCAAGAGAAACATGTAAAGAAAAAACAAAATATGAAACAATGAAAGAATCGAACTAACAAACAAACGCGTAAGAATCATTACCAAATAGTGCCTTCGATGTCGTGTGGTTCTAAGACTTGCTAGAATGTAGCACGGCCATGAATTTTGAGCAAATCATCTATCGTCATAGTCTCGTTTTGATTTTCCCCTTGTGATTGAGTTTCTTCGGACTCCTGCGTTGAAGGAGATCCAGGGGTGATGGTGGAGACTTTTACTTGTTGAAGGCTTTTACTTGTTTTTAAAGTTTTAAAAGTTTGATTTTTGCCATTCACACTTTAATTATTTAAAAGTTTTAAAAGCTCTAAAAATTTCCACCAATCACTCCTTAGATCTCCTTCAACATCTAACATCTTCAACATGGTAATGATTCTTACTTTATACTCTAAATCTTTTATTTTACACTATACTAACTATTTAACATCTATATATAGATTTAACAAGAAAAAAAAACTGAATTACAATCTATTTAACTAAAATAAAAAATTGTTGTTTCAAAGCAAATCACTACTAATGCTTATACTTATTATGTTAAACATCTTAAGTCATGTTATATATTTATAAAATTAATAGAACTTACTCCTCTTGATTTATATTTTTTAAATTTCTTTAGTATTAAAATATTAGTAACCATAACACATACAACGTTACATATTCCATTGAATAATGCATAATAATTAAGATGAAAACTTCTTGTAATTGTAAAGCAGTCACAAATTTGCAACTGCTTTGTGACTACATTGAAAAATAGAGCCACTAAATTACGACCAATTCGCGATCACCCAGAATTTTGTAATGGCAAATTAGTGATAATATAGTCGCTTAAATATACCTTATACTCTAAATCTTTTATTTTTCCCTATGCTGACTATTTAACATCTATAAAATAGATTTAATAAGAAAAAAACTGAATTACAATCTGTTCAACTAAAAAAAAAAAATTTGTTGTTTCAAAACAAATTACTAATAATGCTTATACTTATTATGTTAAACATCTTAGATCATGTTATATATTTATGAAATTCATAGAACTTACTCCTGTTGGTTTATATTTTTTTAAATTTTTTTTAGTATTAAGATATTAGTATCCATAACACATACGATGTTACTTATGACATTGGATAGATGCATAATAAAGAAGATGAAAACTTCTTGTAGTTGTAAAGCAGTCACAAATTTGCCACTAGTTTGTGACTACGGGAAAATAGAGCAACTAAATTATGACTAATTCACGATCACCAGAATTTTGTAATGGCAAATTAGTGACAAAACAGTCTCTTAAATTTACTTTATACTCTAAAAAATTTATTTTTCCCCTATACTGACTATTTAACATCAATAAAATAGATTTAACAAGAAAAAAAAACTGAATCACAATCTATTTAACTAAAAAAAATTATTGTTTTAAAACAAATCACTACTAATGCTTATACTTGTTATGTTAAATATCTTAAATCATGTAATATATTTATAAAATTGATAGAACTTACTCTTCTTGGTTTATATTTTTTAAAATTTCCTTAGTACTAAGATATCAATATCCATAACACATACAATGTTACATATTACATTGGATAAATGCATAATAAACAAGATGAAAACTTCTTGTAGTCGTAAAGTAGTCATAAATATGCCACTGCTTTGTAACTACAGTGAAAATAGAGTCACTAAAATACGACCAATTTGCGATAACCATAATTTTTAATGGCAAATTAGTGACAAAACAGTCGCTCAAATTTACCTTATACTCTAAATCTTTTATTTTTCTCCTATATTGACTATTTAACATCTATAAAAAAGATTTAAAAAGAAAAAACAACTGAATTACAATATGTTTAATCAAAAAAAAAAATTGTTGTTTCAAAAAAAATCACTACTAATGCTTATACTTATTATTTTAAACATTTTAAATCATGTTATATATTTATGAAATTGATACAACTTACTCCTGTTGGTTTATATTTTTAAAATTTCTTTAGTATTAAGATATTAGTATTCATAACAAATTCGATAACGTTTTGTAGTTTTAAAGTAGTCACAAATTTGCCACTGCTTTGTGACTACATAGAGAACTTAAGTCACCAAATTACGACCAATTCGAGATCACCATAATTTTGTAATAGCAAAAGAATAACCAAACACCCGCACAATTGAAAATTAGAAAATTGTCATTATTTTTAGTTGTTCTACATTAGTTAAGATTTATTTATGCAAATTTTACAACTTCTCATTATTCTTCATTTCTTCATCAGAAGATGAGAGATTACATTTGAATTCATCTTCTGCTTCAGCATCTCCGACATCAAAGTCAATATCTTCGATGATGTCCCGAGGGTTTGCCAAATGATCCACTTCAATATCTTCATTCGAGGTCAAAATTACATTATCGTCATTTTCTTTTTGCAGAAGAATTGGTTCTGTATTATTGTAGTTCCCCAAAATATTTTCCCTTGGATTGACTTTGCAAACAGTCAACCGTATCTGTTTTGGTTGTTTGGTATACGGGTATGGAATATAACAAACTTTACCCTCTTGAGAAGCTGCAACAACATATATAAACAATTATATGTAATACATATAGAGTATACGTATATGTAAATTGACGTACCTAGAATGAATGGTTCGTATTTATAATATTTTCCTGAGGAAAAAATGTCAACAACACCATTCTTGCTCATGCGAGTGCCTTTTCCAATCATAGGATCATACCACTCGTATTTGAAAAGTGTGATCTTCAAATTACCTAACCCTGGATACTCAAGTTGTATGATATCTTTTAAGGTCCTATAAAAATCAGCTTCATCAGATATATGCATTAGAATAGTTTGCTCCTTTTACACATATCCCGTAGTTACATGTTTTACGCCTGTGTCCATGTTTTCGTGTATGAAACAAATATCCTCTTGTAAAATATATGGGCCAAGTTGTTGCCTTGTTCATGGGACCTTGCACTAGCTCTTGAATCCATGTTAAAAAAGATCCGGGTTCGTTTAAGTTAAATGAATTGATATGTATCAAAAAAAAAATTGTTATATATATATATATATATATATGCATATACATGTGCATCAGTTCAATCAAAGACTTTACATACATATTCTTTAAACCACGTAGGAGATCTTTCATCTCGTTTCGTCGAGATATCTTCATCGGAAGATCTGGATATCCAAAACGAATATGCTCTTCGAACAAGCTATATATAAACAACAAAACACATTACACTATAAGCATTATAAAAAATCACTATAAAAAATCATCAGGACTATATAATATATTCTAAAATAACACTATATATATATATATACCTTTAAAGTGGTCGAAAATATTCACAGTTATGCAAAACATATGCCTGTGCATATTGATAATCTTTCTCAGAAAACCATAGTTCCTTATTTTTTCCACTTGGAAGACCAACGTGAGTAAATATATCTGGTACATGAACATGATATATAGGAACTTCACCTTCATCGAATCTAGTGGATCTGAAACAAGTGTAAAAATATGTACCTTTATAACCATGAAGTAATCAAAAATTTAAGATGCATAGAGATTAAAATACCTTTTTTTGGTACGTATATGCGCGGCAAAGTAGTGCCCAGAGGAAAAAGATATCTCGTCATTCAAATATGATTGAACAATTGATCCTGCTGGATATCTTTTGTTCTCCTTGCTTTTCAATATCTTAAAGAACCGTTCGAAGGGATACATCAACCTATATTGCGCAGGACCACCTAGTTCAGCTTCGTAGGGGAGATGTATAGGTAGGTGCTCCATGACATCGAAAAAAATAGTGGGAAGATCTTTTCTAAATTACATAAAATTATAACTATGTTATCCTTCAAAATTTGAATGCGACTTTCGTTCAAAGTTCGACTACATAAGTCACGAAAAAATCCTCCAATCCCTACAAAAAATCAGGACATATTAAATGGTTATTATATAACAATTTTACAACTACTGAAATATATTTATTATGATAAGTATTATAATAGTGCAAGGTGAACGTCTCACGATAATAGTTCTGTGAAGATAATCGGTAGTAAGCGTTCTATAAATACATGGTAGTCGTGACTCTTTATTCCTGAAAATTTTCCTCCTTCTATATCAGCACAAGTAGCTAATCTGACGCATAACCAACCTCATGTTTGACACATGTCAGTAATCGTTCTTTCGTCGTTGGAGTCAATCTGAATATCTGGAAAGGAGCTCTACCACGACCATCAACATGTAGCTCTTTCCGATAACAAAATCTTGCAACATCCAATCTTGATTTAACATTTTCTTTTGATCTGCCTTTCATGTTCATAATGGTAAATATGATGTTATCAAAAAAATTATTCTCTATATGAATCACATCAAGATTATGCCGTAAATTGAGGTCTGTCCAGTATGGCAACACCCATAATATGTTTTCTTTGTGCCAGTTATGCCACTTTCCATATCCTTCCTCTTTTTCTTCATGACCATTTCCACCGCAAGCAGATGTTTTTGGTGGATTAACTTGCCTTATTAGCTCATGTAAAAATTGCTCACCTGTCAGAGATTGAGGTGGGTAGACATTCAATGCGTGTTTTCCCTTCAGAAAGTTTATTTTACTCTTCTTTAATAGATGCCCATGCGGAAGAAACCTCATGTGACAATCAAACCAACATGTCTTCCTTCCATTTGGTAGTTGAAACGCTTTTGTATCATCCATGCAAATCGGACAAGATAATCTACCATGTGTCGTCCATCCTAACAACATGCCATACACTGGGAAGTCGCTAATCATCCACATAAGCATTGCTCTTAGATTACAATTTTGATTCAAGGACACATTGTAGGCCTCGACACCAGTAGACAATAATTCCTTTAACTCACCAATCAAAGGTCGAAGGAAGACATCCAAACTAGCACGTGGATGATTTGGTCAAGAATTCAAAATTGTCAAAAACAAGTACTCTTCTTTCATACACATACCTGGAGGTAGGTATATGGAGTCAGGATCACAGACCATAACGAATGATTACAAATCATACCAAATGGATTGAATCCATCAGTGCATAATCCAAGATAGACGTTTCGAGGTTCATCAGCAAATCGATGATGTAACTGTTGAAAATTTTTCCACTCTGCTACATCAGATGGATGACACATTTCTCCCTCTTTGGATACGTGCTCAACATGCCATCTCATTGTTATTGCACTCTTTTCGCTCTGATACATTCTTTTCAGTCTGTCCGCGATAGGTAAATACCACATACGACTGAATGGTATTTTGGTTCGTCCCTTACTAGGCTTATATCTTGGTGATCCGGAAATTACACGTATACCATTTTTCATCTTCTTTCCAGAAGATCATACAATTATGAATACACACATCAATTGTATGAAATGGGAAGCCTAGATTTTGCATTAATTTTTCAGTTTTGTAATATGAACCAGTGGACTGATTATCCTCTGGCAAATACGTCATTAATAGTTTCAGCCCAAGAATTCATGCACCGTTCCGCCAGATTATGGTGCGTCTTAATGCTCATAAACCGAGCAGCTAAAGATAACTGCGAGTGACCTTCACAACAACCATCATATATTGGATTTTGCGCACCTTCTAACATATCGTAAAAAATTTTTGTTTCCAAATTGGGCTATTCTACATTTTTATAAAACTCCTCTTGATGATAGTCATGATCATAACCCATGGAATTAGGAAATGCATTATTTACCATCTCCACATATCTATCTTTTACATTCCTACTTCTTTTTTGACTACCACTTGCATGATTTGTATTAACATGACCCGTTCCTAAATCCACATTCAAATGTTCCCCGTGCATATACCAAAACTAATATCCCGGCATAAATCCTCTTCTATATAGATGCTTCTCAATTATACGCCCGAATACCAAGCTATCGTTCTTGCATTTAATACAAGGACAGTAAAACTTACTACAACTGCTCTGCGCTATTGGCTAATTACTTGCAACATTCATGAACTCTTCGACTCCTGCAACAAACTCGGCAGAGAAGTTTCCTGTATGTTCATCAATCCTTTTGTACATCCATTCTCGGGAAATATTATTGTATTGATTCCCTACCATCTTTTTTTTTTGTTTTTTAACGATTTGTTTTCTTTCCGGTTTCCGCAAATCAAGAGAAAACAATGGCTTGTATATGTAGATGTAATTTGTGACGACTTTGCGACTACACAACGATTCTTTTGCCACTCCATTATTGTAGTTGCTAAAAGTAGTTACACCAAACCCATGCGTGGTACATGTGCTTCATAAATTAGTTATACAATTAAATTAGCCACTTCAAAGTAACTCCACATTTCACATTACAATTTGTAGTCGCACAAATTAGACACCCTTTTGCAAAGACAATAATTTCTCGGTATTTATGACTACATTTTGCGACTACAAATATCGTCACAAAATCGTGGTACTATTTGCGACTACATAACCGAGTCGCATAGACGTCTTAAATAAACGACTAAATTGAAACTTTGTTTTCTGGTCCTAAATGTGTGACTATTTTGCGACCATGGAACTAGTAATCGCAAAATAGTTACAAACTAGATATTAATTAGTCGTTTATTTTTGCAGCACACATGTAGTCAAAATATGTAGTCTCAAAATTGATGTTTTCTTATAGTGATAGCTAAAGTGTAGAAGATGTGTTTTGGTTTTCAAAGTTGTCAATAAAAATGCAGAGAATAAACGATGTAAGCTAAAAAATAAAAAGCATCGGGTCATAGGGTAATTTAGAGAAACAATGATCAACGCAATGAATGAATCAAGAAACTCAACAGATAAAACCATTCTCAAACATGAACACTTTATTAGACTAAATCTCTTTCAAGACATTAATTCCTAAATTTGACTAATCAAACTGTCGTTTGAGATCTCCTAGTCAAATATGCATTATCAATCAAGTTCACTAAGTTCACAATACTTCCTAACATCAACTGTCGTTGGCTAAGAACATATTGCTCAATTCACATTAAATCAAGCAATCTATCAAACTTTTTCATGTGTAGAAAAACCTAGGATCGTAAACAGGGTGATCAATCCTATTCTAGCATTAAGAACATGTGAATCGAAGAACCTAAAGATTATGAGTCAACTAGAACAATCAAATCATTAGATCATTGAATTCCTAATTAGAACCTTAAAACCCAATTTAGAGACTACTCAGACCTGATAAAAGAAATAGCTTAACTCCAAGAAGAAGACATAATAGAATTGCAATAGATTAAGAAAAAAGGTTTAGAAATCTTCTCGAAATTATCACTAAGGATGAATCTCAAATCCCATGGAGTAGCTTACAAGGTGAAATTCTCTCCAGAAAAATAGAATAATAAAAGCATAAGAATAAAATTAGGTTTTTTTTTGGGTATCATACCCATTTTGCCAAAAAAAAATAAAAATATAGGATCAGTGTAATCTGTCGCGTGATCGGATCGGTCGATCCTCTTCCGGATCGGTCAATCTCTTCCTCTAGTGCACATCTGGGGGATCCGATCGATCCTTTCCCCTTCCTTCATCCAGGGGTTTTGATCGGACGATCCTGGTATTGATCAAATGATCGCTCTCTCTTCTTTTGTTTATGGGCTTTGATCGATCGATCTTTGTGTAGATTGATCGGTCTCCTCTCCTTCTTTCCTACGCTGTTCCGGAATCGTCCCGAAAAACATGTAAAAATTTTCTATCCCCGCGTAATGTCCCGTAATCTGCAG
This sequence comes from Crucihimalaya himalaica, assembly GCA_004349715.1. Lineage (NCBI taxonomy): Eukaryota > Viridiplantae > Streptophyta > Magnoliopsida > Brassicales > Brassicaceae > Crucihimalaya > Crucihimalaya himalaica. The sequence continues at coordinate 1,433,623 of SMJT01000036.1, read as the reverse complement.
AAAACTCAAGACTCAACCAAAAAGATACCAAAAGACGCTAAAAAGACCTAATGAACTCAGAAACAACGCTAAAACTTTAGACAAAAGATGATAAAATACAATATATCAACTCCTCCGACTTCTAATTTTGTTTGTCCTCAAGCAAAGCAAAAGTTTTTATCGAAAGGAGAAGTTTGAAAACATGAAAAATCTCACATTCTTTTGGGGTCATGCCTTAAATCATGTGCTTGCAAATCAACTATAAAAGGTTAATATCAAACTATACTCCGCCGTACTTTGTCATACATATAGCAACAATACTAAATCCCGGAATCACATGTAGCAACAATACTCCGCCGTACTTTGTCAAAGTCTATGAACTCAGCCTTTTAACATTCATTAAGATATGCGTGTACTCTTACAAAAGGGGTATCAAACAGGTTATGGTCTAGGTATCGAGGCTAGTTTATGGTGGCTGAAGTGTTTAGGATTTCCTACAATGTGAACGGATGCAAGTAATTGTGCAAAATCACAGTGAGACATAGACCAACTTAGAGGTACATAATTTCCCTTTCGCCTAGATTACCAATCTAATCCAAATCCTCATTAAACTAGAAGTTCTCCTGATGCTTTTAAAAACTAAACATAGCAATTCGACTTTTCTGGTTCCTTCCCTTCTCCTTTTCCAGCTTTATTTCTTTGAATTCGTCTTTTTTTTTATGCGGGGAAGTGGAACATGTTCTTGTCTTACATAAACTGTATCAAAAGGTAACTTAATCACACATTCTCAGTTCATTCCCATAGACATCACCATCAATCAAAACTACTAGATCATCTCACAAATTCATCCATACAACCCACACAACCTAATCCTAACGAAAGAAAAGATATGTCGGTTTATATACTTCGTACCTTTTGCACATGGTTGCACATAATGATGATGACATAAAGATGCATGGGTTTTGAAACATGGGTAAGGACAAGTTGAGGTACTACGCTAAAGGTGAGTTTAGCTATTAAGAGTTTACAGAGATTTATATAAATGATGCAAAGACAACTCTGAATATATATATAATCCATTACATGATTATCAATCCCCTAAGTGAGATATAATAAGTCCGGTTTAAGTTCCAATAAGTAATATTAAGCTCAAATCATCTAAATTTCTAAGTGATAGGGATTACCGTATTGTGATCGAGGCATGAAGTAATCATAAGACAATGATAAAAGGTAAGGTGCAGTTTCCTGGAAAGGCTCATAGTTTTTGACAAAGTTTTGACTCATCAATAAAATGGACACGGTTTTGAATCGATAAAACATACTCATTGACTCGAGAAACATCCAAAAGAAAGACATAATAAAAACATCTGTAAGATAGCATCAGTAGATAAGTGACATCCTCCCCCAAACTTGCTTCATACCATCTTAGTGTGAAAACAAACCCAAAGGGAATGCCACTGATACAAATGATAGAAAGCAAAACACAAGAAGAAAATAATATAAAGGACAATATGGAGGACTAGGAGAAATTACTAGTACTCAGTGATGATGAGGAGGACTCTCGCTCGCGCTCTGGCTCTGTCCGGGACGATGTCTCCTGCTCCTACCAAGGGTAGAGTCAGCAAAGTGCCATGGTGAATGTGGTGGTGTAGCTCCGCTGGGTCCAACAACATCCTCAGCACGCTTGGTCCTAATCTCTCTGTCTAAAGGGATGCCACCAACCTTAGAGCAACCTCTACCATGTGTCCCCGAACCTGAAGCACAAGCAGATGGTCTAATGTTCATCAAAGCTGTCGACATACAACGCATCATCATGTTGGTTGTCTTTTGCGACTCGACGATCCAGTCAAGGCATCTTTACATATCCTCTGGTGGAGGCGGACATGGCAGGTGGTAGCGGTCCATGATAGACAAAAGAAGCAGGTATGGCTGAGGCTCATCAAAATCCTGCGTCTCATCGGCGGAACTGTCATCATCATCCTTTGCAACAACATGCGGTGGAGGCATATCGTGGTCATCCTAAGGTGCAGGGACCTGTTGTGGTCTAGGAATACCCCAACGATGAGATGGTTCCTTGCAACTATCTGAAGGATCAGGGGCAAAAAAGTCATCACTCCGAAGGAACTACTAGTTCTCTCGAGAAAGAAGAGAAGTGATGCCTGGTTCGGGTAGCTAGCATAAATGAAGGTTTCGATCCTGGAACTGTTACACTTTGTTCTTCTTAAGGATATGTCAATGTTCTAGATACTTCACGTCTACCTTCACAACAGTTGTGATCTTCTCAAACTTTGATAAATCGAGCTCGGTGTGAAGGAGGAGCGGTGGGAGAAGTGAACCAAGGCAAAGCTGATTCGTCTTTGTTGGGCTTCTCTTCACTTGAACCAAGTTCGCGGAAAAGACAACCGCAAGGTTGGTCATGGGTCTCTCGTAATACTTAAACTCAGCCATCAAGTCCCTACCAACATACCATAGCATAATCAGCTCCTCATAATGCACCGCACCTACCTCAGACTTGAAGAAAAATGCATTTCTTTGGATCTTAGCCACAATATACAGAACTGGGTTTCTGATCTGAGTTATTTTTGCCATTGGGATCCCATAGAGTGACCGCCCCATGTGGTTTCACTTTTTTGATTGTGAATGGATCAGACCATCGAGATCGAAGTTTTTCTGGAAAAAGTTTCAATCGTAAGTTTAGGAATGTTATCATGGGCTAACCCACCCCATTTAAACCCACCCCATTTAAACCCATCCCATTTAACCTCAAACCCATTTAAATCTATTTAAGTTTTAAACCCATATAATCTTGCCCATATAACCTTATCAAATTTACTTTAACCATTAAAACCCATTTAATCTATATCTGATTTTTTCTTACAAAATTAGTTATTGATTATTATTTGCTAATGGATAATTATATTTAATATACTTGCTAATTGGTAAGTTGCTGAAGAGAAAGGAAAAAATTTGCATAAAGAGATTGATGAAGGTGCACCTAGCTGAAACTGCTACTTGGGAAGAGGTGGATAGAATATGGTTGATTTATATTTGTGTGATAGCTGGTTTAATAAAGGCCAAGGATGAGAAGAAATATATCCTGCTCAAATACATCAAGTTGGTGATGTATCTTAAAAAGGTTCGGAATTACCCTTTGGGGTCTTAAAGCTTTTAAGAGTCTAGTTAAGTCTATCATAAAGAAAAGAAAAGATTTGACTAAAGTCAAAGGCTATGGTTTGGATAGTTTTTCATATGCTTTTCAAATCTGGGCTATGGAAGTAATTCCGGTCATTGGCGAATTGTTGGGAAAGAAAATTAATAAAGAATTTACAGCTGCTCCTTGATGCTCTAATTGGAAAGGCGTTGGATGAGTATCATATGACGAGATCATCCAACTAGAAAAGACGTTTAGAGAAAGGTTAGTTGAACATTCTCTTTCTTAGAAAAATAAAATGACTAAAGAATCTGTTTGATGGTTAATTTTGCTATATCTAATTCACGTGCATTGTAATTTGTTTTGTTTGTTTTTTTTGTTTGCTTTCTTCGTGATTATTCAACGCCTTTCTTGGGATCTATCAAATTGTCTTGAAAATAATGCTTACGGGTTTACTAATGGTAGAAGTCATGTGATAATAAACGTCATGATGTGTTAAATTCATATATGTCTAGCTTGGTTTGTTGCTTGTTATGAGTGAGCCTCAGTTTTACTAATGGAAGAAGTATCTCTCTTTTAACCAAATTTTGTTGCTTGTTATGAGTGAGCCTTAGTTTTACTATAGAAAATTTGGATTTGGATGAATGATAATGAGACGTTTATTAGTAAAGTATTTTAAGAACACATCTATTAGCTGAAAAACGTCATTACGTTTATCTATTAGCTGAAAAATGTCATGATATGTTAAATTCATATATGTCTAGCTTGGTTTAGAGTAGAAACATTACTAGTCCAAAATTAAAAAAAAAAGTGCAGACTAACACATATGCTAAAGCTTGTTGTACCGGTTTTGACTTAGAATAAGCTTTAGATCACAACCAAGTGTTTGTGTCTGTTATGTATCTAGGAGTACTTTATGTTGAAGCTTATGTAATCTACATTAGTGAATTCATAGGTTTGCTCGTAATCTGTTTTTTAGGAAATTAGTTTCCTCGTATTGATTCTTTTGGCTAATTTTTGGAATTATTTTGGTCGTATTCTAGATTGATTAATGATATTCTGCTTAATATTAACTTCTAGCATTTTTTTTAATCTTTTTTTCAATGTAGGATGTTTATCCATACATTTCTCTCATAGAAATTTTGATGTATTTGAGTCTTTGGAATTTCGATGGCCTGATGAAAACAGAGATGACAAAGTGGATAACTTGAATCATCTGATCAGATCTGGGAGTGATTTTGGAGACCATCTTTTGGGTAGTGTAGTAGATGATGTTGTGGACGTTGCAAATGAAAAGGATGATAGTGGAGGTGACAGTGAGGTTCCTGAAGATCGTAACGAGGTCTTAGAGCCTATCGATGAAGAAAATAATGAAGCTTGTGATGGTGAAGTGTCTCGGGTGAAGAAGAGGAGTAGGAAGTGATCTCCTGATCATGGTGCAGAGGCACGGAAAAAGAAATTGCTTTGCCAGCGAGCAGCAACAATACAAGGACCTTTTGATGAGCATATGAAGTCTATTATTAGTAAGTTTGAAGCTTCGTTTGCAAGCTTTGAAAAGAAGATTGAATTGCGTATGGGAAAATTAGAGGAGGATGTCTCTCATATCAAGGAAGTGATATCTTCAGCAGGAATTACAAGACCCACACCTAACCAACAATCTATTACAACCGAGAAAAAGGGTAAATCTCTGGTACGTAAGAAATAAATCCCTACGATATGTTTAATTTAGTTTGTTGTCACATATTTGTGTAATTTTTTTTTTTTTGGTACGTGTAAGACTATGTTTTGTCAATGGTAATCATTGGATTTCAGTTTCCGTTAACTTCAATCTAAGAACTTTTGAGGTATTTGATTGTAATAGATACAACAACAGAAGGTACGTGGAGTCGTTTTCAGTCGTCATCCCTCGCATTTTGAAGGAATTTCACGGAAAGATTAATGGGAAAGTTCAACTTATGTCACCATACGAGATCATACGTGTCCCTGTGCCAAAAGGACTATAAAATCATCTTTTGATTGCGGAGTTTATGCGCTTAAATACATTGAGTGTCATCTTAATGGTTATGATATGGATTTGATTAATGATGAAAACCTAATGAAGAAACTACTTCATGAATCTTATGTACACTTGTTGTCTTAAGTTTGAGTTTTGTCTGATCCATATCTAGTTTCTTCTGCATTTTATGTCTTGAGTCTTTTGAACCTTAGCTTCTTACTGTCTTTATGTTTGTTGTTTTGTCGTTTCTTTTTCTTTTTCCAGCAAAAAACTCAATTTTTAAGTAATGTTGAAGTAAACACTTAGTTCACGATCATTTGTTCTTGAAAACAGATCCGGATCTGAGATTTTGTTTAATTTACTTGTTTGCTTTCCATGGATTCTTGATAAAGATTTGATCTTTGTTTAATTTGGAGCCCTGACCCGCCTAATTATAACCTTTTACCAACCAAATCGATATCACAAAAGAGAAAATCAGACACTTACCTACTGTTCCAGGGAAAAGTAGTAATGAGGTATAATGGGCATTAAGAATTATGTAAAGGACTTATCAGAATGAGCATCATTACATCAAAGAATGAAACCGTGACCAAATATGTAGATGATAATATACTTTGAGGAAATCAAAAGGCTGCGGCAAAGTAATCGTGGGTCCAACTATACTTATTCAAATTATAGAAATCAGATCAAATGTTTCAGAGAAAGAAGAACAGAAAGCAAGACGAGCACTTTCCTTCTCAAAGAAATCGAATTCTTGGAGAATCTTAGCAAGCTTGGTCGCGTTGTCTTCTTTTATATTTGCAGGGACGTTCTCTTCATAAGTAGACACACTCATCATCTTCTGCAACTTCTCCTTTTGTCTGACGAAACAAGAAATAAAAAAGTCAAACGAGGAAATCTCAGGAAACTAACATGTGATCCAAACATTCTGTTTTGATTCAGTCAGGGACTTACTTTTGTAGCTCATCAAGCTTGTTTCGGATTTTTTCTTGTTCAGCTTCTGTGTCAATGGCTCCATCCACTTTTAGATATACCTTGAGGTTCTCGTTTACTGTCTCAACAGAAGATCCATGTGGGGCTGCGTGTTCTCCCTTTATAAAAACATATACCAAATCCCCATAGAAACTTAGATAAGATACACGAAAAAGAGATAACCCGAAGAAAGAAACTGAAGAAAGATTTGTACCTCTAAGGATGATAGATTTGCAAGGGTTCTGATCTCCAACCCGTGAGATTTTACGATTTCAGATGTGTTGCGATCCTCCCAAGGATAGGCTTGCTCTAGATCGGGTGTATGAGATAGAGGTTGATAAATCCTTGACTTCAAAGGATTCACACCGAGAGATGCTAAGGCACGAGAATCACTCGAAGTTCCTTAGGCCCAAACGATAGTGAATGATGTGAAACAAGGTGGTGACTACGATGATTGGAGAATCCGAGGAGAAGGATGACAAAGCGTGGCTGTTACACCGAAGATCTTTGTGCCCCTTATCACGAGAAGAACACTCACAATCGATCGGATCGATGGCTGCGTCAAAGAGTTGCGGAAAGACTCTTTGATAAACCGATAAATATTTCTATGAATAACCTTCAAAGAAATAAGAGATGAGAGCATAAAACTCTGAAATATGTTTTTGAATAATAATAATCTGTTTTTGACAAGGGAGAAGAGAAGACATATAAAGGAGAAGGAAGAGTTTAAACACACTCCTCGAAAATGACAAGAGCAAATTACAAGAGAATAATCAATTAAGACCAAAGACTGAATTTAGTGTGTTTATTCCAGCGGAATTCTCTCTTGGTCAGACCGTTAGACGGTGTAAGCCGGTTGCCTCGTTAAAACCTCTATACGGAAAACCCATTGGGACAAAACCGTATACAGGAAAAAGAGTACAACGCAACTTACACAAACGATCAAACCTCAAGAAGAATTCGAAGATAATGAGGTGAGGATCGGGTGCATGAGTTGTTCCTCCTTGATCCGAATGTCCGTAAGTATTTGTTGAACAGCTCCAGCTAGCTTCCTTGCCTTAGATCGGGTGATAGGTCCTTCCGGAATGAGTATAGCATCTTCTTGAGCATCCTCCAATGCCTTTGCGTCCATGATCATATCATCACCCTCCACTTGAAAAGGATTTGTCCTCAAATCGATTTCATCTGCAACATAAGGAATAATATCAGAAACATTGAAGCTAGAACTTATAGAATACTTACCTTGAAGATCAAGTTTGTAGGAGTTGTCGTTGATCCTTTCCAATACAGTGAACGGTCCATCGACTCTAGGTAAGAGTTTGGATTTTCTTTCGTCCGGGAACCGTTCCTTTCTAAGATAAATCCATACAAGATCTCCGGGTTCAAAAACCTTCTTGCGTCGTCCCTTATTTGCATGTTTACGGTAAAGTTCCGTTTTGTGTTCGATGTTTGCCTTGGCCTTCTCATGCATTTGTTTCACCATTTCAGCTCTTTTGTTACCATCCAAACTTACACGCTCACTCAAAGGTAAAGGGGTTAAATCGAGAGGAGTAAGTGGATTAAAACCATAAACAAGTTCAAAAGGCGAAAACAAAGTAGTAGAATGTTGTGCATGATTGTAAGCAAATTCTATATGAGGCAAACAATCTTCCCATGACTTAAGGTTCTTTTTAATGAATGTTCTCAAAAGCGATCCTAAAGTCCTATTAACAACTTCCGTTTGACCGTCGGTTTGCGGATGACATGTAGTGGAGAAACACAATTTAGTTCCTAATTTCGACCAAAGGGTCTTCCAAAAGTAACTCAAGAACTTAGTGTCTCTATCCGAAACTATAGTCCTAGGCATCCCATGCAAACGCACAATTTCCCTAAAGAACAAACTAGCAATATTAGATGCATCATCGGTTTTATGACATGGAATAAAATGCGCCATTTTCGAAAACCGATCAACAATCACAAAGATGGAATCACTACCCTTTCTAGTCCTAGGCAATCCTAAAACAAAGTCCATAGAAATGTCAGTCCAAGGCGCGCTAGGAATGGGTAAAGGAGAATACAAACCTTGGTTTTGGAGTTTGGATTTGGCATACTTACAAGTTGTGCAACGGCTACAAATTCTTTCAACATCTCGCTTCATGTGCGGCCAAAAGAAGTGATCTTGTAAGATGTGAAGAGTTTTGGCAATGCCAAAGTGTCCCATCAATCCACCTCCATGTGCTTCCCTAATAAGAAGATCTCTCAAAGAGGAGTTAGGAATACATAGTCGGTTCTCGTAAAACAAGAATCCGTCACTTTGATAATATTTTCCATTAGCGAATTTAGCACAAGAGAGAAAAACTTCCTGGAAATCAGAATCAGATGCGTAAGCCTCCTTGATCATTTCAAATCCAAGAACCTTGGCGTCAAGTGTAGAGATCAAAGCATACCGGCGAGACAAAGCGTCGGCAACTACATTTTCTTTTCCTTGCTTGTATTTGATGACGTAAGGAAATGTTTCAATGAATTCTACCCAACGTGCATGTCTCTTGTTCAACTTTTGCTGGCTCTTTAGATGTTTAAGAGATTGATGATCCGTGTGAATAACAAACTCCTTCGGCCATAAGTAATGTTGCCAAGTTTGGAGTGCTCGGACTAAAGCGTAAAGTTCTTTGTCGTAAGTCGGGTAATTGAGCATTGCTCCACCAAGCTTCTCACTGAAGAAGGCCACGGGTTTCTTCTCTTGCATAAGCACAGCACCTATACCAATACCAGATGCATCACATTCGATTTCAAAAGTTTTAAGAAAATCCGGTAAAACAAGAAGAGGGGCATGAGTAAGTTTATTTTTCAAAAGTTGGAAGGCGTCCTCTTGAACTTGCTCCCAACGAAATCCCACGTCCTTCTTGATTACTTCAGTCAAGGGTGCGGCAATGGTACTGAAGTCACGGACAAATCGTCTATAGAATCCGGCTAAACCGTGAAAGCTTCGCACCTCGCCAACGGTCTTAGGGCTTGGCCAATCTCGGATGGCCTTGATCTTGTTTTCATCGACCTGTATACCCTGAGAGCTAACAACAAAACCTAAAAAGACAACGTTATCCGAACAAAAAGAGCATTTCTTCAAGTTACCAAATAAACGTTCCTTCCTAAGCACGTCTAGCACCAACCGTATATGTTCAACATGTTCGTCTAGGTTTTTGCTATAAATTAAGATGTCATCAAAATACACAACCACAAAAACACCAATATAAGACCTGAGAACATAATTCATTAAACGCATAAAGGTGCTAGGTGCGTTGGTTAAGCCAAACGGCATGACAAGCCATTCGTATAAGCCATGTTTAGTTTTAAAAGCGGTTTTCCACTCATCACCTTCCTTCATTCGGATTTGGTGATAACCACTTTTCAAATCTATTTTTGTAAATAATCTAGAACCATGGAGCTCATCTAACATATCGTCTAACCTTGGTATTGGATGACGGTATTTTACCGTAATGTTGTTTATGGCGCGACAGTCGACACACATTCGCCAAGTACCATCTTTTTTTGGAACGAGTAAGACGGGCACAGCACATGGGCTCATGCTCTCACGTATATGACCTTTAGCCATCAGTTCGTCAACTTGACGTTGGAGCTCCTTAGTTTCAACGGGATTAGTCCGGTAAGCCGGCCGGTTCGGAAGAGCGGATCCGGGTGAAAAATCGATTTGGTGCTCAATACCACGGATTGGTGGTAATTCACTTGGACCGTCCTCTGGAAAAACATCAGCATATCCCTGCAAAAGAGAAGACACACTGCTCGGGATATCCGGCTTAGGGTCAGTCATGCTTGTAAAAGCATCCCTAAAAACTAACAAAACAAACGGTTGCCGAGAAATAAAAGCATCTTTAAGTTCACTCGGCTTAACAAGTAAGGATTCAGTTATGGGCATTTTATCATTTGTTTTAGAACCCTTATTCTTATCTTGATCAGACTTAGAGCTTAAAGAATTACTTACATTGCTTTTTTGTTCAAGTCTAAGTTGATCACAATATACCTCATGTGGCGTCAATGGTACAAGGGTGATCTTTTGGCCCTTGTGTTCAAAGGAGTGCTTGTTTGTAAACCCATTATGGATGGCTCTACGGTCAAATTGCCACGGTCGTCCAAGAAGGATATGACCAGCCTCCATTGGTAGCACATCACACACAATTTCATCATCATAGCGGCCGATAGTCAAAGGAACCGTAACTTGCTTGGTGACTTTGAGCTGCCGTTGGTTGTTTAACCATCTAAGGTTATATGGCCGTGGATGTTTCTTGGTCTCCATACCTAGCTTTTCCACTAAGGTAGTGCTAGCAACGTTAGTACAACTTCCGCCATCAATTATTAGACTACATACCTTGCCTTTGACGTTGCAACGAGTATGGAAGAGGTTTTCGCGTTGTTCGTTTTCAATGACCGGCTCTTGGGCAAGGAGAACACGTCTGGCTACAAAGAGTTCACCATCAACAGCATGCTCCTCATATTCATCATAGATAGGCTCGGTCTCAATTTCTTCTTCCTCATCGGTAACAACTTCACCGCTTTCTAGTATCATCATGGTTCGGGCATTCGGGCACTTATTCGCATAATGTCGTTTGCCTCTGCATTTAAAACATTCAATATCACGGTTACGAACAGAAGTAAACTCAACCTTACTCTTGAATTCATGGCTGCTAGTGCTCGGCTTAGAGTCGGTTTTAGGTCTAAGGTCGGTTCGGGGAGGGTAAGTCGGTTTGTCTCCTCTTGTGTAGTTCGGTTTAGTAGGATATTGTGGTCGTGAGACGCTTCTTCTCTTGAGTTGTTTCTCAGCTAAGACAGCCTTATGCAACATTTCCTCTAAAGTCTCATACGATTGCATTTCCATGCGATCTTGTAGTTCTCGGTTCATGCCGGCTAGGAATCTCGCCATGGTAGCATCACGGGATTCGTCTATGTCACCTTTAAGCATAAGCTTTTCCATTTCTTGAAAATAATCCTCAACACCTTTACTTCCTTGAGTAAGTGTTCGCAAACGTTGGTGAAGCTCACGGTGGTAGTGGTTCGGCACAAATCGTCTTTTCATTAGAGTGAGCATTTCTGTCCATGTCTCAACGGGGTTTTCACGATTGCGTCTCCGGCTAGTAACAATTTGATCCCACCAATCAATAGCATAGTCATGGAATTCGGTAGCGGCTAGGCTCACTTTCTTTCGATCCGAAAAGTTTTGACAATCAAACACAAGTTCCACCTTCTTTTCCCACTCAAGGAAAGCGTCCGGGTCATTCTTGCCGTAGAATGGTGGAATACGAAGTTTCAATCCTCCTAGGTCATCATTTCGTCTTCTGGCCGGTGGATGTCTCATTTGGTTCTCATTGGAGGAATACCCTTGTTCGTAGAACGGGTTACCATGCGGTTCCTCTCGTCTTGGCCTATCTCGTCGATGTCTTACCGGTGTGTGGTAACTCCCTCGCCCATCACTCTGATCTGATCTAATTCCATTAACTGTATTGACGTCTTGTTGTCTCTCTCGTCCTCCGGGTATACGGACTTCTAGTACAGCCATACGGTTTCTCATTTCATGTAGGAGTTGAGTGATGTCGTCGACTTTTTGGCTCATAGTGGACTCACGTTCACGTCTAGGCCGGGAATTCTCAGCTTCACTCTCTTCGTCTGACATATTGTACCTCACAAAAGATCAAACAACTAGTGAGAGTATGCAAGATTGAAGGATAAATCAAGAATAATCAACTAGAACCCGAAATGACTGTTTTGTTTGATCGGACAGAATAAAATATCAAATCACGTTCAAAAATTCTGAAATCAATTTTAACAAATACTAGACTCTTCCTAGTTTCCAAAACAGTTGATTTCGCAATTTTATCTATCACCAATTATTTATGAAAATTCGGGCAAGTGAACAGTCAAATTCGATTTTAGAAGATGAAGAGTTAGGAATGGGTTCACCGATTTTCTCTTGAGCAAGTAGCTCTGATACCACTTGTTGCGATCCTCCCAAGGATAGGCTTGCTCTAGATCGGTTGTATGAGATAGAGGTTGATAAATCCTTGACTTCAAAGGATTCACACCGAGAGATGCTAAGGCACGAGAGACACTCGAAGATCCTTAGGCCCAAACGATAGTGAATGATGTGAAACAAGGTGGTGACTACGATGATTGGAGAATCCGAGGAGAAGGATGACAAAGCGTGGCTGTTACACCGAAGATCTTTGTGCCCCTTATCACGAGAAGAACACTCACAATCGATCGGATCGATGGCTGCGTCAAAGAGTTGCGGAAAGACTCTTTGATAAACCGATAAATATTTCTATGAATAACCTTCAAAGAAATAAGAGATGAGAGCAAAAAACTCTGAAATATGTTTTTGAATAATAATAATCTGTTTTTGACAAGGGAGAAGAGAAGACATATAAAGGAGAAGGAAGAGTTTAAACACACTCCTCGAAAATGACAAGAGCAAATTACAAGAGAATAATCAATTAAGACCAAAGACTGAATTTAGTGTGTTTACTCCAGCGGAATTCTCTCTTGGTCGGACCGTTAAACGGTGTAAGCCGGTTGCCTCGTTAAAACCTCTATACGGAAAACCCATTGGGACAAAACCGTATACAGGAAAAAGAGTACAACGCAACTTACACAAACGATCAAACCTCAAGAAGAATTCGAAGATAATGAGGTGAGGATCGGGTGCATGAGTTGTTCCTCCTTGATCCGAATGTCCGTAAGTATTTGTTGAACAGCTCCAGCTAGCTTCCTTGCCTTAGATCGGGTGATAGGTCCTTCCGGAATGAGTATAGCATCTTCTTGAGCATCCTCCAATGCCTTTGCGTCCATGATCATATCAAGATGTTAAGTTGTTTTCACACAGAGCAAAAGCAGGAAACCTGAGAAAAACATACACAAAAAAGTAACCTTTTTAGTGACAGTAATCAAAATAAATGCAGGAAATGTCGCAAAGTGTTCCTTGAATGGGGCTTTAATCATTTACTCAGACCTTTCATTTTTCTGTTTCTCTAGCAATCCTGCTCTGAGTGCCCTCATGCATGTCATAGTTGAAAGAATGGTTTCCATTTCGCTCTCCAAGTTACCTTCTTCTAGTCTCTTATGAAGACCTTCAAGAGTTGCTCCGTTTATTACTTCAAGCGGATCAATGACATTTCCAAGAGATTTCGACATCTTACGCCCATGAGCATCACGTATCATAGGATGCAAATAAACATATTGCAAAGGCAAGAAATGTTTTTGCATATAAGGGTCACAAAGTAATACTTGCATCTAAAAGGAAGGAGGTTATGATCTTTCTAAGGAAGGTGTTACTATCGTTGTCCCCAAGGATGATGCAAATATTGTGAAACAACTCAAACATCAAAACACAGCAAATATTATGAAACAATGAATGAAATTCAAACATGATCGTTGTCATGATATGAATTACAAACGTGAACTCAAATAGAAAAACAAAAACTATAAAGCTTGATAACGCAAGTCAAGCTTCTGATCCCCTGTATGATTGTCATCGATTAAGGAAGCATTGACCATCTTCAACAAAAAACAAAAAAAAAAATGAAATTAAGCCTCACAAAAGTAATTATAGGAAAAACGATAAAATAAATCTTGAGTTGTTGCACAAACCGTGATTATATTGCCGTATCAAATGTGGATCAATTGTGTCCTTCTTTACCACAATGGCTGCACTTATGCCTTTTACACCCTTGTGATACTTGTGACGATCTTATCTTGTCCTCAACTGTTTCATGCCTACGTTTTCTTTGTCTTCCAGGAGCTCTTCTTGTTTCAGGTGGTCGAATTTTTACATTTTCAACATGTGTTGGGACGCGCCATTCATCTTCATGAACACTTATTGGANGTCCTTCCGGAATGAGTATAGCATCTTCTTGAGCATCATCCAATGCCTTTGCGTCCATGATCATAACAGTATTGTAACATGATCATATCAAGTGAGGTACCATTGGTTGATGAGAATGAATAGGCAATTAAGGAGATCTCTAGACTTCTTCATGGTCCTAGGGTTGAAGAGTTGGTGGTTGATAGAAAAGAGAAGGTTGATTAAGGAAAAGGTTAGGGAAAAGAATATGGTGACAAAGATGGTTGAAAAGAAGGACACTCCCAGCCTTGAGTCTCCTCCTTATGAGCCTCCACTTCCATTTCCTGGTAGAGTTCTTACCAAAACTTAAAAGAAGATATTTTTAAGCCTCAAGGTCAATATGAATATAGTTAGAGCTCGATTGCTTTATCTCAATGATTTGTCTCAAGTGCCAACATAAAAAGAGTTCATAAAAGCCATACGTGCAAACCGAGAAAAAGTTGAAGAGATTATGGAAGTGTTTGAAGCACCAAACACAAAACCATTTGAACACAACACTATTCCCAAGCTTGGAAATCCGGATAAATTCTCCATAACTTGCTCTTTTGGTGATTTGGAGATTGATGATGCTTTATGCGACTCGGGTGCAAGAGTGAATGCGATATCACTTGAGATGGTAAAGAGTTTAGGGATCAATGATATGAAGCAACACTATTCTTCCATCATGTTTGGAGATGCTTCTTCGGAATCTCCACTTGGTATAATTGAAGACTACCCACTCAAGGTTGGCAATTGCATAGTCCCAACGGATTTGATGGTAGTGGAGATGAAAGAAACCCACAAGCTTCCTCTCATCCTAGGAACTCCCTTTCTCGACACCGTCGGAGCGAACATCGACTTTTCCAACAAAATAGTGACTGTTCTTCACGTGAATGTCAAGGTCTCTTATCCAATCAAACCTTCCTCTACAAAATTTTGTAGAACAATCACTAATGAAGAAGTGGAAAGCAAGGAAGAGTCTATGAATTTGAAAGATCAACAGGAAGTGGTCAAAGTCGTGAATATGAGGAATAAAGAGGCTCTAGTGCTAGATGAAGAAATCTTGGATGGTGAATGTCTACGCTCCATGTTTGACAAGCACGAAAGAAGTGATAAAACGGAGAAGTTGGGTAAAGCTAAGGAAGTTCTTGAAAATAACAAGAGAGAGATGAAACAACCCCACCCTCCCACCCTTGTTTCATCCCCGAACACTACAAGCTTACACCTCTTAAGACTCATAGATGACGAACTTGAATACAAGGTGAAGTGTAAGGGATCTTCAAAACCCTTTGCAAGCGTTAAAGCCTAGTTTCGCCCCGAGGTTCAAAGTAACCAATAAAAGTTTCAAAAGCTCCTCTCAAGAGTCATCACCATCAACTTCAATGGCGGAACACGCTGAAATCTTTCAATCAACGCTCTTTCCACCAATTCAACCAGTCTCTTAAGGAGTTACAAAACTCCTCATCTCCAACTCCCTTAGGATCAAGGCTAGCGCCATGGTATGATCCCCTCTTCCATTGTATATATCATTTACTTTCCCTTTTCTTGTTTGTTTTCCACTTCTCTTTGGCTTCTATTACACCGAGACGGTGTAATTCAAGTTCGGGGGAGGGATATGTGTCTTTTGACTTGGTGTTTTGCATTCTTGATTTTAGGATTGAGTCTAGTAGCATCTAGGTTGCATTTGCATATGCATAGGGGATAATGATTATATTACCTTGTAGAAATTCGAACTTAGGATTGAGATCAATGCCCTTGATTATGGTTATTTGTTGCTTGTAACTTCTTTGAAAGAATGGAAAAGCCATGTTTAGTTCATTTATACTTCAAAACCACCTACTTTTGTGAAACTTGCATGATCCTCAAAGCATCTCTATGAACTTGGACTTAATTTGAATCTAATCTTCTTGCTTAGGGAGTTTAAATACGTTTTCATGGTATAACATTCAGTTTTTCTTATTCACTTTAACACACTTATGCTAACCCGAATGGCCATTCTAATCTTAAGAATGGTTCCCTTACCCTTAACCCTTACCATTTCTTTTATACCATGAATTGATTGTTGAGTCAGGCCTATTGTGTTTGATGTGCTATAATTTGCAAAATCTTGAGAGTATTGAGAACTACAAGGGATCACCTCTCGATTTAGCTAGCTCTTGGAACAATATGAGATTAACAATTTGGTTGGGAATGAAAGATATAGGTGGTTAGATTGGTTCTTTGGGTTTGGGAAAAATGAGGTGAATAGTGAAAAGAAAGGTTGGATCATTAGCCAAAAAAGAAAGAAAGGTCCCTAGGGAATAAAAATGATAAGAAAAACGGTCTAAATCTCAATATGTAAAAAGTTGTGTTAGCTTCGCTTAAGAATCCAAAAAGAAAAAGAAAAGAGCATAAAAGAAAAGATTTGGGAACAAAGAAAAACAAGAAAGAGAGTTAGAAAAGAGCTAAGTGATTAAGTAAAATTCTTCCCTAGGAGACTACAAAAAGAAAAAGGTTTTGATCATATGGCTTGGGTTAAAAGACCAAAGAGTCTAGAATTTGGGGTTGTGAAGGGTATGAAAAGATTGTGCCATAGGGTAGATGTTACATCTTGTATCTTAAGACGGGTTGAACAACGGGAGGTATGACTTTGTATGCATAAAATTGTTCTCGGTCTTAGATAGATTTTGCATTTGTCTAGCATTCCTTTGATTGAGAGTAAAACCACCAAATAAATTTTATTTAGAAACCACCTCAAAAGACTTTCAACCAAACTTATTAAGAATGATGTAAGTCCAGTTTGCGAGACTGCACTTGATACTTTAATGAATGTGAAAGAGATGTTTTTGGTTTGATTGCTTGGATTTTATTTGGTTTCTGAGCAACGGGAATAAGTTTTAATTGAACTAGTCATGGCAAAGTACGAATAAGTAGATGTTTGTTTCCCGCACCGTTAAACCATATTTAAGGGCATTGTTTTGAATTCTTTGTTTGTGGTACGTGGATCCCTGGTGCGGTATGATGAATCCTTGGTGACGGTAAGTAGATCCTCGACGCGAGATAATGAATCCCTGTGGATAGTACGTGGATCCTCGGTGCGGTACGACAAATCCTCGGTGCAAGATGAATCCTCGGGGACGTTATGTGGACGAGCGTGGGCATGGTGTTGTCTGGATTCGATGTCCGCATCATACCCTCTCCCTTGAAAAAGTTTTAACCTCGATACTGTAAAATTTACACCAAGAGAACGCAAGTTAGCTTTCATTCGATTTTGCGAGTTTAGATTTGGGTGGTCGAGCATCTGGTTGTGATCTGCTTTGATTAGGCAAGAACTTAGGACTCTTCTAGCCTCCTTCACAGGTGTCGTGATCACCAATAGTGCTGGTTCAGTCTGGACTTGACTTTGGGACACGAATATTTCCGGTGAATCGCCTTTACACGTCATGTGAACTTTGTTGGTACCTGCAAGTTCGTTGACACTTTGGGCAAGAAACAAGTGCGTTAAGGCAGTCATGCTATCATTATAAGCAGCTAAATCAGTTTGAACCATTTCTTTTTCATATTGTGAAACAATTTCTTGTTCCACGTTATATTGTGATTTAAGACTAGAAATTGGTTCTCTATGTGTATTCACAAAGAAACTTCATTATTTTCACACTCTTTAGGTCTTAACACGTTCATAATCACTTCATCCGAATTATTAGAAACAAACTGAAGTAAGGTGCTACTTACTTGACCTTGATCCTCAATGAGTGTATCTTCCGAAATCAACACGGTTTGTTGATTTGATGATTGGTCCGGTGGTTCTTCTTGCAACAGGATGTTTTTGATGTCAACATTATCTTCTCTAGTGGCTAGCGAGTAAGACACATGCTCAGAACATTGTAGCACCTCATCATTCGTCCTTGTTTCCTCTATCTTGTTCAAGTGGCCCTGTTCGTTATCTACATATGTTTTATCACTTTTGGCACAAGACAAGTGCATAATAGATGTCAAGGAATTACTAAAAACGTGATGTGAGAAGTCACTTTTAACCTTTTCATGTGTTGCGACAGAAACGTTTGAATCCATGGGGGCATGTTGATGTTGGGCTTGTGTTTCCATCATACAAATTGTTGTCTTGGTCTTTATCCACTATTGTGCCCTCCATAACATGATTTGGACCTGAAACTTTCTCAACACTTTTGGCACTAGACAAGCATGGTAAGATAGTAATGGAAGTGTTATCGATAAAGTGAAATGTTTTAGTTTTAACCTTGGGGTGATCCGTAGGATGGTGAACACATGCTTGGTCTTGAACGCGGTCTTCCATTCATCTCCTTGACGCATTTGTACTTGATTGTATCCACTTTTTAAATCTACCTCAGAGAAAATGGTATCTCCAAGGTTGGGGTGTCTTAGAGCGGCTGGTGATGGCGATCTTACGCTTAACTTGCTGCTCAATTTGGACGACAAGGTGAAGAAGCTCGTGCATACCACTGTCTTACGTACGTCCGCTTCAACTTTCTAGCTATGCGTTCTTGGAGACTGTCAATGAACTGAGCCATAAATGCCTCTTCCAACTCTTCTAGCTCCAAGGCATTCATCAGCTTCTCGAATTCCTCAAAGTATTCATCGACCGTCCTAGTTCCCTGCGCAAGTTTACGACAACGCTTTTGTAAGTCCCTATGGTAATGATCCGGAACGTACATTGATCACGGGTGCAAAGCGGTTTCTCCTCCTCTCGGCTACGTTTCTGTCCCACCAAGCAATGGCATTGTCGATGAATTGAGCTACGGCTAGAGCCACCTTCTTACGATCTCCATATCCGTAGCATTCGAAGATGTACTCGAGTCTCCTTTCCCGATCCAAGTGGGCTTCCGGGTTGGTCTTTCCTGCAAAAGTAGGAGGGGTTAGCTTAACATCCGAGTTCCCTTCTCGAGGTTCTTTTCCTCGCACATGGTTCCTTCTCAAGGGATCTAAGTGCCTCGGGTTCTGATTCAACAACGGATCCGACGGAATGTCATCATCCAACACAAGCATCTCCTCCTCCGAGTACCGTAGCCATCTCACGGCTCCTCGTGGACGAGCATTGGTAGCTCCTTGGTTAGCATCTACGGCTCCATTGGCAGCACCAAATTTGTTTACCACGGTAGGTGAAGGTGGAAAGGGTTGTCCCAAACATTCGACGCATGCACCGAACTCTGTCTGCATGGCTCGAATCTCTTCCCTCATGGCGGCAAGCATTTGCATCACACCATCCTGGGGCACCATCTCATCAGCCATCATCCTAGTTGATCCTGTAACTTCAACAAAAACAACAACCGATCAAAGCACCAACGAATACGTGACAATCAAGCAACAAAGAATAAAACTTTTTATTTGGTTTTTTTTTTTTATTTTAAAAAACTTAAGCAAATTCAAAGGATGACATCGAATGTAAAAAGCAAGGTTTTTATTTTGGTTTTGAGTTTTTAAAAACAAAAGAAATCAAGCAACTAAAACGCAACAAGCAAATAATGAAAAGGAAACAACGAAACACGCGGACAAGAAAAGAAAAGGATAGTGAGATATGCGATTTCCTTTTCACTTTTCTCCTTTCTCACGCAAGCAATTTCGAATGCAACAATGGCGAGTAAACGACACAAACAGCAGCCCTAAACAACCAGATATAGCTTGTAAAACAAATTACTAACTCGCAAACAAGATTGACGACACAAAGAACACCAAGCAAACAAGCAAACGATTCTTTTTAGGTTTTTATGAAAGCTATGAAATAGGTTATGCGATTAGGGTTCTACTTCAACTAATAAAGGGAACCAATAAGCAGCCTAGATGAACGAATCTAACCACAACAACTCGCAAAGCAAAAGAAACAACAAAGCAACAACACGACAAAACAAACAGAAGGAAAAGAGAACAATTTTTTTTTTTTTTGATTTTTAGGTTTATGAAAACAAAACTAACAACGATTTAAGCAAATATATAAAAGGATAGAAATTGACTCTGATACCAAATGATATAAACCTCGGACGAGATGTATAACACTCAGCGAATGGAGATCGGACTAGTTGGCTTAAAATCTCTCTCTAGTGGGTTCGTTGCAAAGGGGAAGTGATGGGGAAATAAAGAGGATGGAAGATTCTTTGATACAGCGGCTCAAGACTTGTGGAATCACACACACAAGACTTAAAACTAGGGTTCTTGCAAGCGGCACTACAAGATTGAAGAAAGTTTGAGTTTTTATTGATATAAGGCGTAAAAAGTTTACAAGGCTACATGGGGACCTTATATAATGGTCCTACAGCTTGTGACCAAATTGGTCGACTAAAAAATGACATTAAAAGACTCTAAACAACAGGACTTGTAAAATAAAACTACAAGGCGTTTTTATGGGATCCAAATTAGGAAAGTCCTTCATGCCATATATAAAAAGGAATGCTTAAAAGAAATAACTAGATGGGCCTCGACCATGGTCTCTCTTGTTGTTGGTTCGTGTCTAGGCCAGACTTAAGACCTGCACAAAACGTATGGACAAAACATACCTTGTTTAAGCGCCATAGTGGCCAGATTTGGTGATGCTCGTTCTCGACTTGTGTTGGGGCTTTCTTCACTTGGTCTTCAGTAGAATCTTCAGCATTGAGTGTGTTTGAGATATCCAAGTCGTGATCTTCATTTGCTTTGTCGATCGGAGATCTCATAGCTTGTTCACGGCCCATTTTATTGCTGGCGTCTAAGTTAGGTCTGGAGTCCCTCTCGTGCTATCCGGATTTAGTGATGTTTGCTCTTAGGTTTCTTGCTTGTTTTCAGCTCCTGAACCTGTCAAGAGGTAAACCAAGTCATTGTTTTCAAATTGGCCTGAGGGAATGTACCTTGGCCCGATCGCTTCCTCCTCGCGGTCCATATCAAGTCCGCGTGGGGCTTCTAGCCGTTTGGGCAAGGTTAGGCTAGTTGGCTCCTAATATCCTCTCCACAGCTAGGTTGAATTTTTAACGAAGACTCTTGGTCTTAGATTGTGTCATAGGACCGGGTTGGACCATGGGTATCTCCGGGTCCAGTTGCGCGGATACAATGTCCTCATCAAAGACTTCTTGAAGTTTTTCCTACTCTATTTGAAGACTACACCACGTTACCAAGCTTCTAAAACAGTAGCAAATCCAAAAGCATGCGTGGAAACAATGAAGAGGAAACTTTCCTTTTTGGAAGATTTCTTTGCCTTTTCTCCCAAGAACGTATCTTTGCCTTTTAATCCAGGCTCTCCATCCATCTCACCTAAACCTAGACGTCCACTGCAACCTCAAGATCCTAAGGAGAACTCGCCTCCTTCAGCCCTTGTTCCATAATCATCTCCACTAAAGCCTAACAACCGGTTTTTCATAAAGGAGCATCTATTTACGCTCTTGTTTGATTCTTTTCCTTTTTAGTTTCTTTATGATCATTGGAGGTCTCATTACAGAGCTTATATAAGCTCCATTACTTCTTACTTTCAGTTCACGCTTTATCAATAGAAAAATATTCAGTTGTTGCTTTATTACGCTTTTGTGCCTTTTGATTCGTTCTATTGCGATTTCCTTTGTGTTTTGTGGATTCAATCACTTAGGTTACATGTGAGAATAGGTTCTTTGTGAGGAGATAGCGCTTAGAACCAGCCTCTGTTCGTGTGATTGTGGAGTCAATCACAAACCTGTTACAAATCACCTTTATTCTTCTACAACAAGCCTTTGAGTCTTTTGCTTATGTGTGCTTCTTCTTGGTGGATTCTGAGACGTGTATCATTGATATCAGAGCTTCAAAAGCTCATATCTATCAGAAAACACATGTGCCCCTACAAACTCAAGTGGTCAAATGATAGTGAAGAACTAAAGTTAACAAAACAAGTTGAGCTACCATTCTCTATAGGGCAGTATCAAGACCATATTATATGTGATGTTTCCCCTATGCAAGCTGGCCATATTTTACTTGGTAGACTGTGACAATATGATCGTGCACTCACAATGGCTGCACAAACCAATATTTGTTCTGCCTCAACAACAACTACAAAAGGAAGTATCTGATGAAAACTCAAGCTAAGGTATGTGCTAATACTAAAGTGAATTTTCATGCTGATCATACTCATTATTTCCCTCAAAACATGAATATGATAAACTTGTGTTCGCAATTTTAAGGTTTTGGAGTTAACAAGGAGCATTTCGCAAAAACACTTGGTGTGAACAGCCAGGTCCCTACTCTGGAGCTGACTGTATATAGAGAAGTCTACCACTCCATGCTGATCCAAGGTGTACCACCGGATAGTCCAAACCACAACAAACCGAAAACATACAAAGGTTAGACCTTAGAATCGCATAATCACATGAGAGCTAAGTTGCTTTCTCTTGGTGGAGGAGAATTAGTTTCAAGGTCGAAATGTAACACCCCAAATTCAAATGGCCTTTTTCCTTTTTTTTTTGCTAAAATAAAAGCCCAACCCATTATGCCAAACTCTAATTCTAAGTGTCAACAAGGGTTTTGGCTTTTGTATATATATATAAATATACATGTGTATGTATTTCTTTTTTGAAGGAGCTGTCAAAGTGAAACATGGACTCAAACCCTAAGAGTATAGCAGAGCCTTGATCCTTTCATTACCAACATCATTCGAGTTCATGCTCTTGTTGTTCTTGTTGTTCATTAGTGAGAAGATCGAGATCGTGTCGTTGCTATATTGTTGTGTTGAGTTGTCCTTATTGTTGTCGTGAGTGTGTTGTTATTAGACTGGTGGAGAGGAAAAAGCTAGTGAATCCATGACAATGGCAAATTGCGAAAGAGAGAGAGAAGAAATAAATAAAAAGAGAAAGGAAAGAGAGAGAGAGAGAGAGAGAGAGAGAGAGAGAGAGAGAGAGAGAGAGAGAGAGAGAGAGCCAAAGGAAAGAAGGAGCGACGTACGGTGGTGTTGAGACGTTGCAGAGAAGAAGGGGCCATCACCACTGCGAGGGAGAAACATTATGAGAGAAAGATCTGGTCTATGACACTAAAAAGAAGAGGAGATGAAGTAGATTGGAGCAGATAGAAGTTAAGGAAACAAATTTAGAAGCAATGGGGGAAGAACATAAAAGAAAAGGAGCAGTTTCAAGTTGGGATATTGTAAGTCATATTCCTGACAAACCAGAAGGAATAAGATAATGAGTGAGGCGCCTCTAAAAGATAATATATGTTCCTAAGAATCCACAGAAATTGACGGAGCTTGAATCCGGGTATATTCACTAAGTTATGAGCGTTGCTTTCTGGTCAAGTAACTTCTAAATCTAATAAAATTCCAGAAATCTGTTAAAACAGTTTTGTGTCTTCTTCAACGCAAAGTTTGGAGATTCAAAACTATTCTGATCGGGACCAAATTTGGTGGAGCGCTTTGTGGTACGACAGATTTGAGAATCGACGGTGGGATTAAGTTTTCAACGGTTAGTTTCTTATATATTTGTGTGTTTTCGAGATAGATTGATATAGAG
Organism: Crucihimalaya himalaica; assembly: GCA_004349715.1. Classification (NCBI taxonomy): domain Eukaryota; kingdom Viridiplantae; phylum Streptophyta; class Magnoliopsida; order Brassicales; family Brassicaceae; genus Crucihimalaya; species Crucihimalaya himalaica. The sequence continues at coordinate 1,410,221 of SMJT01000036.1, read as the reverse complement.
CAATTCTGATGAGTTGTATTGTTTGATTGGGGAAACGAGCTCAGTTTGAGCAAAAACTTTGCAGAAGCCTTTCGGATCTTTTTTCATGGAGAAAAAAAGGTGGAGGTAAAGAGTATGTCGTTGAAGCTAAGATATTAGGTTTGTCTATTTGAGGAGAAAGGAGAAGTGAATTCTTATCATCAAGTGGCTAAGGTGAGGGTGGTATTTGCGAAGCATAGTATCGTTTTCTTTTGTTATGCTTCCTGATTTAGAGCATATATGCTTAGATTTGTTTGTGTAGGATACGATTATATGATAGTATGATTTGATGATGTATGATGTTATGTGTGTTAATGGTGTGGATGATAATCTAATGTTATGTATGATGATAATGGTGTATGTATGAGGATGATATAAGTTGTGGACAATGATGGACCGACGGGTTAACCGCTGGTCAAGAACGGCTAACGAGCCCAGAAATGGGACTGTCTAAGCCACGAGGGTTAGTGAAACACCCCAACCCGGTACCATGTACCGGATCAACTCGCGGCCATAAAATTCGAGGGTAACACTTACACGGAAGTACCACTATTTTAAACTTTCTCATGACATTTCTCATCAAGTAAACATTCATCTTTGATAATTGACCAACTTTAACAATTACCTTCATCATACCTTAGCCAATCTTAGCATTCTGTCCACGTACGTCTACGTAAATCCTCGTAGTCGTCCACGTACATCCACAGAAATCCTTGTAGCCGTCCACGTACAACTCCCATTCCTTCGAGCTTCTTTCAACAGCTCCTGAACGTACCATCCTTGGACCAGCTACCTTTGTGTCATTCAAAAAAATCCCCCTTTGTACTTAGTTATTCAACCAACCACCCCACATTACCAAGCACAAAGAGAGAGATGTTCGGAGTTGGCAACGTGCTGAACATCAACCACGTTCTTCATTCTTAAAGACTTGCCATAGCCACCATTGCCTGTACACGTGATTCCTCGATCATCCTTCTCACCATCACTTGTCTACCGTCCGTGAACACCACTCAACGAATCCGCGAATTTTCATCGACAGATCCCTTGTTTTCCTCGACAGATCTCAACTATCCTTGGTTCTTCCTCGATAGATCTCGACGACCTTCCTTTTTACCTTGACAGATCTTGACGATCCTTCAGTTTCCCCGACATATCTCGTCGATCTCTCTTTTCCTCGACAGATCTCGATGATCTTCATTTTACTTCGATGGATCTCGATGATCTTGCCTTTTCCCTCGATGAACATCGATGTTCCTTTGTTTCCTTGTTAGATCTCATCGATTCCACGACACATCTACACGTTCCTCCAACTACTACGACAGATCTGGTCGATTCCACGACAGATCTACACTTATCCTCGACCGCTGCGACAGATCTTTACTTTTCCTCTAAGATCTACGGTTTCTCTCGACGGAAACTCATAATCCTCGATGCTCCTTCAAGGATCCTCGATCCCGAACGTTAGTCTTTCTCGTATTCTCCACCACGAACATAGATCCCATGTAGATCCTCCCAATACTCGATAATCAAACATGAATATTCGATTATCTCAACAGCCGTTGCCCTTTCTCGATAAATCCTGACTGTCTCTCGATAATCCTTGACGATTATCGACGATCTCTTCCAATTTTTCGACAATCGACAGCAGAACTCGACAATGTTTTACTTAGGGTTTTTCTTTCGAGTTTTCTTCTTCTGATTTCTCGTGCGACTAGGGTTTTCGTGTCCCTTCACTAAAACAATGAATCACCCTTTTTATATCATTAGTGTTTCACATAAAACCCTAATAATATACTTAATCATCAAACCTTCGTTGGGCCTAACCATTGGGCCCAAAATTGACACTTGGTCCACGAGTCCACGACGCCAGTCCATCGATCCACGACGCTGGCCCGGGGATCCTCGATGTCGGCCCGAGAGTCCACGTCACTGGCCAAACAATCTTCGATGATTTTTGATTCCATCCGAAGATTATCTGATTTCTATCGAACCTTATTTCCTTTTATCGAAGATTCCATATCTTCTTCGGGCATTATCCACTTTGTCCGTATCCTATCTGAACATGTCCGATTATTTCCATTTATGTCCGAACATTCCATTTATGTCCGAACCAATCTTGTGCGAACACCTCGATCTCCATAGTCAAAGATGCAAGTCAATTCCTCTCATATTTCAATTTCGTCAAGTGATTGTACGATCAGCCATACTAAATCAACAAGTTAATAATGCACGTCTTACATATTATCCATGACAAGCAAACATGCCAAACATCAAAAACACATAGTCAATGATGCTTGTCAGTCTCTCTCATATTTCAATTCGTCAAGTGATTGTACGATCAGCCATACTAAATCAATAAGACCATAATGTGTGTCTTACATATTTTCTTCAAGAATGATTGTCTGATCAGCCATATCAATCACCAAGATATTTCAACATTACCATGAGAAGCAATCTTGCACAAATATCAGTGACAAGGAATCTAGTGTAAGACGACATCTTAGACTTCGCCACAATCACACACTCTTTGATTTTTGGCTGTTCCTTTAGCCTAATCAATTTTACTCATTTTTTTTTTCTTATTCATCATGTAAACATAACTTGGAGTTTTCATCTTCCTTTATGAAACTCTCCAATTTCTATCTATTTTCCTCTATAGGACTTCACGGATTTGATTTTCCATAACAATCCTCATTCTTCCAACGTGAGTGACCAACTCTTACGTGGAAGAATTCTCGTTCTTGTGAAGTTTCCCTCACTTCACTTTTCTGACAACTTACTTTGTCTTTAATAATTCGGCTTAGGAATCTCCAATTCCTTTCGTGCAACTACAAGTCTCACTTTCAGGACTTCCTTGTCCTTATACTTTTAGAGAATTCTAGATTTCCATCTAGACGTTCCACTAAATCACTTCCAAGTAATCCATCATTTATAAAATGATTTTTACGAATTTCCTTGTTCGCATCAGTTTACTTCCAAAGAAGTATGTTTTCCTACATCACTTCTCGGAGATACATTTCCTCTTGAATATTATTAAAGTCCATGTTAGTTAATCATACTCCACAGCCTTTCTTGGCCGGCAGTATCCATCACTAACACCATTTCTTGGACACGGTCTTATCCAAGACCGATTTGATTCTTTCCCGAACCTTTTCTTCGGAACTTCTTAAGTTCTTGACAACTTTCCATTTGTCCTTTAGAAGTTTTTCCAACTTAACTCCTTCGGATTCAATGCGTCCACAGCATCTTTAGTGGTTCACCGCCCATAGTCTTTTCGAGACTTAGCGTGATTCAACATTTATCGAATCTTACCTTTCGATTTAAAACTAAAAGGACTTTTTCCTTTGATCCGTTTAACGAACAACAACATGGTTTTTATTCAGCCTTATTCCTTGGCAACTTCCTTAAGCTCCAACCTCATTCTTAGCAATCCATTTCCTTAGGAAAGATTTTACAACAATCTGGAGTTCATTCCCTTTTTCCTTAAGGAATTTACAACGCTTTTACGGACTACTCGTGCAGGCCTTCACTAGAATGTTAGATACCCATCTAAGCATTCTTAACAATTCAACTTTAATTAGGCGTTCCATTGCCATTAACATTCTTTTTCAAAAATTCATTATTCGAACTGTCTTTTGCCAAAATCGTTTCTACACTTTGCCATTATCTCCACTTTGAGTTTTTCATCCGTTCACTAGTCATCATTCATTCATTCCGAATAATGACTCCTCCACCTCCTTTAGTCATTATCCAAATGACTTTCATAATTCCTTTTCAACGACTTCATCAAGGTGCAAAACCAACGTTTTACACTTAGTCATTTTCCTATGACGTTTATCAATCACTCTCGATGATTGATTGAGTTAGCAACAAAAATCTATACTTAGTCATTTTCCAATGACTTTAGTCAATCATTTCCGATGATATGACTTAGTTGGTTTTTAACTCTAAAATGTGTACTACTTCCACTTTTGAAACTTAGCATCCGTCCCACATAGGACCACATTCACTATCGGGTTTCCTTACCCAATAACTTTTAACTCGATCCTTCTCGGATCTGGTTCCATGAATACGTGCACCAATGCTTGTCCTTAGCATTTTTCGCATCACCATTGCTTTTCCTTAGCAATTTCCACATTACCTCTGATTTTACTTGGCAATTTCCGCTTACCACATGCTTTTCCTTAGCATCCTCCATGATACCAATTCTTTTCTTAGGAAGTTTCACCTTAACAATGCTTATTCTTAGCAATGTTCATTTCCCGAATGCTTTTCCTTAGCATTCTACACGTTGTCTATGCTTTTTTCCTTAGCAACTTTCCGTGTCTAGTCCTTTTCCTTTGAATTTTCACGCTCTAATGTTATTCCCTTAACATTCTTCTTGTATAATCCTTTAGACTTGTCTTTGTCCTTTCAAGACTTTGTCCTAGAACCATCAATGCCCCTTCCTTGAACTATTCACGTTCTGTCCTAGAACCAACTCCGCTCTGATACCAAATTGAAACACCCCAACCCGGTACCATATACAGGATCAACTCTCAGCCATAAAATCTGAGAGTAACACTTCCACGGAAGTACCACTATTTTAAACTTTCTCTTGACATTTCTCATCAAGTAAACATTCATCTTTGATAATTGACTAACTTTAACAATTACCTTCATCATACCTTAGCCTATCTTAGGATTATTGATATATCATGGTTTTTACCCGTTTTTAGCCATGATATAAGTCCTTTTTGTTGAGTCTTTTCTTTAGTTTTAGAGTCTTTAAGGTTCTTTTCAAGCTACAAGCACATATGGAGCTAATTGGAGGATTTGGAAGCTTTTGAAGCAATCTGGAGTTGAAGCCGTTCGGGAACAAGCTCAACATCGATCGACACCATTCGTTTGGAAGAACCACGACCAAAGAACGTGGCATCGATCAATACCACTTACAGCATCGGTCGATGCCAGTGACCAGAACGCGAGACAAACCCCAAGATTATCCAGAAGCTTTCCTTATTTTGAAGATAACTCCAAAACGTTTTGATTAGCTATTTAATTAGGTTTTACAGCCTCCAGAAGAAGAGGGTTGTGATTTCTGGAGATAGAGTTTTCTGCAATTGAATCTTTTGGAGAAGAACTCTTGACCCTCTTTGTATTCTTACTCTATTTCATTGTTTTATATGATATCTATTCTATTCATGATGTTTATTGCTTTCACCATGTCTGAGTAGATTCTCTGTTAGGATTAGGGTTACTTAAATGTTTTTTTTTTATTTTTTTTTTTTTATTTATTTTTTGGGAATAATCTATAGAGCTTTTCACCTAGACTTGAGATTAATGCTTATACTAGCCTCGCGAACTAGAATTTGATGTTAGGTTGTTTGATTGGCACGAAAGTGTGATTGAGTGCATGATCTAGTGTTTGGTGAGCAAAAGCCCTATTCGCAAAGAAATTTGGTTTAGGGATTTTGTGAACAATTGAACTTGAACTTTAATGCTTGTTTAAATTCATAGAATTTGCAAAGAAATTTGGAATTCTAGGTTTAGGCATAGATAGTTTTCGCAACGACAGTTGGTTTACTTTACATCTGTGATTCAAGTTTGAAAAGCGGAGCTTAATTTATTCCTGACAATTGGTTTGATTTGATAATTCTGATTTGCCTGCAAGTTTCCCTAAGCCTAGCGTTTTCCTCCATTGATTTTATATCCTTGATATTTAATTGTTTTGTCATTCTTAATTCCATCTATTCTGCTTAGCTTAGTTCATATTTCTTGATCTATTGAGTGTCATCTTGAGTCTTTGTGGTTCGACCCCTAAAATACTGTAGCGACTGCTTAGATACTTTTAGGATATTAGTTTTGAGCATATCAATTATGTCCACTTGTCCACGTACGTCTACGTAATCCTCGTAGCCGTCCACGTACATCCACATAAATCCTTGTAGCCGTCCACGTACAACTCCCATTCCTTCGTGCTTCCTTCAACAGCTCTCGAACGTACCATCCTCGGACCAGCTACCTTTGGGTCATTCAACAAAATCCCCCTTTGTACTTAGTTATTCAACCAACCACCCCACATAACCAAGCACAAAGAGAGAGATGTTCAGAGTTGGCAACGTGCCGAACATCAACCACGTTCTTCATTCTTGAAGACTCGCCACAACCACCATTGCCTGTACACGTGATTCCTTGATCATCCTTCTCACCATCACTTTTCCACCGTCCGTGAACACCACTCAACGGATCCGCGAACTTTCATCGACAGATCCCTTGTTTTCCTCAACAGATCTCAACTATCCTTGGTTCTTCCTCGACAGATCTCGACGATCTTCCTTTTTACCTCAACAGATCTCGACGATCCTTCAGTTTCCCCGACAGATCTCGACGATCTCTCTTTTCCTCCACAGATCTTGATGATCTTCATTTTACTTCGATGGATCTCGATGATCTTGCCTTTTCCCTCGATGAACATCAATGTTCCTTTGTTTCCTCATTAGATCTCATCGATTCCACGACAGATCTAAACGTTCCTCCAACTACTGCGACAGATCTCATCGATTCCACGACATATCTACATTTATCCTCGACCGCTGCGACAGATCTTTACTTTTCCTCGAAGATCTACGGTTTCTCTCGACGGAAACTCGTAATCCTTGATGCTCCTTCAAGGATCCTCGATCTCGAACGTTAGTCTTTCTCGTATTCTCCACCACAAACATGGATCCCATGTAGATCCTCCCAATACCTGATAATCGAATATGAATATTCGATTATCTCAACAGCAGTTGCCCTTTCTCGATAAATACCGACTGTCTCTCGATAATCCTTGACGATTATCGACGATCTCTTCCACTTTCTCGACAATCGGCAGCAAAACTCGACAATGTTTTCATTCGAGTTTTCTTCTTCTGATTTCTCGTGCGACTAGGGTTTTCGTGTCCCTTCACTAAAACAACGAATCACCCTTTTTATATCATTAGGGTTTCACATAAAACCCTAATAATACACTTAATCATCAAACCTTCGTTGGGCCTAACCATTGGGCCCAAAATTGACACTTGGTCCACGAGTCCACGACGCCAGTCCATCGATCCACGACGCTGGCCCGAGGATCCTCGATGTCGGCCCGAGAGTCCACGTCGCCGGCCAAAGAATCTTTGATGATTTTTGATTCCATCCGAAGATTATCTGATTTCTATCGAACTTTATTTCCTTTTATCGAAGATTCCATATCTTCTTTGGGCATTATCCACTTTGTCTGTATCCTATCCGAACCTGTCCGATTATTTCCATTTATGTCCGAACATTCCATTTTTATCTGAACCAATCTTTTCCAAATGTTACTCCCTCGACCAATCACGCGGATTTCTCGGAAATGAGCTGCCAGACTCGTTTTTCCTCGGACATTTGGATTTCCTTCGACCATTCTTCGCATTTCAACACCGATCCTCGGACCATCCTCGTTGGTCCTCGAGGATCCTCGATGATTCGGATAGAATCCTTGGACGCGGGTGTTACAGTCAGCCTCCACTCATGTGGTTCTACTCATATATTGGACCTAACGATGTATGAATGTTTTATTGTGAATAAGATGATTGTTATGAATGGTGATGTTTAGAAAGTTAAGCATGTTATGTTGATTGCTTGTGTCTAAGTATGCGTGTTATGATGATTGTTGCATAGCTTTAGAAATGTTCTATGTTTTAGTGGGCATAGTTGATCCCCTCACTAACTATTCTTTCCTCACCCCCTTTTTCCCTTTTTCCTCAGCTTAGTAAGCTTCAAGAGTTTCTGATTGAAGCTTTTGTTCATGGGTAAACTTTTAAAGAAAGCATTTTGGCAAGGTTGGATTTATAACGCGTTGTCTTGGCCTATATGGCTGGACACGTGTTACATTTGGTATCAGAGCCGATTAAGGCCACCCCAGTTTTGACCCGAAGGGTCAGATTTTGAAAACCATTTTCATAAAAGTTTTTTTTGAAAAAAAGAGATTTTGAATGATTGATTATGTGAATTGCTTGAGCTTGATGATTGATTGCTTTGATTGGATTGAGTGTTTTTTTTCTTTTGGCTGAATTTTATATCCATGCTTGGTTTCTTGTTTTGAGGAGGCTTAGTTGCATCTTCCGTTTTTCGTGAATTTAATTCAAGATCCCCATGTTTCATATGATTTAGGGTGTGGGTTAGAAGTGTCAGTGAAAGTCAGTTTGTCAGGATAGCCAAAGAAGGTCGGAGGTTAAGGTAACTAAGAAAGGTAATAAGAAGTACTAAAAAGAAACGACCTCAGAGACATGTAAGGTAAGACGGATATAACCCCTTGGAAATGTGTAGCGATGTTAAAGTAACCAAGGATAGGGGATGGAGCTCCTAGAACTCATAAAAAAAATGGGAAGAAACCCCATGACAATGAGTAGATATGAAATCTGAGAACCCACGTAAAGCTATAAGGATTATCATCTTATGCCAATATGATGTTGTATAAAAAAATTCTACTTGCGCGAAAGACATGTCTACAATATCATGAGCAACTTTGGGAGAGTACGGGGTTGACCTGGAAATGTAGAGAATATCATCTAAGCTTTGTATAAGCTTGTAGGTAAACCTTTACCATGGAGATGGTAAACCTGAATGATAATCAAATACGATAAATTGGATTGACCTAGTGGTTGCGACCCCAAGCAAAAGATCAGTTTTGGTTAGTTAGTATGGCAAAAGCAATGCTCTATGACATGAGTAAGGACAATTGCTCAAACCATGAATACATGAACTCTAGCATGCTAACAATATTTCTTAGGAATAGAGATCTATGAAGAATGGAAATGTGATGGGAAGTAAAGAAGAACTCTTTCCGAGAAAAAGTCATTGGAGTTTAAAAAAATGTGGAAGGACACCACACGATGACTCATAGGATGGAATCTTAAAAAAATGTGTATGTGTCATGGATGATTACAACAAGTGCTAGTTATGCTAATGGAGAGTGGGCTGTGTATGATTTCATTGGCTTTGGTGAAGTTATCTTTACTCGAATGGAAAAGAGTATGGTGACAATGGAAATTGCTAGTGGATTGTGAGAGACAACGAGCAATAACGATGCAACTTGGGTGGTTGTCGAGCAGGATAAGATAATTTTTATATTGTGAATGGAGAAACGCTTTGACAATGGACATCCGAATTAAAACAAAAAAAATGTGGAATTAAAGCAAACAAGGTTAAGAATTCAGAAATGATATGGAAAAAAAATTTACAGTTTCCCCCTTGGTATAAACATATTGAGGATAGGTATAACATAATTCAACCTCAATCTTTATTAGTGACAAACAGGTGAGCCCTTTGAAAGATGCAAGTGAGAGTTTAAGAATCTAAGCATCCTCTACAGATTGAAGAATTGAAGAGATAGCTACAATGGAGGGAAGAGTTAAACCTAGAGGGAAGAGACCCATCTTAGAGCGAATTCAATCCTCTACAGAGAAGTCTACACAGGAAGAGTTACCGATAAAAGCAAATGGGAGGAGACCAGCTCTAGAATGAGTGGAGCAAGTCATAGTTCCTTTAAACTCGGTCTTTGACAGATTAGGAGCTGCGAAAGGGCTAGCGGATGTCACTATTACTCTGAATGGAGTTGCCGCTGAACCTCATAAAGGGAGAACCTCTCCCAAAGCTAAGAAGAATTTGACTAATGATCTTGAGATTGCAGGTAATGTTTTCCCTATGGATGAGCTAGAGGATTTAAGTTTGGTTCAAAGTGGAGAAGCTATTTCGGAGGAGATTGAAGTAGTTTCTTTCTCTATGGCTACAAGACGCAAACCTGGCCCTAAACCAGGTTCCAAACGGAAGGTGCCTCCCAAAAAATTGGCTAAACGCGACAAAGAGGGGCCAGCCCTGGAACGACAGAAGCTTCAAAGTTTCAGTCTGTCATCCCGATAAGAAGCTCTCTTAGGAAGAAATCAAGCGGAGATAGAGGTGCAGGTAGCCCATCCAAGCTAGGGGTTTCATCATCTTTACCTCATTTTGAGGATACTTCTCTTGTTGAGTCGATTAATAAGGCCTTAAGAGTATCTCCAATGTATTGCACTATTTTTTACGCTAAAATAGAGTAACTTTAATGTATTACTCTATCTTCTACTCTAAAAAGAAGTTTCTAAGTATATTCTTATTTTTTATTTTGTTACTAATTGCTAAATAATACACTTTATTTATAAAACTTAAAAATTAACCCATTGATATTTTTCTTTCAAAACTTCTTAAATTATGAAAATATTTAAAATTAACCATAAAAATATCAAAACAAAAATAAGCTACTTTGGGAGAAGAAGGAAATAAGCTACTTTTTGAACAATTAAAGAACTACGCATTGAAAGAGTTTAAAAAAGAAAACAAATTTTTGTTCCAAGACTTGAACTCGATACCGGATCCAAATCTTCGTGCATATGTTCAAAGTGAATAAACAATGATTTATTTAAAAAGGGCTGAACAACAACAATATCAACAAGATCGGCCTCAACCTGATTCGTTTGGACAGTATTTTAATAATTTGGGTGGATCCGGAAGCGATTTACTGTATTATTAACTCATTAAATCATTAATTTTTGTTGTTTTAAATTTATATTATGTATTTTAAGTTCAGTTTTCAATGTTTTTTTATTATTTATTATCAGTTTATGGTTTTATGTCATTGTATTTTATATTTAAAAATATATTATAAGATTCTAAAACTTTGTTTGTTAAATAAATTATTATAGCTCTTAAAATAAAATAACTTAAAATTATAGGGACTAGTTTATAAATGAAAAAGTGTAACTCTAAAATAGGGTGGAAAATAGGATTACTCTATATTTGGAGTAATAAATAGGTTTACACTATTTTTGTGTTGAAAATAGAGTGGGGTTGGAGCAGATTTTACTCTAAAATATAGTTTGGTGTAGGATTTAGAGTGGGGTTAGAGATGCCTAATGCCTACTATTTGTAAGGGTTTGGCGGGTTCCCTTAAACAACCTGTTTCTCAATGATTACATCAAGTTGGAATTGTCAAGGGTTTGGAATCACCCTTACAGTTCGATGTCTAAGGGAAATAAGACTGAAATTGTTTCCTGACATAACGTTTCTCATGGAGACAAAAAAAATCAAGATAATTATGTTTTCAATATTTTTCAGTGGATGGGAAATGAACAAAAATTTACAGTACCCCCCTTGGGTATGAGTGGAGGACTAGCTCTTTTTATAGAAAAATCATGTGGATTTAGAAATACTTTCGTCTTGTGCGAATTTTAATGACACCCATGTCAAGTATAAATCCAAAGTTTTCTTACCTTTGTGTATGGTCACCCGGAGTTTAGCAAAATGAAGGAGGTTTGGGACCGCCTATCGGAGATTGGTGCAGGATGTAGTGGTGCGTGGCTTCTAACTGGGGATTTCAACGAAATTGTTGACAAAGAGGAAAAGAAAGGTGGCCCAGCTCGCTCAAAAGGTCCATTTGTGAATTTTAGGAGCTACTATTCTCAGAATGGACTATGGGATGTTAAATATTCTGGAAATCCATTCTCTTGGCGGGGTATGCGGTATAATCACTTTGTTAGAGTTCGTCTCGATAGATCCATCTCTAATGATGGTTGGCTTGAGGATTTTCCTTTTAGGTCTGAATATTTACGTTCCGAAGGATCAGACCATCGACACGACTCTAAAGCAAAGCGGATCAACGAGGAGGACCAATAGAGTCATCAGGGATCAAGTAGTAACTACTTAAAGGATGGACATAACGAATATAATGAAAAGTTATAATGGATACGGCAGAGTATGGTAAATAGTAAAGAGAACTTCTCGAGAGATGAGTATTTTGACTTCAGAGAAGTATAGTAATCCAAAAAGGGTAGTGAGAACGATGCAAAAATGTTTAAGTTCTAGGGAGGAACTCTTTGACTTACACGGAGGAAAGAAAGGAAATGACGTGTGATGTCTTAAGGGGGAAACCTTGGACTACAAACAGAAGAAGAGAATCGAATGACAAAAGATTATGAAGTAGAAAAAAGAGAGAGACAACAATTGTGAGACAAAGAAAGTGAACATAGGCGATTAGAATAGAGGTATATTAAAAGAAGATACGACAAAGAAAATTGAGAAGGTGGCAATTAGAGACACAAAAACATAGAACAACATCGACAAACAAATATCCATAAGCAATTAGGAAAGTTCTGAAGAAATATTCCAAAATCACTAGATAAAGATCTAAGAATAAGAAGCAAAAAAATTTAAAAGAGATCACCAGAGATGCTCAAAGGAAGGAACCCTAAGGATAAAAAAGCTAGAAGATGAAGACAAAGTGGAACCTCGCTACATTTTAGAATTTGGGGACGTATTCTAATAAAGGGGGGAGAATGTAACGCCCCGTACCAGGACTAGTGGTACGTGTGGCAGCAAACTACGACATACGGTATTGGTATGTGGACAAATGTGGACCATAGTAAGCATACGACCAAAACTAGAAGAAAGGAAGAAGTAGTTCGATGGAAATTCCTTACAAGACAAAAAAGGAACAATCACCAAAAGAAAAACATAAATCAACGACAATTGTACAATGGAATTAGTTGAGATTCCTAGGTTGTTGTATGGATTGTCGAAAGAGGATGAAGGGAACAGGTTACAAGGGAAGTGTTTACCATTGAATACAAGTGTCGTAATGGGTACCAAAAGAAATAAAGCCAAGTGCGGAAAACACCAAGGTATGGTTTGGATAGACATGTCCGGACATGGATGGGTGATCGAGCCGTGGACTGCTGACAAGCATGGGAAGCTACTGGTATCAGAAAAGTACATGGCCAGAACAGTACATGGCCGGAAGAGTAATATCAGTGGCCAGAACTGATGAGGACATTGTAGTCGGGCAACCAAATCCGGTGATACCCACTGTCCAACCCAGTCCCATATCACATTTTGGGACCAAGAGCCTACATTAAAAGTTAACCCCAGATTTGGAAAGGATCCTAGAAGCCAATGAACTGGAATGAACGAGCCAAACTCCATCCGTACGCTAGGGGATCCACCCGGACAAGATATGGACCGTGAGAAGGATGTGGCCATGCAAAGGTACATTCGCTCAGGCCAACTTGAAAACAATGGTTTTGTTTATCTCTTGACTGGTCCAGGAACTGAGAAAAAGCAAGAAACCAAAGAAAAATCATCGCAAGAGCTGAATGGCACGAGAGAGACTCTGGACACGCTTAACTTAGCCGCTAGCGATCAATTTGCTTATAAACAAGTTTTGGGATCTCTGACCATCAATGAAAGCGAAGATCACAACTCGGACACATCAAACATACTCAAGGCTGAAGATCCTACTGAAGACCATGTGAAGGAAGCCCCAATACAAGCCAAGAACGATCATCACCAAGTCCAGCCATTCTTGCGTTTAAAAAGGGTATGTTTTGTCCATACATTTTGTGCAGGTACTTAGACTTGGCCCAATGGTTAGAGTGCTACCCAGGATAAGAAGGGACCATGGATCGAGGCCCTATTAGTTATTTCTTTTATCTTTTATTTTGTGTATGGCGTGTAAGACTTTCCTAATTTGGATCCCACATAAACGCTTTGTAGTTTTTACTTTAGAACTCCTGTCGTTTAGAGTCTTTTCTTGTTGTTTCTTGAGTCGAGCTGATAGGTCACAAACTGAAGGACCCCTTTATAAGGTCTCCCTGCAGCCTTGTACGTATTCTTTTCACGCTTTTACATCAATAAAGATCAAACTTTTCTCTTGAAGCTTCTGCTTGCAAGAACCCTAGCTTTTGCCTATGAGAGCGAGTTCACAAGCAACGAGTTTGTTGTTTAAAAGAGCCTTACATACTCTTTGTGGTGCCATCAATCCCTCGCCATTTCCTCTTGACATCAATCCCACTAAAGAGAGCATCTAAGCCAACTAGTTAATCACCATCCGTTCATTTAGTTGTAAGACTCGTTTGAGTCTTATACCATTTGGAATCAGAGCCGAAAGTTTTTAGCCACCATGTGTTTTCTATCCTTTACCTATTTGCTTGAATCTTGTTGTTTGTTTTAAATTATATAAACCAAATACCAAATGAAAAGTCTTCTCTCTTGCTTCTGTTTGTTTGCCTTGTTGTTTTTTTGTCCTGTCGAGTTGTGATGTTTCGTTTTGTTTGTCTAGGCTGCTGTTTGGTTCCCTAGATAAGTTGAGATAGAACCCTAATCGCATAAATTGTCTTTTGTTGTGTGCTTTCATGTTTGTTGAATTTGATTCTATGAGTTTAAGCGGGTTGTTTTGAACATGATTCATCAGGTTCTCTGAAGTAAAATATTGAAGATCGATTGTTTCACCAACTGAATCGCTGAGGGCTGGATACGGTAGTCACCTTTTTGTGGCATAAGTGGATGGATAGCGGTTCTCCCAGCATAGAATCGATTAGGAGCATTGAAATCTCTTAAGATAGGCTCTGCATCGACATGCAAACAGCTCGATTGGTTATGGTGACCGATCAGTTGGTCAATATGTTCGTAACCAATCGGCGGTGGTGGTGCATCGATCGGTTACCCATCAGCTTCAAAACTGATCGTTGGTTCCTCATCTCCGATTAGTTGACGGTTGTTTTCACCAACGTTTCCGTCTTCGACAGCTTCCTCAACGATCTTTTCATCACCGTGTGACACGATCCTCCCAAGGATTCTTCACTCTCAAAGTTGGTAGATGGATAATCCTTTGGACGATGGATGATGAAGCCTCAACGAAAGGATGGTGGAGCAAATGGTCGCACAAGAGTTGCAGAAAGCTCTTGATTTACCTATCCCTTGGATATGACGCACCAAGTCGGACTAATCCCCTGGATATGACGCACCAAGATGGATTTTGTGATTGTTGGATATTACACACCAAGCAATCGGTTGTGTTCACAAGGAATAAAAGAGAATCACTTTCAAAGAAAAGAAGTTTTATAAAAAGGTTGTGTGTTTTTCCAATTGGGATTACATGAATATAAAGGGAAAGAAAACTTGAAATAAAAGATATAAATTTAATTGTCTTGAAACTAAAAGAAATAAAGATAGATAGTTGAATTAGAATTCAACTCTTGATGTTTCCACTTCTTCCAACGTGGCTTTTGGCTTCCATTTTCGTCATCTTCTTTAGCAACAAAAATGAGACATTTAATTTGGGCTTTCTTGGACTTAAATAAGGTTCAAAATGGGCTAGACTTGATAGACTTGCTCCCCTAAAGAATTCTGGATACTCTCTTTATCCAAAAGCTTTTTAATCAGCCTGTTTAGTGCCTCCTTAATCTTCTTGGCCTTAGCTCTAGTCACTGGTCCAACGGGTACAAGCAAGGCATCCTCTTGGTCATTCTTGCTTCTCATGATATTCATATCATCCCGCTCCTCTTGAAAAAGATTTGACCCACATCAAAAGAAGTCAAGTCAGCAACATTGAAATAATTACTCACACTATACCCACCTTGCAAGTCTAGCTTATAAGCATTGTCATTGATCTGCTCTAAGACTTGGAATGGACCATCTCCTCTTGGCTTTAGTTTGGACTTCCTTTGTGATGGAAAGCGCTCTCTTCTCATATGAACCCAAACCCAATCTCCTGGTTCAAAGATCACCTTGCGTCGTCCTTTGTTTGCTTGCTTTTGGTACTGCTTAGTCCTCTTCTCAATGTTCACTCTTGCTTTCTCATGAATCTACTTAACAAGTTCAGCCTTTCTTTTGCCATCATGCAGTTGTACTTTGAACTTAGCTTGTTTGCAAGTTACACATCTACCACATATTCTCTCCACGTTCCTGCAAAATAGACAAAGTTTTGGCGACTCCAAAATGCCCCATTAGTCCTCCCCCATGCAATTCCCTAACAAGAAGATCCTTCATAAAACAATTAGTGATATATCATGGTTTTTACCCACTTTCAACCATGATATAAGTCATTTTTCTGAGTCTTTTCAGTAGTTTTAGAGTCTCTTAAGTTCTTTTCAGGATATAGGCACACATGGAGCTAAATTGGACTATTGGAAGCATTTGAAGCAATCTGGAGTTTAACAGTTCGAGGTATTAAGCTCAGCATCGATCGACACCTGCGAAGCATCGATCGACGCCATCCCTTTTGGAGAGACACGATCAAAGATCCTAGCATCGATCGATACCATTTACAGTATCGGTCGATACCAGTGATCAGAACGCGCAACAAGACCCGAAGATAAAGCAGAAGTTTTCCTTATTTTTCGATTAGACTCCTAAACGTGTTTTAGCTATATAATTAGGTCTTTCAGCCTCCAGAAAGAGAGATTGGATTTTCTGGAGATAGAGTTTTCTGCAATTGAGTTTTTGGGAGAAGAACCTTGAACCCTATTTGTATTCTTACTCTGTTATATTTATGATATCTATTCTATTCATGATGTTTGCTTCATTCACCATGTCTGAGTAGATTCTCTATTAGCGTTTAGGGTGTTTAAAAGGTGTTTGATGAATTATTAGATCTGATTTATTTGTTAAGGACTATCCATAGAGCTTTTCACCTAGACTTGAGATTAATGCTTATTCTAGCCTCGGGAACTAGAATCTGTTGTTAGGTTGATTAATTGCACGAAAGTGTGATTAGTTTCTTGTACTAGTGTTTGGTGAGCAAAAGACATATCGCAAAGAAATTTGGTTTAGGATTTTTGTGAACAATTGAACTTGATCGTTAATGCTTGTTTGAATTTATAGAATTTGCAAAGAAATTTGGAATTCTAGTTTAGACATAGATAGTTTTTCGCAACGACAGTTGGTTTACTTTATATTTGTGTTTCAAGTTCAGAGCAGAGCTTATTTCATTCTGACATTTAATCTGATTGATATTTCTGATTGCCTGCAACTTCCCGAAAGCCTAGCGTTTTCCCATTGATTTACTACCTTCGTTTTAATTCGTTTTGGTACTTTTGTTTACATTTATTTCGCTTAGCTTAATTCACATTCTGAAATCTATTGAGTAAACATCTTGAGTCTTTGTGGTTCGACCCCTAGAATACTACAGCTACTGCTTAGATACTTTAGGGTATTATATTTGAGCATATCAAATTTTGGCGCCGTTGCCGGGACTTTAATTTTAGCATTAGATTACGGTTTAGAATTTCGACTAAGTTGTTGAGCATCGATCAATACCCCTTGGTATCGATCGATACCCGTTATTATTTCTGTCACTTACGTGATTTAACTTCTGTGTTGCAGGTGTATGCACATCGAGAGACCAGAAGGAGCAAGAACAAGCAGTTGACCAGTCTATCTAACAAGGAACTAGCTGAATTAGAGCGTACGATCAAAAGCAAAAGAAACAGGCTGAGATGAACAATCCGATTGTACTTGCTCGTGATGAGGCTGGGGTTTTGAGAGATCAGGAAGGTTACCTGTGTGACGCGCAAGGACAGAGCTTGATGCAGAAGGAAACATTGTTGCCCCTGCACCGGTAGCTAATGAGGTAATCCCACCGGCTGTGCGTGGGAATGTTGGGAATGTTCAGGTTAATCGCGCCAAAACGCTTGGGAGTACAACAGAACAGATCAGTTCTATGCAAACCGATATGCGATTCGTATTCCAACTTTCCAGAGAAATGACTTTTGAGCTGAAGCCTGCCTACTACACTCTTGTAGGCCAGCACCCTTTTCACGTCTTTCTCATGAGCATCCCATGGACATATCGAGAGGTTCGAGGATTTGGTCCCCAATATCAAATACAATGGAGTGTCCAATGATTTCCTCTTCTGTAAGCTCTTCCCATACGCTAAGCCAAATCAATCAAGCGAGAATATAAATATGCAGAATTAAAAGATGTAAAATCAATGGAGAGGATATAGGCCTAGGGTATTTCTCAGGAAATCAAGGAATGTAAACAAATCAATCAACAGGGTTCAGGTTAGGCACTGTTCTCGAACTCAAATCACTAAGATATAATTAACCAACTTTCGTTGCGAAAACTATCTAAGTCTAAATCCTAGAATTCCAAATTCCTTTGCAAATCCTAAAAGATCTAACCAGCTTTAATGTCCAAGTTTGATATGTTCACAAAATAATTAAACCAAATTCCTTTGCAGATAATTATTTTGCTCACCCTAGGTTTCTGTCAGGTTATCAATCTCACTTCCGTGACTAATCAACAATCCTAAATCTAGATTCCAGATTCGTCAACCTAGAACTAGCCTTGAGAACAACCTATGGTGAAGAACTCAATTGTTATGAACCCTAACAGATCAATCTATCTAGCAAACCATGAAATCCTTAATGAGAAAACCCTAAACCTAAAAGGGATCTACTCAGACATGCAGAATGAAGCAAACAACATGATTGAATAGATCATCAAAGTAAGAAATAACAAAGGGTTCAAAATCTTCTCTCCCGAACAGAGTTTCAGACTTGTCTCCTCAAAAGCATAAACTAGAATTAAAATAAAATCAAGCACAGAATAAGCGTAGCCTAAACAGGTGGCTGAAAACCCTATTTATAAGTCTAAAACACGTTCTGGGCTTTCTTGTAAATAATAAAGTCTTCTGGGCCAAAAAGCAGATTCTTCTAAGTCGTAGAAAGTCGCGTTTTCCTTTCCTGCAGTCGGCATCGATCGATACCAGCTGGTATCGGTCGATACCAGGACATTTCTGGTGTTTGCCAGACTTTTGATCGCACCGTTGGAATAACTTTTGATCGCACCGTTGGAATGGCTTCAAACCACTTCCAAATGAAAGCTAATCCATTGATCTATCTCGTGTCCAAATTTGAGCTCAATCCATCGGTGAGAACGTCTTCAACGAATGCCACAAAGCTCCAGAATGCTCTAATATCTCCAATTAAGCTCCAAACATGCTAAAACCTGAAAAGACTCTAAAAGACTACAAAAACACTAGAAAGACTCGGTAAAAAGGACTTATATCATGGTCTTAAATGGGTAAAAACCATGATATATCAATGACTTTGTGGAGTTTGTGTGTTTTCGGAAGTAGAATGGTTTGGAGTCACCGAATGTATAGATTTGCGGAAGTATGAACGTCTTGGGATGGCTCCAAAGAGAACATAAAGAGAGATAAGTCTGGGAGAGAGGAAAATAATACCAAAAGTGTGCAATTTGGGTGGTTCTTTAGTCACGATATCGCATGAGGAAGAATCTAGAAGGTTCCTGAATATCAACAGTAGTGATGAAACGGCAATGAGGAATTTAGTATGATTGATGCTGTGAGATAATGAGTGGATACTGGGAAGCTGCCATTGTCTACGGAGAAGTACATGGTGGTCAGATCCGAAACTGTTTAGGTGACAACTGGAGCTTGGAAAATGGGTCATTACAATATCTCAAGAAAAGGTGAGTCTCCATGTTTTTCAAACATCTTTCTCTGTTTGGTTTTCTGTTTGCTTGAGGGCAAGCAAAGACTAAGTCTGGGGGAGTTGATATATCATGGTTTTTACCCACTTTCAACCATGATATAAGTCATTTTTCTGAGTCTTTTCAGTAGTTTTAGAGTCTTTCAAGTTCTTTTCAGGATATAGGCACACATGGAGCTAAATTGGACTATTGGAAGCTTTTGAAGCAATCTAGAGTTTAACAGTTTAAGGTATTGAGCTCAGCATCGATCGACACCTGCAAAGCATCGATCGACACCATCCCTTTTGGAGAGACACGATCAAAGATCCTAGCATCGATCGATACCATTTACAGTATCGGTCGATACCAGTGATCAGAACGCGCAACAAGACCCGAAGATAAAGCAGAAGTTTTCCTTATTTTTTGATTAGACTCCTAAACGTGTTTTAGCTATATAATTAGGTTTTTCAGCCTCCAGAAAGAGAGATTGGATTTTCTGGAGATAGAGTTTTCTGCAATTGAGTTTTTGGGAGAAGAACCTTGAACCCTATTTGTATTCTTACTCTGTTTTATTTATGATATCTATTCTATTCATGATGTTTGCTTCATTCACCATGTCTGAGTAGATTCTCTGTTAGGTTTAGAGTTGTTTAAAAGGTGTTTGAAGAATTATTAGATCTGATTTATTTGTTAAGGAATATCCATAGAGCTTTTCACCTAGACTTGAGATTAATGCTTATTCTAGCCTCGCGAACTAGAATCTGATGTTAGGTTGATTAATTGGCACGAAAGTGTGATTAGTTTCCTGAACTAGTATTTGGTGAGCAAAAGACCTATTCGCAAAGAAATTTGGTTTAGGATTTTGTGAACAATTGAACTTGATCGTTAATGCTTGTTTAAATTTATAGAATTTGCAAAGAAATTTGGAATTCTAGGTTTAGACATAGATAGTTTTCGCAACGACAGTTGGTTTACTTTATATTTGTGTTTCAAGTTCAAGAGCGGAGCTTATTTCATTCCTAACATTTAATCTGATTGATAATTCTGATTGCCTGCAAACTTCTCGAAAGCCTAGCGTTTTCCCCATTGATTTACTACCTCGTTTTAATCGTTTTGGTACTTTTGATTACATTTATTTCGCATAGCTTAATTCACATTCTGAAATCTATTGAGTGAACATCTTGAGTCTTTGTGGTTCGACCCCTAGAATACTACAGCTACTGTTTAGATACTTTAGGGTATTATATTTGAGCATATCAATTAGGCACACACAGTTTATTCTCATGAAATCGAAAATCTTTATGCCTAAATAACTTTCCATGCGCTAATTTCTCACAAGATGGGTACACATCCTTATCATGGTCTAAAGAATATAACTCTTTGATGTGCTCAAAACCAAGTAACTTAGCATCAAGAGTAGAAAGCAAAGTGTACTTTCTTGATAATGCATCAGCCACAACATTTTCCTTACCTTGCTTGTATCGAATGACATAAGGAAAAGTTTCAATGAATTATATCCAACGTGCATGGCGTTTGTTCAGCTTCTGTTGGCCCTTCAAGTGCTTCAAGGATTCATGATCAGTATGAATTACGAACTCCTTAGGCCATATGTAATGCTGCCATGTTTGCAAAGCCCTAACAAGTGCATACAACTTCTTATCATATGTAGGATAGTTCAGGGTTGCTCCATTTAGTTTTTCACTAAAGTAAGCGATTGGCCTTTTTTTTTGCATCAACACAGCTCCAATCCCAACACTTGAAGCATCACACTCAATTTCAAAAGTCTTTAGAAAGTTAGGTAAAGAAGATAAGGGTGTGTTAGTCAGTTTCTCTTCGAGCTGCAAATATTCTTCCTCTTGAACTTCTCCCCATTTGAATCCTACATCCTTCTTTATCATTTCAGTGAGTGGAGCAGTAATGGTGCTAAAGTCTCTCACAAATCTCCGATAGAAACGAGCAAGTTCGTGAAAGCTTCGCACTTCTCCAACAGTTTTTGGACTTGACCACTCTCGAATAGCCTTCACCTTTTCTTCATCAACCTGTATACCCTGTGCACTCACAACAAAACTTAGAAACACAAGATTATCTGTGCAAAAGGTACACTTCTTCAGATTAACAAACAACTTCTCTTTCCTTAAAACTTCTTAAACTGATTTCAGATGTTCAACATGTTCTTCTAAGTTTTTGCTATAGATCAGAATGTCATCAAAATAGACAACAACAAAGATTCCAATAAAATATCTCAAAACATGATTCATTAATCTCATGAAGGTGTTGGGTGTATTAGTTAAGCCAAAAGGCATCACTAACCACTCATATAAGCCATGTTTTGTTTTAAAAGCAGTTTTTCATTCATCACCTTCTTTCATTCTAATCAGGTGATAACCACTTTAAGATCAATTTTGGAAAACACACAGGAACCATGCAATCATCAAGCATATCATATATCCAAGCGAGGAATGGGATGTCGATACTTTACCGTGACTTTGTTGATGGCTCTGCAATCTACACACATTCTCCAAGTCCCATCCTTCTTAGGAACTAGCAAAAAAGGGACATCACATGGACTCATGTTTTCTTGGATGTACTCCTTCTCCATCAGCTCGCTAACTTTCTTTTAAAGCTCCTTTGTCTCCTCTGGATACGTTCTATAGGCTAGCTGGTTAGGAATGGATGCTCCTGGTACAAAATCGATTTGGTGCTCAATACCACGGATTTTGGATTCTCCTCTGGAAACACATCCTCAAATTCCTGCAAAAGAGAAATCAACTCACTTGGTAATACCGGTGTAAGGTCAGTCAAGTTCATAAGAACTTCCTTGTAAACCATCATAATCAAAGTTTTTTGTGAAAACAAAGCTCTCTCAAACTCTCCTTTTCTCACAAAGAAATTTGAATGTCTCACGGGTTTGCTCTCAAAGGCCTTTTTCTTAGTTTTTCTCAAACTCTCGCTCGTTTTTTGGTGAGTAGTGTTTGTGGGGTCGCTCAAAGTGTTTGTTTCTCTCATTTGCTTAAGTAACAACTGATCTTGATAAACTTCATGAGTAGTTAACGGAACCAAAGTGAACTTTCTCCCTTTGAACTCAAAAGAATATCGATTAGTAAATCCATCATGGTTCGTCCTTCGATCGGATTGCCATGGCCTGTCAAGAAGAATATGACTTACCTCCATGGGTAGCACGTCACATAGAACCTCATCCT
Source organism: Crucihimalaya himalaica (assembly GCA_004349715.1). NCBI lineage: Eukaryota > Viridiplantae > Streptophyta > Magnoliopsida > Brassicales > Brassicaceae > Crucihimalaya > Crucihimalaya himalaica. The sequence continues at coordinate 1,387,710 of SMJT01000036.1, read as the reverse complement.
CGTACTTTTCTATGCTAATAGGAACCAACACTTGGTTGTTGACCTTCATCTCTCCACTGTCATTAAGCCTCTGAAGCTTGTAAGGTTTCAGATGTTGTTTCACCACTAATCCAAGTTTTTGCACCATTTTTTCACTTACACGTTTGTACAACTACCTCCATCAATTATGAGACTGCACACCTTATCTCGAACATGAAATATAGTATGAAACAAGTTCTCCCTTTGCTCTTGCTCCTCGGCTTTAGTCTGCACACTTAGTGATCTCCTTGCTACCAAGAACTCGCCCTTAGCCGGCATCTCCTCATGTTCTTCTAGTGAATCAGAAACAACTTCCTCTTCTTCTGATTTGTACTCTCCATTTTCTAGAAGAATCATGGTCTTCCTGTTTGAGCATTCATTGGCATAGTGTCCCACCCCGTGACACTTAAAACATCTCACTTCTCGGGCTTCGTAGTAATAACCTCGGTTTTGCCCTTTGTAATAATTTGATTAACAACAGGTTTGGTGCCCACCTTTTGATTGGTGACGAACTTCTCTTCCCTCAGGTAACTAGGCTTGGCAATAGTTGTTCCAGCCCACTAAGTTGGTCGAGTAGAATTGTTCCTCTTCAGCTGTTGTTCTATCATAATTGCCTTGTGCAACATTTCTTCTAACTCCACATAGTGTTGCATATCAAGTCGATCCTAGATATCTCTGTTCAAACCACTCAAGAACCTAGCCATAATTGCTTCTCGATCCTCTTATACATCAGCTCTTATCAAAAGAGTCTCAATCTCCTGATAATAATCTTCCATGCTCCTACTTCCCTGAGCAAGTCTCCTTAGCTTATGAACAAATCTCTTTCTTAAGACTGCTTTCATTTCTGCCCAAGTCTCTTGTGGATATTCTCCATTTTGCCTTCGTGAGGTTACTAGCTGATCCCACCAGCTGAGTGCATACTCATTAAACTCAATGGCCGCTGCTCTCACCTTGCTGATCTTTGAACAATTCTGGAAGTTAAAAGCCAGTTCTACTTTCTTCTCCCACTCTAGGTAGATGTCTGGATCATTTTTCCCGTAGAACGGTGGAATTTTGAGCTTAAGACCAACCAAATTTTCATTGTTTTGCCTTCTGCCTTCCCGAACACGTCTAAGTCTTCTTCTCCTTCCTTGTGATGAGTGACTATCATGACTATAATAATCCTCCGCCTCATCATCTCTAGGTGCCCGGATCTGGTTTACAATTTTCCTCGGTGGATTAGGTAAATTATGTGGTTGTCTCTGTTGAACCTCCTCATACACCCCGTCCAACCTTTCATGTACCGTATCCATCTCAACTTTCATCAACCGTAGCTTTTCTCCCAACAAGGCTTCCAATTGGAGATTAGGAAGTTGTTGTTCTCCTTCACAGTTGTTGTTTCCTCTTTTTTCAGACATGGTTACACCTGCAAAATTCAACGAACAAGTTAGTAGTAAAGGTTCTCACATGTGTTTACTCTCAAATGGTTCACTCAAATGTTTTCTCTCAAAAACTCTCAAGAATTGCCTCACTCAAGTGATTCTCAAAGGTTCATATAGAACAAGAACCAATCAAACCCAATGTTTAACCCAAAAATCACAAAAATTGCTTTTGTTCCTGTGAGGATCAAAATGTTCGTTTCAGGAAACTGGGAATAGTTTTTTCAGTGTTGTAGGAAAAACTGGAAACAAATCTGCGGCGACGAAAACAAATCTGTGGTAACAAATCTGCTGTAACCGAAATAAATCTGCGATGGCTTAAACAAATCTGCTGTACACGAAACACTATGTGGCATCCGGTGGAGTTAACAACAAATCTGCTAACAAAACCCTCTTCATGTGTGAACAAATCTGCTGTTCCTCGGATTCTGATTCAACAAGGGATCTGGCGGAATGTCATCGTCTAAAACGGGCAACTCCTCCTCCGTGTACCAAAGCCACCTAACGGCTCCTCGTGGAAGAGCATTTGCGGCACCTTGGTTAGCATTTCTGGCTTCATTGGAAGCACCGACTTCGTTTACAATGGTTGGTGGAGGTGGAAGGGGTTGCTCCAACCATTCTACGCGTGCACCAAAATCGGTATGCATGGCTCGCATCTCCTCCCGCATGGCGCCAAGCATTTGCATAACAGCATCGTGGGGCACCATCTCATCAGCCATCGTCCTAATTGACCTAGTAACTCAACAAAGACAACAACCGATCAAAACCATGACAAGCAAGCAACATAATAATACAAAAAGTACAAAAAGTCAAACATGAACAGAAATTTTGTAATGCACTCTCTGGTTTTTAAACTCACTAGACAAGAAAGAGACAACAAAAACGCAAATAGGAAATAGGCAAAAGTAAATCACAAAAAAGGAAAGAAGATATGTGATTTTCTTTTCACTCTTCTTCTTCCTCCACGAAAGTAGATCGAACAAAAGCTATGGCGAAAGAACAAAGAACAAGACAACAGCCCTAGCAATCATTCCAAGCTTGCAACAACTCACTACACTTAGAAGAACAAGAACAACAACAACGAAAACAACAAAACCAAACACAAACGATTTGTTTTTTTAAAAAATTTTATAGAAGCAAAGGAACAAATAAGCAGCCTAGATAATTGGATCTAAACACAACAACTCGACAGCAAACGAAACAACAAAGCAAACAAGCGGTACGATTTTGATTTTGATTTTTAGGTTTATGAAAAACAAACAACAAGTGATTCAAGTAAAGAGGTAAAGGTTATAAAGTACATAGGGCTTTAGAACCTTTTGGCTCTGATACCAAATGATATAAACCTCGGATGAGATCCACAACACTTGGCGAGAATGGAGATCGGAGTAGTTGGCTTAAAAGCTCTCTCTAGTGGGATCGTTGCAAAGGGGAAGCGATGGCACCACAAAGAGGCGCTACAAGAAATAAGAAAGTTTGGGGTTTTATTGATATGAAGCGTTAAAAAGAATACGAGGCTGCAGGGAGACCTTATATAAGGGTCCTTCAGCTCGTGATCTAATAGGTCGACTCAAGTAAAAAAGACATTAAAAGACTCTAAACAAGAGGACTTGTAAAATAAAACTACAAGGTGTTTATATGGGATCCAAATTAAGAAAGTCCTTCACGCCATACATAAATAGGAAAACTTATAAAAATAACTAAAGGGGCTCTCGAACCATGGTCTCTATTGTTGTTGGGCAGGTTTTAACAACTTGGCCAGGCCTAAGTACCTGCACAAAACGTATGGACAAAACATACCTTGTTTAAGCGCAATAGTTGCTAGATTTGGTGATACTCGTTCTCGGCTTGTGTTGGGGCTTTTTTCACTTGGTATTTAGTAGAATCCTCAGCATTGAGTATGTTTGAGATTTCCTAGTCGTGATCTTCACTTGCTTTGTCGATCGGAGCTCTCACAACTTGTTCTCGGCCCATTTGATCGCTAGCGGCTAAGTTTAGCGCGTCCGTAGTCTCACGCCATCCTGCCTTAGCGATTTTTTCTCTGAGGTTTCTTGCTTGATTTCAGCTCCTGGACCTGTCAAGAGGTAAACCAAGTCGTTGTTTTCAAATTGGCCCAGGAGAATGTACCTGGTCACTTCCTTCTCGCGGTCCATATCTTGTCCGTGTGGGTCTTCTAGCCGTTCAGGCAAGGTTTGGCTAGTTTGGTCCAGGTTGTTGTCTCCTAGAATCCTCTCCACAACTAGGTTGAACTTTTGACAAAGACTCTTGGTCTTAGATCGTGTCATAGGACCGGGTTGGACCGTGGGTATCTCTGGATTTGGTTGCTCGTATATGATGTCCTCATCAGCCTAGATGAGCAAGGTCTCTCTAGAAAACATAATTTGCTAAAAGGCTTGTGAACATATCAATTCTTTGCTTAATGATTGCTAATAATCTTGATAATAATAGTGACAACTAAGAGGGAAAGATTGGAGAAAGAGTGTGTTTTGCTAAAGAGGTAATTCTTGGCGATTAGGCTTCTTTTCTTTACCAGCACGCATGAGGCCACCAACAGTTTCTCCGCGACGGAAAGATGATCCAACGAAGAAAGGGGCGACTGAGTAAAAAGCAGATCAGGGAGTAGGTTTTGTTGGAGGGAGACAGAAGTGGAGCAGGTGGTGATTGAAGTTGTGGTTGGGGTACCTTAGCGACAGAGAATCAGATTCAGCAATTCGTTTCAGTTCCGGCAATGGTTCCTGTAACGGAGATTTCAACACTGAAACAGGGGAAGGAGAAGCTTCCTCCTCAACCTGTTGCGAAGCCAAGACATGGGCTAATGTTTTCAAAACAAATCATCACTGTCGCATCAGGAGGTTGAAGTGGGAGTTTCTGATGGATCAGAACAAGTGGAAATTCCAGATGATGTTGTTCAAAACTCGGCTCCACTGTGGGAAAATCTCCTTGAGGGACAATTCCTGGCTACAACACCACAGGTCAATACCACTGTTGGAAGATCTCCTTGATGGATGTAAAAGCACACAAATGCATGTCTATGGAATATCCTAAAGAAGGGGAGTGTCGAATATAGTTATGGCTATGTGTGTTGTTATGAACTCAATTCTAAATCTCCTTACTAATTAATTTTTCATTATATATATACTCAAAATTATATATGAATAAAAACAAATATTCAAATATGTTACTTGTTATGCAATCTACATTAAATCATACAAACATTAAGAGCAGCCTAAACTTTTTTTTTGTCTCTTATATTACCTACAGTAGTGGTATTTGCTCTCATTTTCCTACCATCATATAACTCCTTTATTTATTTACGTTTATATTTTCTCAAACCCCAAAAAAATATTAACTTTCCTGAAATTCTCTCAAAACATAAAAAAAAAAAAAAATTAGCCAAGCTGACCTCATTATACACAAAATAAAATTGTGTTTGTTTATATGTTAAAATAATAAATTGGTCATTTTTGTGCATAAGTTGTTTTTAATGCTTTTATTTACAAACAAATAGGAATAAGTAGCGATGAAAAAAACTGACAGATTAACCGACATATGGATTAAACAATTAATTTAAAATTAATTAAAATTCGTAAAAAATGTCATTAAATAATATAAAATTTTAAATAGAAATTTAAATTAAATATATCATTCTTATTAAAATCCAAATTTAAAACCACTCAAAGTCCTGAAATAATAAAATATTCAAATCCAAAATACAAAGTAACCAAAAAAAACCGTACAAGTTCGGGTTGTTTTGGAAATATTGTCTTATCCCTGCCATGAAACGCTCCATCTCCGCGACTCTCCTCTTGATCTCCGCCCGCTCTTCTTCCATCTTCACGGCTCGCATCTTAATTTCCACTCGCTTCTATTCCATCGCATTCTCTAATGCTGCTATATGTCATCTTTTTCTTTTAGAGATCGGCGACTGAGGGATCGACGGAACATGAAGCCAACAGCCGACTGAGGGATCTTAAACTTTGGGTTATATTTCCTAACCCAAAGATGCTTCCCTTGCTCTTTGGAGTTTCCTACAAGTTGAAGATAACTATTAGTAAGAAATAAAACATGTAAAAATATGCAAATTCAATTAAATTAAATGATTTACATCATAGACGATTTGGTTAACCAGTTCCATGGGTAGATTGTTAGTAGAATGTAACTCTCATCAAGGCTATTGCTACTATTTTTCATCAAGGCCTTTGATGAAACATAAAATAAAAATAAACTAGCAAACAAATCAAGATTTTGAACTAGTATCAAGTAAAAAAAAAAAATCTCACTTCAAACTTGTCTACCCAAACAACAATGATTTCATTTAATTTTTTAGTTAAAATAATTTTTTCATAATTAGAATCGTTAACACATTCTTCTTTATATTAACCTTAACGTAAGATAAAATTTGCTTTTATTATATATCACTATTATATGATTATAGTACTTTTAATGTATATTCATCTTCTAATTATTATCAAATTGTCTTTACTACTTATTTTTTCCAGCTTTAGTAATCCTCTCTTTATCATTTATTTTCTATTTTTTCGCGTTCATATGCACCAAATATCTAAAAATTATAAAGAAATTAAAAATGAACTGAAATTTGTAAATTTGATTTACAGTGAACAATAACATCATTAGAAAATTTAAACAATTAATACTATCATATATATTCTTTTCAAAAATGATAGCTACGTCACATTATTTTTCTGTATATATACTAAATAAATTAAAATTAATCAGTAAATTGTTAAATATATTTTCGGGTGTAGCCCGAATCTCTCCTAGTTATGGAAAAGGAGTTATTTAAGTGTTTTTTGGTCCAAAACTATATCCTAACCAAATACTAAACCGAATCAAAATTTAGCAAACCCAAATAAAAAGACGTAAAATGATTTTGGGAGGAATTATTCGAGCAATAATTTATGGTTATTTTTCTATGTTTTATTATCTTTAAAATCTAAAAATTTGATGACACATAGAATAATTCATTTGTGGATTCTAGAATCTTTTTACTATAAATTGATTTGTTAATAGTACAAATCTATTGAAAATCATTTAAAACGATTTCATATGTAAAGACCAACACTAGATTATGTTCGGATTTATATACTATTAAATCTAAGAGTGAGTAGCACCTAGATTTTGAGCTAAAATTGGTGGGTTACATATACATAATAATCACAGAAAAGAAAAAAGTAAATTCTTTAAGTTTGGAAGATTGGCTGCACATTTCAGAAAAAAAATTTGTCAGAATTTTGAGCATTTTACTCTTGAGCTTTATCATCTTTACCAACAAACCATTATTTAACTACATGGCTATTTTTATAAGAATAATCTTAGCTCAAAACATATGTTCTTGAAAGATTGGGATAAAATCACTGACATTTTCAAGAAGCAGCAACATCGTAACACACTCTCATCTTCATCTACCTTTCTTTAATCATCATTCATCAATCTTCCCATGTTTTTATTTTTGTTTTGATAATTTAATAGATATAGAAAGATGTTCACCATTCCCTCATTGTGCTTCTGTGAAAACTTGGCCGGAAACTTTGTTGGTGTGCGTGTATTTGTAGATGTCAGAGAGCTTATTATCATTTGAAATGATGAATTGTTCCTTATTATTTCCGATTTTCATGTTTGGAAAATGGATAATTCGCAGAATGGTGGCAAAAAATATAGAAAAAAGAACAAAATTAGGAATGTATGCCCACTGCAAAATAAAACGTATGGTTACAGATGACAACGTTTTATGCCGAGACCACTTAATCAAAACTGCATACATAGGACAAAACATAATTAAGCAAATATAATGAAGCAAAACAAAACTGTGTTCAGTTTTGAGAGAGAAGGATTAAGAGCTATGGTCATTTTTTCACTTCCAAGCTTTTCTTTCTCTAAACTGGCTTCTGCTGAGACTATTCTTCATCTTGTTGGCTCGCTTTGATTTCTCAGCCTTTGATCTTATTGCAGCAAGAGACATATTCTTCATGTGTTCCTTCTGTTTATTGCTTGTTCCTCCCGTCTTCTTCTGTTTGATGGCAGCCTTGGATTGGTATTTCCTTCGGTCCTCCCTGCCAGCTTTAACTAATTCCAGTCTTTGCTCTTCTGTTAGCTTATGCCTTATGTGAGCCTGTTGAAAGAGTTAAAATTAGTTAGCATCAAATATCTCACCCTAGTATGCCAAACATTTTGTGACTAAAATGGAGCTTCTTATTAGCAACGACTTACATCAAGCTTGGCTGGATCATCTCGCTTCTTACTTAGCTGATCCGAATCCGGAACCTTGAATCCTTTTCAAGCCATTGCAATTTTTGCTTCCTTCTTTGCCTGTATGCGACACACAACATCAGTAACACTGGACTTATTTACCAGACATAATGAAGAACATAAAAAGAGAAAGGGCCCTTATATCTTGAGCATATATACCTGAAGTTCTTTCATTTTTCGGAAGTCCTCATTTGAAAGTAGGCCATCACTTTCATCAAAAGATGGCTTTTCCTCCTTTGCTTCTGCAAATCTCTTGAGTGCTCGGAAGCTTGTATCAGCAGAGAGAAGATTCGCATCAAGCACAAAAAGGCATGCCTATTAAACAACTCATCGAACAATATTACTATATTATATTGACTGCTGATATAAAGTAAGAATCTTTGGTTACCTGCGTTGTTCCTCATCATTGAACACAATACGTTCACTAATTCTAGCTTTCTTCAAACCCTTTTTCATCTCTTTTTCCAACTTTCATCTATACTAACCATCAATGTCATAATATCTGCAAAAAAATCAGATATTTGATAAACAACTAATATCAACCATAAGCATTCAACAAAATTAATACATCCACACAAGAAAGAAGCTTACTTTTTGGAGGTAAATGTACCAGTATTGTGATCCTCCATAAAATTGTAGCAAATAAAACAATTGCACACAACACGTTAACACAAACCAAAAGACTTTCATAAGAAACACAAACTCTGGATATGTACATCTAGACATAGATCACAAAACATACTCTTTAAAGATGTTCTTCTCTTCCCAAGGTGGCAATCTTTCCAAATTAACCTATTGAAGCAGACAGAATACCAACACCAATACAAGGGAGCTAAAAACAGAGCTAAGTTAAGATTTATCGGTTTGAATACTGAAGCAAAATAGGATCATATAAGGCTATAGAGAATAGATAAAGTTACCTCTTTTACTTCAAGCAACGATGCCTTGAATTATGGTCGTTTATTCCTACACATGAGTGATCAAGAACTTCAATATCTAATGTATACAATCCAGGCAAGTAATCAGCACAATTCTCGTTTGAGATCTCCACAAAGGCTCAACATTTAATACCAAAATCACATCTAAGAGCTCGAGATCTTCCAAAAAAGAGGTAAAATGAACACTAAGACATAAATTTTACCACATATCAGTTTCTCTGATGATTCCATACTTCCCCCATGATTCAGTGAAAGCTCCTTTCTTCACTTTCTCTGACTTCTTATTCTTTTTCTCCTTCCACTTCCTATCTCCATCTTTATCAGACTTCTTCCTCTTCTTCTTATCTTTCTCTTTTCTCCTTCTCTTCCCCTCTCTCTCTTCCCTCTCTCTTCTCTTCCTCTTCCTCTTCCTCCTCCTTCTCTCATCTTCACTCTCACTCTCCTCATAATCAAAATAATCTGACGCAGATTCTGATTCCGAATACGAGCTACTACTACTACTACTACTCGAATAATCACACCGTCTTCTCCTAGATTTCCAATCTGATTTCCGCTTCCCTCTATCCTTTCTACTTCCACGTCTCTCTTCCTTCTCCGATTTAGACTGGCTTCCACTTTCCAAACCAGATTCAGAGCCGGAATCTTTGCCTTTTTTTATTCAGAGCCAGATTCAGACTTGCCTTTAATGTTACAGCTTAATTCTTCTACTTCTGCTTTGTGAGACCAATCGGCTGTGCCTTTATAGAGCAAAATCGTGGCAACGTTAAGGCATCAGAGGTAATGGCCATTAAATGAGAAATTGAAGGCGACATGGTGGGAAGCTAGAAGGTGAAACAAATCTTAATCGTTTAGTGAGGTGAGTGGGAGAATGATGGAGAAGAAGAGGAGTAAACAGCGATGAGAGAAAGGTGAAGCGTTTTTTGTGTTTATCAAATGGCGATGGAGAAGAAGATACAGATTAGGTTTATGTTAATGTGAAATTTTTTTTTTTGCAAAAATCTGACGTGGTATGCTCTTAAAACGCTGAGGTGGATAGCATGAGAAGCACAATGATCTTTTTTTTTTTTTTACAGTTTGCTACGTCAACTGCATAGTTGCGCTATATATGCTGTTTAGTAACATCTATTAAGTAAAAGCGTAGAAATCAACCAAAAGATCTACAAATAGGGTTTTATATCGATTCAAATTTTTCCGTGTGGTTATAACTCAAATTTTTACTTACGGATGTTATTAATCTTGTTGACGTGTGGTTAAAACATTTGTAGAGAGCACATGTTAGCTGTTTAGTAACGTCCGTTAAATAAAAACGTAAAAGTTAATCAAAAAGTCAACAAGATGGGGTCTTACATCGATTATAATTTTTTCGTGTGCTCTCTACAAATGTTTTTAGATTTATTTGCCACGTCAGTTGCACAGTGGCGCCTAGTCAGTTGCACATTGGCGCTACGTCAGTTGTTTAGTAACGTCTGTTAAGTAAAAATGTAGAAATCAATCAAAAATTCAACCAAAAAGTCAACAAGATGAGGTCTTACATCAATTCAAACTTTTTCATGTGGTTACAACTTGATTCTAATTAATAATGTGGCTAAACAATGCGTTTGAGATACCGTGTGTATATAGACATAAGCAAACTTTTAAGGGGGGTACACAACAATATGAGAACAAAAGTAGAAGATTCTAAATCTTGTACATAGTTCATTACAAACAACCAACACGTAATTGGATAGTTAAACTACGGTAAATGGCCTATTTCCAACTAAACAATTTTGATCGTACTTATTTATTTCCAACCAAACAAAGCAGTCATGCGTATATCAATCTGAACGACCAAAAAATTCAAATAACATATACGAACTTCAAACTTAATGCATAAATCAAAATTTACTTAAACGGAAATTAGTCATCCGTTAATTTGGCTGACTGTAATGTCATGTGGCAATAACGTGGCAACGTTCAAATGGTTTCAATCTGATCGTCGGAGTGTGATAACTCAATTGTAATTAAAGTATAAGTTTTTCTATTTTTGTAAATGTGTCAATATTGTACTTCAGCTTATTTGGTAATGTATTTGTATATATATCCATATGCGGTTTAAATCTCCAAAATTGCAAAAATGCAATTTTTGTGTGTTTTAATTTTTAAATATTAAAACGACATCTTTTTATATATTACTCTCGCTAAATGTTGTCACGTCACTACCGCGTGGCCATACAGTCAGCCGAATTAACGGTTGACTAACTTCTGTTTAAGTCAATTTCGATTTAGAAATTAAATTTGAAGTTTGTATAGGTTATTTAATTTTTTTGGCCATTCAAACTGATATATTCACGACTGCTTTTTTGTATATAAATAAGCACGATCGAAATTGTTCAGTTGATTATAAACCCTTTAACCCGCTAAACTACACTAGGATTAAAATGACCACCAATAAGAGGTGAATCATGTAGGAACAGTGTAGTAACAAACATCACCATCTTGATTCACCATCAATATCACGGTTGTAAAGAGTGCCACCGCGACAAAAGCTACTACAATAACGAATTTGACATAGCTCATCTTCTTCTTCTTATTTGTTATCATCTGAATATGAGAGTTGATGACATTGTTTTCTCCATGGTTGGAAATCGCCTTCTGAGTTTAGGATTCTTGCGAGATCCTATGGTTTTCTCTGTCCCGCTTCCCACTATTGGACTTTGGATGTCTGAATGAACTAACTCAACATCATCACGATATTGAAGAGAGGTGATGAGCTTCCGTGGAGTGGTGAAGATGTTGAAATCTTCAGCATTGATGCGTCGTGAACGCTCTCTCTGTGCATAAAAAAAGTCAGAAATGTTTAACACAAAATGAAATAGCAATTATACAATTAATATTAAATGATGCTCAACTGAGGACTAGGAGTGGTGTTTTGTAGCTGCCTGTTTCTCAAACTTTCCATAAGAAACCCTTCAAATTCCTCTCCATTTTCATAAGTATCATACGTTACAAGAGGTGAATCAGTGATAGTGGTGCTTCCTTTAGTTACACCGGAGGAAACACCATCCTTTCAAGAGATATCAACCCCTCTTATATATTCTGATCAGGTCTCCAAAGTTTGTGATTCCCACTCCGCCGATCAAATTCAGAGTTACAAGAAGTATGAGAAATAGGTGAGGACTCAACCGGAGAATCATATCCGCTGAACGAGCCTATAGTATGTGATTGATAAGGATTCATCAGAAAAATGACCATTAACAATGGATGGACAATTTCTTCGACTAAAATCCGAACCAGTAACAGAACGACAACCCTTCTCCATCTTCAACTCAAGCTCTCCCGCTATTTTTTTTAAGTCATCATTGCTTCATAAGCAGCTCCTCTGACATAAGCCATTTGATCAGACTGGCACCTCTCCATTTCTTTGATTATTAACTCAACTTCGGAGTATATGCTTCTCGAGTCCAAGCACTTCATTAGGAAGTTTAACATTTGGACTGCGGATAACCGTTTCTGTGAGTTTCCTTCAGATAATCTGAAACTCCGAATTCGCAAACCTGTGTGTATGAACAACCTTGCATAGGCTTCAACGATCAAAGGATTATGTTTGGCAAGTGACATAACTAGACCCATCTAAAGATGTGTTTGGTTGGAGTCTGAGACTCTGAGTCCAACGCAACTACCACGTTTTGACAAACCCTATTCACCATCTCGTCCGAAGAAAATCGCCAATTATCACTATCCGCAAGAGCCTTCAAACACAGAGCAGATCCTGAAGTGAGACTCTCTTGAGAACCCAATAGAGAATCCGTAAGAGGCTTACATAAATGTGGATTATAAGTCGTTTCTTATCTTCTGAAGTTGTCAGATCAATCCTGTATCGAGCAATTGCTTGAAAAACTTTCGAACAAGCTTGTTGAAGAGGGAAAGAACCAGCACTTGAAGCCAAAGTCTTGACAAAAGTGGACATGATTGTATCAATCTGGGAAACAATGTTGGGTCCATGAACACGAGCAAGGATTTCATAAAGCGAAATCGTGTATTCGCCAGACAAAGAGTTTCTTTCTTTAGTCTCAAAGACTTGTGCTAGAAAACCAGGAATAGCTTTTGAATCCAAGTCCTTCACATAAGATTAAGAGCTTTCATTGCTGAGTTACGACTCTCTACGTCTTTGTCAAGATTAGCCAGTTCTTGTCAAAAAATTGGATTCATATTCAAACCCATTACTCTAACTGCACCACACAAGACAAAATCACACCAACAACATCAGATTTCTTCTTAATGTCAAAAAATTTAAACTATTCCAAATCTCATCCTTTCAAACAGGAATCATAACCATAAATAAAGACCATATACGAGGAAAATGAGAACCAGACAACTAATTTGAAATAAGACAACTTTACGAGAAAATTTCAAAATATCAAGATAGACCCATTACTCTAACTGCACCACGACAAAATCACACCAAAAAAAACTAATATTTGTTCTTGAAGTCATAAACTGTTAAGTTACATTTTCCAATCTCATCATTCTCCGCCCAAAAAATGAGCCAGACCAAAATACATACCATAGAATCGTGAATCTCGGAAATAGAGAACCGAAACAGCTAATTCAAAATCAGAAAACTTCCAGAGAAGTACCAAAAATTACATAACACGGAACCGTGAATCTCGGAATAAGATCCGTACTTGTTTCTTCTACTTGATCTACTTCTTTGCTTTGACCGTACAAATATGATCTGACCACAAATATCCCTAGAGAGAGGTTTAGCATTCTCAATTAACCAACTTTAAATCAAGAATAATCTAATTAAATTGAAAAAATCGTAAATTGGTCCACGAAGATAAGCTCAGCGGACTCGTTTATTAGTTAACACGATGCAGCAAATGCAGCACTTCATAATAGTGTGTGGTATGAGTTAAAATTTCACGATGACCTCATTTTTCACGAGCCGATTGCATTGGAAAATGTTTTTTATAGGGCCTCAAAATACATTAATATGGAAGAAGAGAACGCCACCTTGGCAACGAAGTATGTACCCACCAAAACAATGACTGTGAAGGATAAATCAAGGGACTAAGCTTTCAACAACACAATAGACCGTTCCTTCGATCAACCATCACAACAATGGAACATGAAAATCATCATCTTCAAGACATATTTCTTAAGAAGTTGAAGCATAAAAGTAGAGATAGAGTTTAACAGTCAAGAAAATTACAATATAAGAAAGGAAATTGAACACAATCATTTAGAACATCTCGACGATGAGAGGAGGTTGGCACGTGACTGAATCGAGTATTGCCGACACAATGACAACATGCATGACCTCACTTCGAGAGAAGAAGATAATCGGGACAAGGCATACTAGGAGGGCGCTCTCCCAAACATGCTAAAGCGAGATCTAGGTGAGCGTCAGTGAGGAGAATGGCGGTGTATCACTATGTTCATGGGAGGTGTTGCAAGATCATAGTGACTCTGTATGATCTATTAAAAACGAGAACGGTAAGTCCTCAACCTACAAAGATGTCTCGTTGAGTAGGAAATAAGGAATGTCTCGATCACGTTTACGGCCAAAGACGCATGCTAAATACAACACCCCTATAACGACTCCTTGGTAGTTGAACTCCCAATCAGCGATTGCCATGTCGAGAAAGTCCTCATTGATACAAAAAATCAGTGAACCTAATCTTTAAGGAAAAGCTGGAAAAAATGGGAATCAGAGAACGCAACATTAAACGAAACACTATATCGCTAACCAGCTTTGACAGAGAATTATGGATGTGGATTAGAACAATCAAGCTCCCAATAAAAGCAGGTGGAATCACGAAGTTACTGATTTCTTGACATTACAAGAAAACATGCCATTTGCGATGGACATATACCTCGCAATTCCGTCGCAAATGGCCTTTCGCGATGGATTTGCGAGACGCACCATTCCGTCGCAAATCCCGTCTCGCAAATCAATTTTTGTCGCAAATCCCTCGCAAATTTACGAGGGAAAAACGTGGTTGCTATCTCGTCGCAAATATAACCCCGCAAAATTGCGACGGAAGTGCGTGAACGCAGTGTTCATCGCAAAAGTGTTCATCGCAAATTAATAGCAAAATGCGTTACCAATTATACCCGCAAACACGTCGCAATACTTGCTTCGGATTTGCGAGGAAACATTGCGACGGAATTGCGTGGAACTATTTCTAAATGGGGTCGCAATTCCCTCGCAATTTGCGACGGATTTGCGAGGGTACGGTTCTTATTTCCCTCGCAAAACCGTCGCAAATTGCGAGGGAATTGCGGCGGCATCTGATTTATATAATAATTAAAAATTTTAATTATTAATAATAATTAATAATTAAAAATTTATTAATTATAAATAAATTTTTTTTTCAAAATTAAAATTTTATAAATAAAATTAAATTGTTGAAACATTAAAATTAAAAGAAACTAAAATGTATTATACAAACGAGAATCTAAAATTGAACCGATGGACCGGATCCGGTTCCGGTTCCGGTTCCGGTCTCGGTCCCGGTCTCGGTCCTACTCGTAGATGTGTCTCCAGGGTCCTGAATCATCTGTGCTAGCACCGGATCCTTTGTCGCCAAATAGCTGAACATCTGATCGAACCTCGAGATCTTCTCAGACTGAGTCACGATCAGCTGGGCCTGCGACTCAATGATGCCCTGGAGGTAGGCGGCGGACTCCGCTTCTGCTGCTCCCGAGGAAGAAGAAGTGCACGAGTCGATCTGCGATTGCAGAGAACCGACTCCGTAAATTCTCCCTTTTTTACGGGGAGCGACCTGAAAATTAAGAATAAGTTTAATTAGTTGAAATTATTGTAAAAAATAAATATAAAACATTAATATTCATACCTCGGTAAAGATCTTGTTCTTCACGGCGGGAGTCAAAGGGGTAGATGCGCTCTCATCGCCCTCCGAATGCTGAGTCAACTCCTGCATCTTCGAAGTGACGTCGTTGTAGATCTTCTCAGACTTCTTGTCGACAAAAGTCCCATCTGGTCGCCTCTTTGTCTCCTCGAGGACAGCTAGCAAATCCGGGATCGAATCTCCGCGATCCTTTGCCTGATTTGTTTTTTTATAAATATCACAATAAAATTTAATTAATAATTAGAATTGAATTAATTAAAATAAATGAAAAACTTACGATTTTCCGTCCGCGGGCAAGGTAGGAAAGCTGTCCAGACCGATGCTTGGCATACCCGTCCCCATCAGGATCAGCGTACCGGGCCGCCCGACTGTTAGCGCTCTTGATCTCGCTCGCCGGATCCTGCCAATACGCCACAAGGCCTGCCCAGACATCTGGATCAAACCACCTAGGCATCGCAAGGTCGCCTTCTTTCTTCCACTTCTTCTTCCACCGTCCCACCTGGTCGGCCATGCGTTCCTTCAACTTCGCATCAAACTCCTTTCGGACCCTGCTCGTAATACTGTACACCCAATGATAGTGTTGCTCCAAAAAAAAAAATTATCATGAAAAATTCAAACAATAAGTTATATAAATTATAAAATAATTAATTTTAAATATTAAAAAACTTACAGCAAAAGTTTGAAACCACCGTCTTTTGACATGGTCCGGTGTTTGCCTCCAATTGGCATGAGGCTCTTTGAAATCTCGTTCAAAGATCGATCGGACCGAAGCGGCCACGCATCCGTCTTGATCAAACCTGAAATGTAAAATAATAAAAAACAAATAATATGATTTTATTTGTTTTAAAAAACTTAAAATTAAATTAATAAAATAAAATAAAAATCTTACCAATACGTGTTATCAGGACGTCTTGGATCAAGGCGGGGAAGAAGGTCATGACCGGGAGACTCAAGGATCGCCTTAACGACAAGATCATCATTGTCGTTATCAAAGTGTGCCACCGGTGGGGGATCTGAGAATGCAGGTGGAGGCGGTGAATAGTATTGCATCCCGGGATTGTCGTCCTGTCCCGTCTGAGAAGTGAAACTCGTCCGAGGAGTTTCTGGAACAGGCGTGCCACTCCTCCGAGACGTGTCACTCCTCCGAGGCGTGCCACCCCTCGAGAGATAACGAGAGTACTCGTTATTAACTCCAGACATCTGAAAAACAAAATTTAAAAAATTAGTAAAATAATTACAACGATATCATATTAAAACTTATAAATTTTAAAAATCAATTACTAAATGAATTATAAAATTACAAAACCTAAAAACTAAAAATTTATAAATTCTAACAAAACCTAATTCTAAAAACAAACAAATTTAAATCTAACAAATCTAAATATAACAAATCTAAATCTAAAACTAACAAAACCTAATTCTAAAAACAAAACTAACGAAATTACAAAACCTAACCTAAATCTAACAAAACTAATCTAAAAAATTAATTATAAAATTAATTTAACCTAAAATCTAATAAATTTCTAAATTCTAACAAAACCTAATTCTAAAATTTTTTAAATTTCTAAAAATTAATTATAAAATTTCTAACAAAAACTAATCTAAATCTAACACAACTAATCTAACAAGCCTAACAAACCTAACAAATCTAACCAACCTAAAAATCTAACAAAATCAAAAATCTAACAAATCTAACAAATCTAACAAATCTAACAAATCTAACAAATCAAACAAATCTAAAAGTGTTACCTTCGTTTTATTTGCAGATTTGGTCGGCTAGAGAAGGAGAGAAGGAGAAGCGATCGGCGGCGAAGTCGGCTGGAGAGGAGGACGAGCGGCGGTTCAGTCGGCTGCAGAGGAGGAGAAGCGATTGGCGGCGATCGGGGAGGAGAAGAAAAGAGAGAAGAAAAAGAAAAGGAAGAAGAAGATCGCGACTTTATTCTGTTTTTTCCCGGTCCATCGCAAATCCCTCGCAAATTAGGGTTTCGGATTACCAATTTGCGATGGATTTGCGAGGAAACTTATCTGACATCGCAATTCCATCGTAAACCGAAATATTTCAAAAGATTAACAAAAATTAGGATCGCGGTTAAACCAATAAAACAAGTAAAGCAAAATGTTTTTATCGAAATAAGAGGTTTGTAAACATGAAAACTCACACATTCTTTTGGGATCATGCCTTAAATCAATTTCCTGCAAACCACCAATACTAGGTTAATATCAAACTGTACTTCACTGTACTTTTTCATACCTGTAGCAACAATACTAAACCCCAGAAATACAAAGAACTTCGAGAATCTATGAACTCAACCTTTTAACATTCATTAAAGCAATATGTGCACTCTCACAAAGGAGAAATCAAACACATAATGGTCTAGGTGTTAAGACTAGTTTCTGGTGGTTCAAGTGTTTTGGGTTTCCTGCAAATGCGAATGGGTGCAAGTCATTATGCAAAATAACAGTGAGACACGGACCAATTGAGAGGTACATAGCTTCCTTTTCGCCTAGATTACCAAACCAACTCCAATCCTAATTAAAGTGGAAGTTCCCCTGATGCTTTTGAAAACTAAACATAGTAATTTGACTTCTCCGGTTCCTTCCCTTCTTCTTTTCCCGCTTTATTGCTTTGAATTTGTTTTTTTTTCTTAGCGGGAGAGTGGAACCAGTTCTTGTCTTACATAGACTGCATCAAGGTCTAACTTAATCATGCATTCTCAGTTCATTCCCACAGACATCACCATCAATCACAACTACTACATCATCCCAAAAATTCATCAATACAAACTACACAAATCAATCCTAACGTAAAAAAATATATGTCGGTCTGTATACTCCATAGTTTTTGCCCATTGTTGCAAATAATGATGATGACATACAGATGCATGGGGTTTGAACCATGGGTAGGGATACAGGTAAGGTACTAGACTAAAGGTTTGTCTAACTATTCAGAGTTTACGGAGAGTGATATAAGTGATGAAAATAAATCTCTGAATATATAATCCAATACATGATTATCAAGCCCCTAATTGAGATATAATAAGTCCGGATAAACAAGGTTAAGCTCAAGTCCTCCAAATTTCTAAGTGTTAGGGATTACCGCTTAGTGATCGAAGCATGAATTTTCTTGCGTTTCCAAGTTGTCCATCAACAATGCATAAGCAATCATGAGAAAATGATAAAAGGCAAGATGCAGTTCCCTAAAAAAAGCTCATAGTTTTTGACAAAGCTTTGACTCAATAAAACAGACACGGTTTTGACTCGATAAAATAGACTCTCTGACTCAAAAAAATACGTAAGAAGAAAAAATCTAAAAGATAACATCAGTAGATGAGTGACCTCCTCCCCCAGACTTACTTCACACCATCTCGGTGTGAAAACAAACCCAAGGGGAATGCCACAAACACAAATATAGAAAAAGAAAAAGAATAAAGAAAAAAAAAGGACAATATGGAGGACTAGGAGAAATTACTAGCACTCAGTGGTGATGAGGAGGACTCTTGCTTGTACTCTGGTTATGTCCAAGGTGGTGTCTCTTGCTCCTACCAAGTCGAGTGTCAGCAGAATGCCCTGGTGAGTGTGGTGGTGAGGCTCCGCTAGGTCTCGCAATATCCTCAACATACTTGGTCCTAATCTCTATGTCCGAGGGACTGCCATCATCCTCAGAACCACCTCTACCGCGTGTCCAAGAACTTGAAGCACAAGCGCAATGTCTAATGTTCATCAAAACGGTCCACATAAAATGCATCATCTTGTTGGTCATCTTCTGCAACTTGATGATCCACCCTAGGTGTTCCTGAATAGGCTGGAGAAACATGTATGGATGAAACTCATCAGAATGCTGCGGGTCATCTACGAACTTGTCATTTTCACCCTTTGTAGATGCATGATGCGGAGGTACATCATGGTCAACCTCAAGTATAGGGACCTGCTGAGGTCTAGTAATGCCTCGACGATGAGATGGTCCCCTACTGATCCCTAAAGGATTAGAGACAAGAAAGTCGTCACTCGGAAGGTAAGCCAGTTTTCTCGAGAGAGGAGAGAAGTTATGCTCATATTGGGTAGCCAGAAGAAACGAATGTATCCCTTTTGATCCTCGAATTGATATACTTTCTCCTTCTTGATGATATGGCAATGCTCTAGATACTTCATGTCTACCTTCTCAATAGTTGTGATCTTCTCATACTTGGATAAATCAAGCTCGGTGTGAAGGGGGATAGATGTAAGAAGTGGACCAAGGCCGAGGTGATTTGTTCTTGGTGGGCTTCTCTTCAGTTGCACCAAGTTATCGCACAAGACCGCCGCAAGGTTGGCCTTAGGTCCATCGTAGTCTTGTAATTCAAGTAGCAAATGCTTAACAACATAACATAACATAATCAGCTCTTAATTGTGCACCGCACTTGCCTCGGACTTGAAGAAGAAGGCATTGTTGAGGATCTTAGCGATAATACGCAGAACCGGGTTTCTGATCTGAGTAATCTTCGCTCAACGCGGCCTTTAGGTGCCTTTCCCTATCAGGTTCCAAAACGGAATGGCATCTACTTCAAATAGCTTCCCGAGGTAAAAATTATCTCTTTGGGCAAAACCATAAATCTCGCTAATCTCATTTAGAGAGTATGAGAAATGCTTCTTATCAAGGAGGAAAGATAATCTTCATTCGCTTGCTTTAGGATCAATTAGATTCTTGTAGGCAAGGCGCCATGTGGCAAGAAGCTCACTAACATTCTTTGGAAATGTGTGGTGGCAAAGACGCCACAACCGTGTAATCCCCATCATCTCAAACATATAGATGGCATCGTCTAAAAGACCCAAATCACTTAAAGTCTCCTGACAGCCAAACCGTGTAGGTAGAATCTAGACCTTCTTCATGACGGCGAGGTACTTTGTGTCACTGGCCATCCAAACTCTCGTACTAGGAGCAGCTTCTGTAAAACTTGTTCTTTGTCTTTCCGCGGAGCTGTTGTCTTCCCCATTACCTAAAAGTACCAAAGACAAAACACAAGGAATCCAACCATGTGAGTAATACGAATTTAGATATAAGAAGCGGATAATCAACATCAAATTGGAAAATTTTGTGTTGAAATCAAACTCTAAACCTCAAAATAATGCAGCACATTTCACAATTGAACTCATATCATTATCTCACAATCAAAATCATATCCGAAATCACCGTTTACCAACAACCCGATGAAGCAATGCAAGCCTAATCCAACAACTAGACTATGTAAGCATGTTCTCTAAGGCATTTTAAAACAAATTTAAGTCTTATATGGTTGTCATATAAGTTTTTACCATTAATCCCAAAATCACAAAGTCCAAATATATATAATCTAGCAAGCACACATGCAAAAAATAGTTCTTCCAACTATTCTAAGCAAGAAAATATCAGGAATTCAATGTGAGGAACCTAAGAACTCAAGCTAAATTCGATTTACCTTTAACATCACATTTTATACTCAAAATCGGACTGTAAATCAAAGATTTGAGGTACTTATCTTAGCAGATCGAGGCAATTGAGGCTAGAAAGAGAAAGAACACAAAAAATATTGTGGGT
The DNA here is from genome assembly GCA_004349715.1 of Crucihimalaya himalaica. Lineage (NCBI taxonomy): Eukaryota > Viridiplantae > Streptophyta > Magnoliopsida > Brassicales > Brassicaceae > Crucihimalaya > Crucihimalaya himalaica. The sequence continues at coordinate 1,366,661 of SMJT01000036.1, read as the reverse complement.
TAGAGCCAAAAATCACCAAAATCAGACTAGAAACGAGGGAAATATGAAGCAATAAAGATGAAGAACAATGGTGAGTGAGAGAGAGAGAGAGAGAGAACAACGAGTGATCTATCGGGGAAGAAGAAGATAAAAAGATAGGGTTTTAGAGTGGCCGGTTTGATCGATTACTGGTTTGATTTCTCAATTTTTCTAGTATGATTTAAATGAAATCGGTTCGATACTTACCTGGGGATCGATCGTTCCACTATTCGTTTGCTAAACATCGGCATGAGGGATCGATCGATTCGACCGTGGGATCATTCATTGATTTCTACTGGAGCTTCCCGACAAATTGGATCAATCAGTCGAGGTGGGATCGATCGATTGATTTCCTCTGAACTGGCCCGACAACTTGGATCGATTGGTCCACAAAATGATTGATCGGTCCGTTTCTCCTAGTGTGGTCAGCCAACTAGATCGATCGAACCTTGTTCAGTCTCTTCGTCTTTGTTCCTCTTTCTGTTTCACACAAACACATGGATAAATCGTGCTAAAGACGATCAGTATGACAGCTAGACTGATCGTTCAAAATCAAATAACAAAAAAAACAATCGAAATAAGAAATATATACAAAGTACCTAGTGGGTTGTCTCCCACCGAGCGCTTGTTTCAAGTCGTCAGCTTGACCGTGGTGAGGCACTAGACATAATCTGGGTCAGAAAGAGGTGTTCGAACATCTTTTTCTGGTTATGCATCCGCGAGATATGATTTCAGCCTCTAACCATCAACTATGAATGGTTCTCCATTGGGATCCCATAGAGTGATTACTCCATGTAGTTTTACCTCTTTGATAGTGAATGGACCAGACCATCGAGATCGAAGTTTTCCTTGAAAAATTTCCAACCGTGAATTAAATAGAAGTACCTTATCGTTCTTTGCAGAATTTTTCAAGATGATCTTCTTGTCATGAAAAGCTTTGGTCCTTCCCTTGTAGAATCTAGAACTCTCATAAGCATCCAAACAAATCTCGTCCAATTCATTAAACTAGATCATACACTTCTCTACTGCAATTTTGACGTCGAAAGTCATCAGCTTAGTGGCCCACAGTGCTTTGTATTTGAGCTCTACAAGTAGGTGAGAAGACTTTCCATATATGAGGTTGAATGGTGTAGTCCTAATGGGAGTTTTGTAGGCAGTTCTGTATGTCCATAGAGCATCGTCCAGCTTTGCAGTCCAGTCTTTTCTTGTCTTGCCTACAGTCTTCTCTAGGGTCCCCTTTATCTCTCGGTTAGAGATCTTAACTTGGCCGCTTGTCTGAGGATGGTAAGGTGTGGCAACTTTGTGTTTCACGCCATGCTTTTTCAACAAGTTCTCAAAAACATTGTTGATTAAGATTTCCCTCCATCACTAATAACAACTCTTGGTATTCCAAAGCGAAGGAAAATTATCTTCTTAAACATCTTAAGCACCACCTTAGCATCATTGGTTGGACTTGCAATGGCCTCAACCCACTTAGACACATAGTCTACAACAACCATGATGTATTCATTAATTAATGATGACAGGAAGGGTTCATGAAATCGATTCCCCACACATCAAACACTTCAACCTCGAGAATGAAATTCTGACGCATCTCATTACTCTTGCTCATACTCCCTTTTCTCTGACAAGGGTCACACTTTTTTGAAACAAACGTATATGCATCTCAGAATAGAGTAGGCCACCAAAAACCAGCTTGGAGAACCTTAGTAGCAGTCTTGAAACATGCAAAATGGCTTGCATATTCTTAAGCATGATAATGGTAGAGAACGCCTTGCACCTCGCTCTGAGGAATACATCTCCTGAATAGACCGTCAAAACACTTCCTATACAGGTAAGGTTCATCCCAATCATAGCGTTGAACGTCTCGCAAAAACTTCTTCTTAGCATATCCTGTAAAGTCAGGAGGTGGAACGTCACAAGTCATATAGTTAGCAAAATCAGCATACCAAGGCATATGATTAGTAATTGCATGCAGCGTCATTAGCTCAAATCTACTCAAGTGATAGCTTCTTCAACCTTAGCTATGTAAACATCCTCGATAGAAGCAAGTTGTTCACTTGGGAGAGCATCATTAAGAGGAACTTCCTCATCAATTCTCAACCTAGATAAGTTATCGGCTACACCATTTTCAATCTATTTCTTGTCTTTAATCTCTAAGTCAAACTCTTGCAGCAATAGTACCCATCTCAACAACCTTGGCTTGGCATCCTTCTTTGACAATAAGTACCTCAAGACGACATGGTCTATGTGAACAATAACTTTGGATCCAATTAAATAGGAGCAAAACTTCTCAAAGGTAAAGACAATGGCTAGAAGTTCTTTCTCTATTGTTGCATAGTTTTCATGTGCGCCATCAAGAGTGCGACTAGCATAATAGATCACATGCAATTTCTTATCCTTTTGCTGTCCCAAAACAGCACCCACAACATAGTCACTAGCATTACACATTACCTCGAATGGTAGCTCCCAATCTAAAGGTTGAACAATAGGAGCGCTCACTAGTAACTCTTTAATAGACAAGAACACTTTCATACACTTCTCATCAAACTCGAACTTCTGATCCTTACACAGCAATTGTGTCAACCGTCTAGCAATCTTAAAGAAGTCTTTGATAAACCTCATGTAGAAACTAACATGCCCCAAAAAACTCTGGATACCTTTCACTGAATTCGGAGGCTGCATGCTTGACATAACCTCGATCTTAGCCCTATCAACCTCAATACCCCTTTCTGAAATCTTGGGACCTAGAACAATTACATCTCTCACCATGAAAATGATATTTCTCCCCGTTAAGAACCAAATGTTTGTCCTCGTAGCGTTGAAGCACCCTGCACAAGTTAGACAAACAAACAGCAAACGACGTACCATGCACATAGAGGTCATCCATGAAAATCTCCATAAAATCGTTAATCATATTAGTAAAGATAGAAATCATACAACGCTGAATAGTAGCTGGAGCGTTACATAACCCAAATGACATTCTTTGATAAGCAAATGTACCATAAAGGCATGTAAAGGTGGTTTTCTGTTGATCATCAGGGTGAATCGAAACTTGAAAGAATCTCGAATACCCATCAAGAAAACAGTAGTAAGGATGATTTGCTAGTCTTTCAAGCATTTGATCAATGAAGGGTAAAGGGAAATAGTCTTTCCTAGTTTCAGAGTTCAGTTTTCGATAATCAATGCACATTATGTATCCTGTGATAGTTCTTGTAAATTAATTCATTCTTATCATTTTAATCACAATAAACCACCCTTTCTAGGCACCACATGGACTGAAGTCACCCAAGTACTATCAAAGGATAGATGACCCCAACATCTAGAAGTGATGTGATCCTAATGGAGAGGATCGAACTACCCTAGGATGAACTTTGTGGAGTTGTGTGTTTTCGGATGAGGAATGGCTTGGAGTCTCCGAATGGATAGCTTTTGCGACTCACCCTACGGTTTGGGTATGGTTTTGGATAGGCTTTGCAAGCAACGAATTGCTTCAAAGGTTGTGGATTGAATGGTCTCACAAGGGTTGCGGAAGGCCCTTGATATTCCGTGGATCGAATGGTCTCACAAGAGATGCGGAAGGCTCTTGATATTCCTCAATCGATTCTCAAGGATATTACTCACCAAAAGAATCGAAAGTTTTGTTGAATATTACTCATCAACAAGATCTAGAGATTCAGAAAAGGTTTTTGATTAAAAGTCTAGATGAGTTCTCAAGAGAGTTCAAGAGAGAATATAAAGAAGAAAGAAGAGAGAGTCTTGGAACAAGCTCCAAGACACCTCGAAAATGACATAAAATTTAAATAAAGTTTGAATGATAAAAATGGCTCCTCCTCTTCACAATTTCGTGGCTTTGACATCCAAAGG